>JALAZF010000399.1:822500-1185000 GCA_022829125.1 Lathyrus tuberosus
CTCTGTTGTTGTTGTGTCTGTGCTTCTTTGGAAGTACAGATAATCCAGGTACTTCGGATGCATGGATATGCGTGTTGCTTGTTCGAGTCTTAGGAGTGCTCTGATACGTAACACGGGATTTTGGGGATTTCATTCATTTTGTTATTTGTTATTCTTTTGTTATGTGTCTTTATTTTTTAGGAACATTATGGTGAACCACGATTTTATGTGGAGTTTTAGTGTTATTGGCAGATGGCCGTAGATTGATTAATAAATCATTTCCGCTGTTTTATTTCGATTAATAAAAGAAGTTTCGATGTTGGTTTTGCAAATGTGGCATCCTACTTTATTTTGGTGTAAAAACTCTGATTATTTTTATGGAATTTCATGTATTTTCATAAATGGGAAAGTGGGGTGTTACAAAGCCAGTCTTGCCCAGCAGCTCCGAGGAAGCCAAGCCACTGCCACGCGTCAACTCCGTCGACCTCGACAGTCGCTTCGCCGAAGATGACCAGAAGGAGGACCAGGTTGGCCCGAGTAGCTCATCCGCCTCGACCAGCAACAACTCCTATCCGATGTGCCCAATCCTGGATGGCGACTTCGAGCTCGTCCTGCTCGGCGACGATCCTCAGCGAGGAGTAAAGATAGGGACCGACCTCCCCGACATCGTGAGGAAATAACTCAAAGCTTGCCTTCGAGAAAACGCAGACTTGTTCGCCTGGAGTGCCGCGGAGACGCCCGACTTTGATCCTGCTGTCGCCTGCCATCAACTCACGATTGACCCCGCCGTCAAAGCAGTAGCATAACGTAGTAGAAAGCAGTCTCTGGAGAAAACGGAGGCTGCAGAACAAGCTGTAAAAGACCTCCTCGAGGAAAAATTTATCTCGAAAGCGAAGTACACCACTTGGCTGTCCAACGTTGTATTCGTGAAAAAATCTAATGGAAAGTGGCGCATGTGTGTTGATTATACTGATCTTAATAAGGCATGCCCAAAAGATGCATACCCCCTCCCCAATATTGATAAACTTGTTGAGAAATCTGTCGGTTTTAAACTATTATCATTCATGGACGCCTATTCGGGCTACAATCAAATACCAATGGCGATGAGCAATAAAAAATACACGGCCTTCATGACTGAATCGGACAATTATTACTACAACGTAATGCCCTTCGACCTGAAGAATACCGATGCGACTTACCAGAGAATGATGAACAAGGTTTTCCGAGGAGAAATAGGCAACATGCTCGAAGTCTACATGGATGATATGATCGTGAAATACCACGAGGATACCGATCACACGACCCATTTGAAAAAGGTCTTCGAACAGGCCAGGAAATACATAATGCGTTTCAACCCATAAAAATCCACGTTTGGAGTTCGGGCGGGCAAGTTCCTCGGCTTCTATCTGACAGAGCGAGGAATCGAGGCCAACCCCGACAAGTGCAGGGCATTCTCCGAATGTGCAACGCCCAACTCGAAGAAATCCATCCAGTTCCTCAACGGGATGCTCGTGTCTTTGTCTCGTTTAGTGGCCAAGTCTGCCCAGCATGCCCTATCGTTCTTCAAACTCCTCCGCAAGGAGGCAGCGTTTGAATGGACGGAGGAATTCGAACAGGCTCTCCTCCATCTGAAACAGGCACTGTCAGAGCCACCAGTCCTCTCTCGACCAGACAACGGCAAAACTCTGTACCTGCATCTCGCCGTGGCAACCGAGGCCGTAAGCGTTGCCCTTATCCGTGATACACTCGACGAGCAGAAGCCCATATACTTCACCAGCAAAGCATTGCAGGGACCAGAGCTAAGATACCAGTAGATAGAGAAGGTAGCGCTGTCCCTCATCAACGCTGTGAGAAGATTGAGGCACTACTTCCTGGCCCACACGATCGTGGTCTGGACAGATCAACTCGTAAAGCAACTGGTGGGGCAACCAAATATGGTCGGCAGAATGCTCAAATGGTCGTTAGAGCTATCCAAATTTGACATTTAGTATGAAAGCAGAAAAGCCCTAAAAGCCTAGGCTTTGGCTAATTTCGTCGCAGAAACAACGTTCGCAGATTCCCCCATCTGCGAGGCACGCAAGTGGACCATCTTCATAGACGGAGCATCCAGCTCGGCAGGGAGCGGGGCAGGTATCATCTTGGAAAACGACAAAGGAATCATCGTCGAGGTATCACTCACCTTATCCTTCCCCACGTTTAATAACTAGGCTGAGTACGAGGCTTTCCTCGCCGGCCTGCGCCTGGCCGAAGATCTAGGGGCAGAAGAAGTCGTCATCTGCAAGGATTCGCAACTCGTGGCCCTTCAATTTCGAGGAGAATACCAGGCCAAAAACAATAGCCTATCAGAATACTTAGCCCTTGTTAGAAAGAAGATAGCGAAGTTCGCTGCAATAGAAGTAAAGCATGTTCCCCGCGAACATAACGTCAGAGCAGACGTATTGTCTAAACTAGCAAGCACGAAGAAAAAGGGCGGAAACAAGTCCGTCGTCCAGGAGGTGCTTCCTCAACCCAGTATAGAGAAGACATCTCCGACCCTCGACGTACAGGTAGTCGGCGACAGCAACTGCTGGATGACCCCCGTTTACAACTACCTCGCTAGAGACAAACTTCCGTCCGACCCCAAGGAGGCCAGCACAGTCAGATGCATGGCTCGCTCCTACGTTATAGTCGAAGATAAACTCTACAGGTAAGGGTTCTCCATCCCATTACTAAAATGCATCGAGGAGGAGATGGTCGCCCACGTCCTGCGCCAGATCCATGAAGGTATCAACGCCCAATATCTCAGGGGGAGATCCCTTTCCCGGAAAGCCCTTCGAGCAGGGTACTACTGGCCAACCATGCAGCAGGATGCTAAAGAGCACGTGAAGAATTGCGACAATTGCCAACGGCACGGAGACATGCACCTAGCTCCACCTAACGAGCTAAAAGTTATGTCCTCCCTGTAGCCATTCGTCTGGTGGGGCCTGGACATCCTAGGGTCATTCGTAGTAGGATCAAACCAGTACAAGTACTTAATAGTAGGCGTTGATTACTTCATAAAGTGGATAGAAGCGGAGGCTCTGGCCAAAATAACAGCCCTTAACATACTTAGTTTCTACAAGCGAAACATCCTCACACGCTTCGGCATTCCCCAATCAATTGTCACGGATAATGGGACACAGTTCATAGATAGGAAGTTCCAAGTTTTCGTCTCTCAACTGGGCACGAAACAACAGTTCGCATCCGTCGAACACCCCCAGACTAACGGGCAAGCCGAAGTAGCGAATCGAGTAATCCTATGCGGCCTCAAGTGAAGGCTAAATGAAACGAAGAAAGCTTGGGTCGAGGAGCTGCACAACGTCCTATGGGCATACCGCACAATTCCACACTCTTCGACTGGGGAAACTCCCTTTCGTATGGCCTACGAGACTAAGGCAGGAATCCCCATCGAAGTACACGTACCATCCAGGGGGACTGAGTCACCCTTGGACGAGGAAATGAACGACGAGGCACTAAGGGATGAGCTCGACCTCGTTGAAGAGGTCTGATCAGGGGCAGCTCTCCGTGAGGCCTCTTTAAAGAAAAAAATCACAATCAGGCATAACGCCAAGGTGATACGACGAGAATTCCAAGTTGGCAGCCTTGTCTTGAGAAGGAACCATAAGGACTCTCGAGAGGGCAAACTCACCGCTAATTGGGAAGGACCTTATCGCGTCCAAGCAAAGACGGAGAATGGGGCATACTACCTAAAACACCTCAACGGGGAAGAACTTGCTCGACCATGGAACGCCGAAAAGTTAAAACAATACTATAGCTAAGGCCCTAACTGTCGACTTTCTTTGTCAAAGCAACGAACATAACGTCCCGACCACGATGCGCGCCCAGGTACAAGTGTCGCATGCCACTCAAGGCAGACCCCGCTCAGGATCGAGCTAGGTCTCTTCCCAACAGTGGTTCCTCAACCGACCCCGCCGTCGTCAAAGTACCATGATAGGCAGAACACCCAGCTCGCGATGGGAGGTTCACACCGCGAACTCAGGCCTCAAATGTGACCTGAGCTCCGCTATCATGCCCAAAAATTCCCCAGGCCGTTCGACCAGTCCCCCTCACTGCCAAACACATCTAAGTCGAGTAATTCCCTGAAAACGTTACACATCAAAGTGACCCCTATTACGGGCACACACATGTATCGAGCAAAGATATAACACTTAGCAAAAATAATCAAAGAAAGCCATGCGCAAATATACAACATACAAAATGCCATGATGGCCGGATACATACATATAATTAGGTGGCCACAAGGACCACGAGTGTGCATATCACAAGGCAAAAGGGGCCACGCCCCCTCCCGAACAAAATAAAGTTACATCAAATATGACACGCAGGCCAGATATATTACAATAAAACAAAAAGAGATATAATTCTTCCATCCGCTCAGGCTCCTCAAGGTTAGGCTCTGGCTACTGGGTCTCCTCGTTCAATAGTCGGGTGTGCTCATCACCGATGTTAAAGATGTTCGGAGCAACTATCTTGTCATTCTCAACATCGCCCATGAAGTTAGTACCCTCCGTGGATATTTAGACCTCTGGATTCACCAACCTGAGTTGGCCCACGACATTTTTGAACGACTCTTCCCCAATGGCAATAACATCGTCCTCTGCCTGTAGAAGACGAGCAACAAGCTCGGCCCTAGTCTTCAACGCCCTCACTCCCTCAGGCTCATCTTCGGCCGGGGCCGGCCCAGCCCTCACCTGGTCGACCAGCTCCTCAGCAGCTTTCTTTTCTGCGACCAGAGTCTCATTCTCCCCTCTCAGCCTGACAACCTCCTCGTCCGATTTCTTCCTTGTGTCGTTGGCAGTCTTGGCCTTATCTTTAGCCATCTTCATCGTCTCCTCTAGGGATGCTATAGTTGTCTGGGCCTTCTTAAGTTCAGACTCAGAGGAGGAATCCCCCTCAGTATACACCGCTGCCATCTCCAGGACCCAGACCAATGCGAAGGCATCCTGCGCCAGTATGGCCCTCTTTCTTGGGCGGTTCATACCTTCGAGCTTAAGGGACTCTGCCCGTTGAACCACCAGGGAAGTCCCCTCGAAAAACTTCTCGTCATGAAGGCATGGGGAAGTTCAAACTTGCCCTTCTCAGCAGTCCGACAGAGGTCCACCAACTCGTTAACTCTGGTCCACTTGAACCTCGAAGCCCCGGGCACCAAAGATCCCTGGATAGGTGAAGGAATGGGCGAAGAGCTCCCCGCAGCAGGTTGAGGAGGAGGCACCCGTTGTGTAAACCGAGACTTCGAGGTGGCCGCACCAGCTTTACCCCTCGCCAGGGCATTCTTCACCATTCTCTCGTGGGCAGAAGGCATCTCACCTGCAAAACCATAACAAACATGTCAGCCATCGAGGAAGTTATAATTCAAACAAGCTAAAAAAGCTAAAACTACCAAGTAGCTTATAAGCATCCGCAGGGGTCTTGCACTCCAGAAGCGCCTTCTTATTGATATAACGATACTCCACTCTTTGCCCGCCATCATCCTCAAAGATAGGGTTCCCCTTTTTCGTCTAACACTCCGCGGGCCTAAAGGAGTTAACATAGTTGACCAGCGCCTCATAACCGGCTATGGCTTGCTCATCCAACATATCTGGCTAGGAAAGATAATGGCCAGTGCCCCGAGTAAAGTGACTCTCACTCCAACGAAAAGGGAACTTGAACACCATATCCGCCAACAACTTCCCTTCCTCGTCATACATATAGTTACCTTACTCGTCCGTTGACACTCCCAGGCATACGTGGTATCTTGGGCCTTTTCTAACACAAGTTCGATGATGTAGAACCTCTCTTTGAAGGTTCAGATAGACTCCGAGAAAGGCTTAAACAGTTTTCTTGGTTGCTTCAGCGAGACCCAGCCATATTTTTCCCTCGAGACCTGCCTTTGGAGGTGGAAGATGGTGAAGAATAAAGGCTTAGTAGCTCTTATCTTCAGGAACTCGCAAGTCAGCTCAAAGGCACGGATAAACTCCAGCGAATTCATATGTAGTTATGACGGGGCCAAATCCTGATGGACTGCTGGAAGTCAGTAAAGGGCAGCCTCAACCTTACTTCCTTGAAAGCGTATTCATACATTAAGAACCTCTCCCCGTAGTCTGTGGATATACGGTCGTCCTGATTGGGGAAGTGTATCTTCCACTCTCCCTCTGGCCCTACGTCCGTGAAGACATCCCCGGTATAAGACGCGAAAGTGGACACTTTCTCGGTAGGCTCTACAACCGTTCATTTCTCTACGGAATCTTGCTCAGGATTCTCCCCGACTTTGCTGAGGGCATTTGAAACCTCAGTATCACTACTCTCCGAGGAGCTCTCCTCAAACGAGTCTATGAGAATCTCTTGCTCGGGCTTGTGCGCCATCTCGATCACCTGAAAAACAGAGGACAAAAGTGAATTCGACTGCAAAATGAAATCCATCCTTCCACCGCTAATCAAGTGAAAGGGCATGCAAAGGGCCGAGGACGGTGTCCCCGACCTAAGCCCTAAATCAAATAACACAAGAGCCTCCCGCGAGCAGATGCCCGAAGGCTACCCCTCATGCGCTTACGAGGAATCTCCCCGACCTACTACCTAGTTTCCATTTGAAGCTCCACTGGAAAATTCATATGTTCATCAGAAAATTCATCAGAGCACCAGAAAATTGGGTAGCTTCACCAGTTACGCCGACGCCGTCATCACAACAGCGCCGGAAACGGCCTAAGTCTACAGTCTCATGAAGCTTCGACGACCACACCAGCGGCAGAAAATGGACAAACCACCGTCTACCACCAACAGACGTCGGAAAACACGACAGTCCAACCTAAGTTCAACCTAGCCACATGCGTTCTAACCAAGCAGAAATAAAAAAGCTAAAAATGAAGATGAAAATAGGTAACTTACGTGGTCGAAGAGAGTGTAGAGGACTGAAGAGCTTTCTCGAATCTACGTGCGGCAGCGGACGCGGAGGACGACGACGGCGACAGACTGGGAGCTCTGAGAACAGAACGAAGAAGGAGAGGGAAGCAAAAAACATAAATGAGCAACTCTCCCTTCTATATATATAGTCTGAAAGCACGTGCACGAGCACGGGCAACTAGGGGCATCATCATGACCCTAGCCTAGCCATCATGACGCAGTTAATACTGCACAAGGCTCGAGGCACACGTGGCATCACGTCTCTTCAGAATACCTCAACCGATGGTCTCCCCGCAGGCCGGGCAGCTCGAGCAATGTTACATATCCCGCGGGCACTATAACCCCTGGGCACCCAAGGAAAATCCCGTCTTGTCAACATACGACAGCCTCTTCAGAATTCCCTGAGGCTGCGAGCTACCCTTAAGTCATCACTCCCATGATTGGGAGCAACGACTTGGGGGGCTCTTGTTCTGGACTGGACCAATGGCTAGGCATGGCCTAATCCACTTCTGCTCCCAGAGCGGCCCAATTGCCTAAGTCCAGCTGAGGTGGGGCAACATTTACCTTTCTGCCCCTCTACCGGACACATGTGGACAGATGAATCTCAAGGTCATTTGCTCTTCCCCGACATTCCTTCCCGTTACGCGCAGCTCCATCATCCAAGATTGGTCATGACGCATGTTCCCGAAACTACGCCTTTGCCCGTGGCAACGACTAGTTTTTGGCTCCTTTGCCCGTCATAACGACTAGTTTTTGGCAGTTACTTATTCTTCATGAAACGGTTATTCCGCCCCGAAAATAGGGACCGTTTCCACGTGCAGAGGGCATTATAAAAACCTTCTCATTTGAGAGGGTCAGGTATCCAAAAAATCATCCTAAGAAACTCATACTTTTGTATTTGCCTTTCTTTCTCCCGATTCTTACTTTAGCATTGGAGTGCCTTGTGTAACAGCCGGGCCGGGACTCCCCCACAGACACCACATACACTATTACTCACAAGCCAAATCACTAGCCCCCTTCACTACTAGTGTTTTTGCCTCCCGTGGGAATCGAACCGCATACCTGGGGATAAGTACCACGTTCAATGCATTCCCACTACCAGTTGAGCTACTAGCTCAATTGGTAGTGGGAATGCATTGAACGTGGTACTTATCCCCAGGTACGCGGTTCGATTCCCACGGGAGGCAAAAACACTAGTAGTGAAGGGGGCTAGTGATTTGGCTTGTGAGTAATAGTGTATGTGGTGTGTGTGGGGGAGTCCTGACTTGGTTGTTACAAAAAAAATTGTAACACCCTATTTTAATTTTATTTAATCATCGGGTGTTATTTTAATGGTTTGGCCTTGTTAAGGGTGTGTAGTCGAGCGCATAGGCGTAGTGTCCTTACGGGAACGGGTAAAATAGAGGTGTAGGATTATAGTAGGGTGGTGTGGAAATGGGTGACATATTTAATAATAGTAAAATGAGGATTATTATTATTATTATGTCTAACATTATTATTATCACTATTATTATTGTGGGTATTATTAGTATGATTATTATTACTGATATATTGGGGATTATTACTATTATTATTATTATCATTCTTATTATCACTATTAGTATTATTAGTATTAAATAAATTCAGATTTAATTAATAATAATATTGGTGTGAGGAAATTAAGGGAGATTAGGTCTTTAGTTAGGAAAGGAATGAGTGATAACAGTTATTTCACGTAAAAGAGAGAGTTAGTGAAGAAAGAACAAGAGGAAGAACAAGGATGCTAGGGCAAGGCTTTCTCCTTCAATTTTCGCAGGAATTCAGACTCACTTCGAGGTAAGGGGGGAGAATATATTTCAATATTGGTGGTATGATCATGAGAGGGTAGTGGGGAGTCCTTAACCCCGTAGGAATTCGTATGAATCTATGCTATTTATGAATCTGTTGTGCATAAATGAATCTGTGATGAAAATTGTGTGAATCGAATTGTTGTGATTCTGAATTTTGTGATATCTTGATGTTGTTGATGCTGTATGTATGTAATTGTTGCAGAACTGTTTTTTGTGCAGGTCGAGGGAACGAAATTAGATCTAAGACCTGTAATTTTGAGTAGTAATAATAGGTGAAAGATGTAAGATGAAAGATAGGGCCTAAAATTGATGTAGAAACGAGTTTGGGACTGAATTGGAGTGGAAAAGTGAGGATCCCGTAGCAGAACATGGACTGGTGTGGAGAAATCTAGTTCGCGTAATAGATCTGGCCATACGCGTATCAGGTAGGTCAATACGCGTATGGAGGTGGTCAATACGCGTATAGGAGGGTCAAAAGGAGACTTGGCACGACCCTCTGCCCGTACGCGTACAGTACGCGTATAGAAGGTTGGGCATTACGCGTACTGGGCGAGGCATTACGCGTAATGGTGTAGGGCATTGGGGCATTACGCGTATGGTCTGGGTGAGCAAGCTGGCAATATGCGTATGGCACTGGGCAATATGCGTATGGCTAGTGGGAGTGCAGAATTTTTCCGTTTCGCGATTTCTTTCCCGTTTTTGTGTACGAAGTGATTTCTTTTGGTTTGAGAGGTTGGGGATAGATGCCAGGAGCTGAGAGATGTGTAATTGGTGATGAAAATAATTAAGTTAGTAGTTTTTAGTGAATTGATTAGTAATTAGCTAATTAGTGGACGAGTGCCTTGTGAGGCGTGTAGAATGTGTTGTGTGGCACTGCTTGTGTGAGGTACGTGCTGTCTTGGGATAGCAGAGGTAATTCTTGGTGAATTACGGCGAGTGTATGAGTCACCTGAGATCAATAAGGATCGTGTATTTTGCTTGATGATAGTCTCTTGTGCATAATTTGTGTGTGATGATGCTGTGTTACAGGTGAGGTAATTCCAATGTGAATTACGGTAAACGTATGGCTTACGTGTGATCAGGAGGATCGTGAAGATGTATGATTGTTGTCATACATGTGTGTGGTATGCATTTTTACTGTCATGCATTCATGGTGTCGGTGGTGATGAATCATTGCTCAGGAGGAGTGTATGTAATTCATCCGAACTGCAATGTGGAGTGTGGTGGAGATAAATCATTGCCAAGTAGGGGTGTGTGTGATTTATCTGGGTTCGATTGAATGAACCATGGTGATATTGGTACCACATGCATTGTGTCGATGTTTTGAGTCACATTGCATTATTATGTGTTTGGTGAAATTTGAATGAAAATGACGAGTATGTCGTGATGGTGTGTTTATGATATATGATTGTGTGAGTACTACCTTTAGCATGTATTATACACTTTTATTTATTGAATGTGGTTCTCACCCCTTTGTTGTTTATTGCGTCTGTGCTTCTTCGGAAGTACAGATAATCCAGGTACTTGAGTGTGCATGAAGTGGGTGGTTGGTTCTTGATCGAGTCTTAGGAGTCGCTCTGATACGTAACACGAGGTTTTGGAAGTTTTCATCATTTATTATTCTTTATTGATTTGTTGCGTATCATTCTTTATTTAGAATTTTGGTGGACCACGATTTATGTGGATTTTTGGTGATGTTGGCAAATTGTCGTATTTTGAATAAAATAATTATTTCCGCTGCTTATTAATGAAAGAGGAGTTTTTGTTGTTGGTTTTAATAATGTAGCATCCTACTATTTGGAGTGTAACTCTGATTATTTTCGTAATATTTACTTATTTTGTAAAATGGGAAAGCGGGGTGTTATAATTGGTATCAGAGCAGGTCGGTCCGTCCGACCAGGTTGTCTAGTATGAGTTGTGTCGTGGTATGTGACATGTGTGTAGAACACTGTCGGTACGTGCTTGTTTTCTAACTGTTTGGTTGCAGGAGTTGAGGATGAGATAAGTGGGGGAGAAGCTGGTGCTTCTCCAGGATGCTTACACTCTGGAAGGATGGATTGGTGAGTGATGGAGTGCTATCATAGTTGGTAAGGATGGGTCTATACTTCATCAGGATGATCGGCTGTCTATGAACGAATTGGGGAACTGATCACCCTCAATCTCTTGTTGATAGTAGTCAGAAATCAAGATGAATGGATAGATGCGCCTTGACAGTCAAGATATCATGTGATGTGGAAGATGGTTGTGTTGGATCAGTATAGATCTTTATTATCTGAAGAGGATGTAGAAGAGAGGTACTTGTCGGTCGATTAAGTTGAAGGATGTCTCCGAGGGAGGACAATCATGTATTGTTGGTGATTGCTTTTCAGTGAGTAGAGAACAAGTGATGGCGAGAGATATGCCAGTGTTGGGTAATCCCTGATGTCTTTCTGAGGGTGGATCCGAGTTGGGTAATGGTAGAGAACTGGTATCATTGTGTGCTGAGCAAATGGGTGGATATCTATTGGGCGAAGCCTCGGTGTATTAACTTTCGCGTTGTGGCGATGCTATTAGGGAAGTTACATGTGTTGAGTTACCTGTTGTTTGCGGATTTTCGAATTTATTTTCAGGCGAGATAAGTGGATCACAGGCGTATTAATGAGGTAGAGGTGGCTATTGATTCAACACTGGGTATGAGTCTGATGTCAATGACTCCGTATAGAAAGTGAACTTAAATGGGACGAGGTGTTCTGGGATTTTCAGGAAAACCACAGTGAAGGGCTGCCAGTTGTGCATGATTTCCAGATGTGTTTCCGGATGGAATAACAAGCGTGATGTGTATAAGGGTATTGAGGCGATGGAAAGAAAAACTTAGAGTTTTGATGAGTTTTGGGGTTCTTAGAGTTTTAGGACGTTAATGGAAATTTTGAGAAAACCCTTGGATGTGGATGTAATATTGAGATTGATGAGTTCTTTTTGGGTTGATTGTTGATACATGTTGGAATTTGTGGAATTTGGATTGTCCAGAGAATGAAATTGTGTATGGATTACTGACAGTTGAGTAAGGCAACGATTGAGAATAAGTGTCCACTTTCAAGAATAAATGATTGGAATGGGTTGGTTGAGTTTGATTGGAATTACGATTGTTTGGAACGTTTGATAAGAGTGGTGAATTTGGGTGAGTTGAGGCTCTGATCGATTTCATGTGACTGGTTATGTTTGTTAGCATTGGAATGGGTTGTTATTTACTCAGTTAAGCTGGTAGGTGAGTCTGGACAATATTGGATGAGTTCGGAGTGGTGTTCATTAGGGATATTCAGATCTAATATAAAGTCAGAAGTAGACTATGTAGGGCGTTTGAGAATCGAGTTGTAAGTGTTGAAAAGAAAGGAATTTTTATGCTAGATTATTCAAGTGAGAATTTTGGTTGAAAAAGGTTAGTTTTCTTGGATATGTTATTTCTGATGATGGTACTGTTACGGATCCATCGGTGGTAGATGCAGTTCTACGATGAGAGGCTCCGAAGTCGGTTAAGGTGATTGGAAACTTTTTGGACTTTATTCGGTTATTACCGGAGGTTATGGAAGGCCTTTCCAAGTTAGAATTTTGTTACTTCAGTTGACTTGCAAAAGGTAAGTCGTTTGCTTTGGATGTTCTGTGTGAGGAAAGTTTGAGAGGGCTAAAGTAGAATTTGTCTACGGCTCCAGTTTTGATTCGGCGTGATCCTAATAAACTGTTGTGAGGTATTGGGATGCGTCTATGATGAGTTTAGTTAGTGTGGTGATGCAAGATAGTAAGGTCGTGGCTTATGCCTTACAACAATTGAGGATTCATGATTTCAAGATGGTTGCGGTTACTTTTGTGTTGAGAATCTGGAGATATTATTTTTATGGTTTTGAGTTCGAAGTGTTTAGTAATCACAAGGACATTGAATACCTGTTTGGTAGCAAATAATAGAGTACGAGACAACGAGGACGGTTGGGTATATTAGAGATGACCTATGATCTTTCTGGTGAATATTAAAGAGAGTCAGAAGTTGGATATGAAATTGGTAGAGTTGATTGTTGCGAGTAATCAGAGTGCGCATCAAAAGCGTGATGTGGCACATTTTCCTTATGCGTGTGTAACTTGTGAGAGTTCATAGGTTGAACATTGGGAACAAGTGGGAATGACGAGACCATTGGATGTTTCAGAATGGAAGTGTTAGGTGAAAGGTTTAAATATTATTCATGGGCTACTATGTAGATGAATGTTTTGGTTATATGTTTGATTGGTGAAGTGTAGCATTGTTGTAATAATGTTGTGTGACAGGGATGTTGGTATTATGGATATGTAGAGGTTGTTGAAACGATGTTGTGTCATTGAACTTTATGTCCTTGATTTTGTTATTACCTCGTTTCCATCGTGATGGTTTGAGTGCGTGGAGCTAATTCCTATGTAGGGAATTAGGGGAGTGTTACCTATGGTGAGGGTAACGACCTTGCTGTGTTCTGGTTCTAGAGTGAACCTATGTGTTCGTAACTTGGGTATTCTTTGAGTCGTGAGTTAGTCGTCAAGTGCATTGTATGGGCATTGCATCTTGTCAGTGTGTTATTCACGGTGTTCCTTTTGTTGGCATGATAGTGGGTTAGTCGGATGCGAGAGTCGTATTCGGAGTTGTTCGTCTCAGTTACATTTTCGGGGACGAAAATATTTTTAAGTGGGGGAGAGTTATAACACCCCATTTTAATTTTATTTAATCATCGGGTGTTATTTTAATGGTTTGGCCTTGTTAAGGGTGTGTAGTCGAGCGCATAGGCGTAGTGTCCTTACGGGAACGGGTAAAATAGAGGTGTAGGATTATAGTAGGGTGGTGTGGAAATGGGTGACATATTTAATAATAGTAAAATAAGGATTATTATTATTATGTCTAAGATTATTATTATCACTATTATTATTGTGGGTATTATTAGTATGATTATTATTACTGATATATTGGGGAGTATTACTATTATTATTATTATTATCATTCTTATTATCACTATTAGTATTATTAGTATTAAATAAATTCAGATTTAATTAATAATAATATTGGTGTGAGGAAATTAAGGGAGATTAGGTCTTTAATCTGAGTTAGGAAAGGAATGAGTGATAACGGTTGTTTCACATAAAAGAGAGAGTTAGTGAAGGAAGAACAAGGATGTTAGGGCAAGGCTTTCTCCTTCAATTTTCGCAGGAATTCAGACTCACTTCGAGGTAAGGGGGAGAATATATTTTAATATTGGTGGTATGATCATGAGAGGGTAGTGGGGAGTCCTTAACCCCGTAGGAATTCGTATGAATCTATGCTGTTTATGAATCTGTTGTGCATAAATGAATCTGTGATGAAAATTGTGTGAATCGAATTGTTGTGATTCAGAATTTTGTGATATCTTGATGTTGTTGATGCTGTATGTATGTAATTGTTGCAGAACTGGTTTTTGTGCAGGTTGAGGGAACGAAATTAGATCTAAGACCTGTAATTTTGAGTAGTAATAATAGGTGAAAGATGTAAGATGAAAGATAGGGCCTAAAATTGATGTAGAAACGAGTTTGGGACTGAATTGGAGTGGAAAAGTGAGGATCCCGTAGCAGAACATGGACTGGTGTGAAGAAATCCAGTTCGTGTAACAGATCTGGTCATACGCGTATCAGGTAGGTCAATACGCGTATGGAGGTGGTCAATACGCGTATGGGAGGGCCAAAAGGAGGCTTGGCACGACCCTCTGCCCATACGCATACAGTACGCGTATGGAAGGTTGGGCATTACGCGTACTGGGCGAGGCTTTACACGTAATGGTGTAGGGCATTGGGGCATTACGCGTATGGTCTGGGTGAGCAAGCTGGCAATACGCGTATGGCACAGGGCAATACGCGTATGGCCAGTGGGAGTGCAGAATTTTGCCGTTTCACAATTTCTTTCTCGTTTTCGCGTACGAAGTGATTTCTTTTGGTTTGAGAGGTTGGGGATAGATGCCAGGAGCTGAGAGATGTGTAATTGGTGATGAAAATAATTAAGTTAGTAGTTTTTAGTGAATTGATTAGTAATTAGCTAATTAGTGGACGAGTGCCTTGTGAGGCGTGTAGAATATGTTGTGTGGCACTGCTTGTGTGAGGTACGAGCTGTCTTGGGATAGCAGAGGTAATTCTTGGTGAATTATGGCGAGTGTATGACTCACTTGAGATCAATGAGGATTGTGTATTTTGCCTGATGATAGTCTCTTGTGCATAATTTGTGTGTGATGATGTTGTGTTACAAGTGAGGTAATTCCAATGTGAATTACGGTAAGCGTATGGCTTATGTGTGATTAGGAGGATCGTGAAGATGTATGATTGTTGTCATACATGTGTGTGGTATGCATTTTTACTGTCTTGCATTCATGGTGTCGGTGGTGATGAATCATTGCTCATGAGGAGTGTATGTGATTCATCTGAACTCCAATGTGGAGTGTGGTGGAGATAAATCATTGCCAAGTAGGGGTGTATGTGATTTATCTGGGTTCGATTGAATGAACCATGGTGATATTGGTACCACGTGCATTGTGATGATGTTTTGAGTCACATTGCATTATTATGTGTTTGGTGAAATTTGAATGAAAATGACGAGTATGTCGTGATGGTGTGTTTCTGATATATGATTGTGTGAGTACTACCTTTAGCATGTATTATACACCTTTATTTATTGAATGTGGTTCTCACCCCTTTGTTGTTTGTTGCGTCTATGCTTCTTCGGAAGTACAGATAATCCATGTATTTGAGTGTGCATGGAGTGCGTGTTGCTTGATCGAGTCTTAGGAGTCGCTCTGATACGTAACACGGGGTTTTGGGAGTTTTCGTCATTTATTATTCTTTATTGATTTGTTGTGTATCATTCTTTATTTAGAATTTTGGTGGACCACGATTTATGTAGATTTTTGGTGATGTTGGCAAATTGCCGTATTTTGAATAAAACAATTATTTCCGCTGCTTATTAATGAAATAGGAGTTTTTGTTGTTGGTTTTAATAATGTAGCATCCTACTGTTTGGGGTGTAACTCTGATTATTTTCGTAATATTTACTTATTTTGTAAAATGGGAAAGTGGGGTGTTACACCTTGCAGGTACACCCCCCCTCATTTCACACCCAGTATCACAGACGTTCTTCTTGGCCCATTTCAAGATCTGATCAGCCTTCACGATCAAGAAGAAATATGAATACATTATGCTTTTTATATTTAACTTATCTATTTTGCAGTAACTTGAATCTATCAATGTTTATGTTAATTAATATGATATAGCTTCCACTTTAGTTTATGTAATAGATAATATATGTAAGATTAATGAACTCAAGAGTAACATCGTAATATCACCACAAGTTTATACTTATTAAATTATATTTGCATATATTTGTTGCTCAAAATAATTTAACTTAAACAAAATTAAAAGTATTTCACATTTTCTACATATTAACTACAACACCAAAATTAAAATTCGTAAGAAAGACGATAATTTTGTTATCCAAATATTCAACTACCTAACTACTAATGGAACATACATATGAACACCCTAAATTACCCTTTGCTCAAAATTTAAATACCCATAAAAAAACCCTTTCTGGTAATTTACTAATTAGAAAATTAGTGACCAATTACAATTTCTCATTTTGCCACTTGGCTTATGCTTTTACATACTCCACAATACATCCCATTACCCGGGTAAAAACACAACTCATTCCAATATTCAAAGTACTTACACTTTGATACCCTCCTCCTCTTCAACCTTTCACTTCATTCTCATTACATTTTTCACTCTTCACTGTCTTGCTTCTCTGCTTCTGCGTTTCCGTCTCCATGCACCTCAGGTAATGCTTCCTTTTTTTTTCTTTTCATCTTCCCCTCTTGTCTTGTAATCATCATTTTTTAGAGAGTAACACATCTGTTCATTTCAGTGTTCGTGTTCTTTTCACAATATTTGGTGAAAGTGAGCCAAACCGACCAGTAATTTTTGCTTTATATTTATTGTTCGTGTTTAACCTGTGTTGGTTTATATTTATTGTTTATATTATTTCCTTTTCATGGAAGTTGTGAACTTGTCATCATTTTTGAACCTGTGTTGGTTTAAGCTTCGTTTCTGTCCTTTTCATAGAAGTCTTGATCTTGTCATCATTTTTGAACCGGTCTTGGTTTAACCTTCGTTTCTGTCCTTTTCATGGAAGTTTTGACCTTGTCATAATTTTTTACTTTATGGTTATTTCATTTTGAACACATGTATTTTCATCTGCTTGAATGAACATGTTTTTCATTTTTAGAATTTTCTCATCATTTTTGCTTGGAAACCACCTTTATGGCCTTTATTTCTAAATGTTTTTTTAGGGAATAATGTTGCTATGTAAAGGGGTTCAGGTCTGCTTTGTGACATAGTATGAGGAAAAAAATGATGTTGGGGGTGAATTCCTTTTTTACTGGTTTGAGTTTGTTATCTCAAAATTTGTCTAATGTTTTGCAGCTCATAATGTCAAGACCACCCATCTTTATTGCTAATTTGAAACCTGAGCAGAACATTTGGAAGCTTGCCATTCGCGTCGTTGGCCTATGGACAGTAACGAAACGCAACGGCCAGCAACATGTTGAAGCTATTATACAGGATGCAAAGGTCTTATTTATTTTTATGGCCTACTGTCTTTTGTAAACAATCAAGATTCATTAATGTTATTACTATTGTCAATAGGGTGCCCAAATACACGTTGTTACACGAAACCGAGAACTTGATATTTGCAAGCAGACCTTACAACAACATGACACGTACATGATTTGCAACAGAGAGCCTTTGACTTATGACCTACCATTGAAAGTCTGTGACAACAAGCTGAAGTTGTTTATAAATTCTGGCACTGCTATTACCGCAGTGGATATCCTAGATATACTTGTACAACCAAACTATTTGAAACAAAGTCGCCACTGAACTTTATTTATCCCAAAGGAGGGAAAGGAAAATATCGATAAAACCTTTAAAGGGAGATAAGAACTTGGTCATCGCAACCAAATTACGGGTTCGGGAGTCGGTTACGCAAGAGGGAAGGTATTAGCACCCTCTACGTCTGTTGTACTCAACGGGAACCTCTTGATTCGATTCGTGAGAAAGTTAGTTAGGTTTGTTTGTTTATCTTCTAAGGTAATCAATTTTAAGGGAAAAATGGGTGGTTTTTTTTTTATTAGGGTGCTCGGCAAGGATTAGAACCCTTGTACCTATGTATTCCCTCGTGCAATGGGAAAGTCAGAGCATTCGTAGTTCGTGGGACTACGGTTGTTTGGTTTGTATTTTTATAGGCGCCAATTATCCACACACGAGTAAGAGAACTCACACCCAAACAATTGAGTAGAAAGGTCAAAGACTTGGCCCCCCTCATATCACCTTTTAGAAAGTTGTTTGAATATATGATTAAGTATATTAATGAGTTTGATTAAGAAAAGAGGATTTGATTTGTATGTGTTTTAGGGCTTCGATCGCACGGGGGCGAGAAGAGGAGTTTTATATGTTTTAGAGGTGACAATTGTTCACACACGAGTAAGAGAACTCACACCCAAACAATTGAGAAGAAGGGCCAAAGACTCGACCACCCTCACTTCACCTTTTATGAGAAATGTTTAAATAAAGGATTAATGTCTTGATGATTGATTAGAAAAAAAAGTTTGAGTATTGTCGAGTTTCGCGTGTTTTAGAGACGTCAATTGTCCACACACGAGTAAGAGAACTCGCACTCGAACAATTGAAGAGAAAGACCAAAGACTTGATCCCCCTCCTTTTCACCTTTTAAGAAATGATATTTAGTATAATTAAATGTATTAATTTGATTTAAGAAAAATACTCGACGTTGGATCGAGGTTTGGATTTACGTGCGAAATGGTTGAGGACTAATGGAAATGAGGTCCTATGGTTTAAGGTAAGGTCGATTGCGAGGCAAAAGTGCTCGACTTACAAGAGGTAAAGGGGCTTGATATGTGGATCAAGTGAATGTTGGAGATTAATTGAATTTGATTTGGAAAATACTTGACGTTGGATCAAGCGTGTTTATTGTTGTAAAAAAAGGGTTGATTTTAATCTTATAGGAGAGGGATACAATTACTCAAGTGGGAAAAGTCAAACTAAAATTAAAGTGAGCCAATCACGCATACACATACAAACCAAAGTGAAATGTGCAACAAGTATCGTTGTATAAAGCCCAAGAGGAGGCATTGTGAGGTCGATTGCGATCATAAAAACGAACGACTTACAAGGTATTAAAAGGGCTTGACATTAAGTCAAGGTATTAGTTTGAAAAAAGGTTTGGACAAGCATATTATGACAAACATATAATCAAGGCATGATAATAATCCACATGAGAAAAGTGTAAGCACCACACAAAGATTGTAAATCAAATAAAATGGGGGAGAAATAAAATCAAACATGTTAGTATAACTAGTATCCTAAATTCCTAAGGTTAACCTAAGGAGGGGAAATTCTAAACTAATTTGTTTTTAGATTTTTTAGAATGAAAAGAAAACTCAAATAGTTAATTAAATTAAACTAAAATATTTAATAAAATTAACTATTAAAGTTAATTAGTATTAAATAAAATGGTTTTATAAAATTAATTGGAAATTGATTAATGAAAAGGAATTTAGAAATTAATTAGAAAAGTGTTTTTGGTTTTTAGAATTAGGGAAAATGAATTAATATAATTAATTAAACTAAAATCAAATATTTAATAAAACTAATTATTAAGTTAAATTATTAATATTAAATAAATGAGTTTAATAAAACTAATAGAAATTAATTAATAAAACGGTTTAAAGATTTTCTGTAAAAAAGAAATTAATTAAGGATTGTTTTTTTATTTTTTCAAAATATATTATAAAACAAAATGTAAAAGAAAAAAAAAACTAACGAAAAGAAAAAGATGGGCCAGAAATAATGTTAGCAGTAAGAGGGGTACGGTTAAAAATTTCCCCAGGCCCAAAGTCAAAAGGCCCACACTAGGGGGAAAGTCCACCATGGACCCTCTGGTCAACCCTTGACCTCCCAGAACATCTGGGGCGTTGATCTGTTAGTGAGTAAATATGACTTTAGATCTGAGGGTCAGGATGCGAAGGCATACGGTGGGGACTAAAGAGTGATGTATGGGAAAACAAGGAAAGGGAATGACTGGTGACACTTGTCACCGGTGGAAATGGCCAACACCAGCACGCGTGGCAGGAAGAAATAAAAGGAGAAAAAAAATAAACTCAGCTCATTCAATCCACCCTTCTCTCTCACAGTTCGCTCTCTCTCTCTTCTCACAAATGCTCCTCACCGGAAACCTAACACGGCCGGAGAAGCGGCGGCGCGCGGCGGCCGCCCCCGTCTTCTCCGGCGACACCACCACCAAGCCTAAAAAAAACTAACACTAACCCCTCTCAACTTTTCATGCTCCCTTCAAATCCAACAACGAAATCCCATTCTAAACCCTCCATTCGAGCACCACAGAAAACCCTAGATCTATTCAAACATGGACAAACCAAACAATCGGGAGAGGGGTTCAACGTATTAAAGCACAGCGAGTTCAAATCAAGGTTTAGAAAGTTCTAAAGAAGAGGCTCGTTACCAAATCGTAGTAGTTCCGACCTCAAGTCTCCGGCGAAGGTACGACCTCTAAACTCTCCCTTTCTTCTGCTTTCTTCCCTTTTTCTTCGTTTTCTATTAAATCTCTGCGTGTGATGTTGTTGAATGCTTTGCTATGTACGATTATGAAAATGTGAGGTCGAGCTCACCTATATCAGAGTTTCAATGTGAAACTCTGATTAGGTTTTGATGAAAAACGGGATTGCCATTTTTTGCCTAAGTCGCCTTTTCAGGTTTTCGACTTAGTGGCTTTATTATTCCACTTTTTTAGGCGTAGTATCACTTAACGTACTCTGCATTCACCGGGTATGGTAATTCATCACCGTCCATAGTTGCGAGTTTCAAGGCACCACCAGAGAATGCCTCTCTTACAACATATGGGCCTTCGTAGTTTGGCGTCCACTTGCCTCTGGATTCATTATACATAGTCATGATCCTCTTAAGCACCAAGTCACATTCCTGGAATGTCCGAGGATGCACTTTCTTGTCAAAAGCTTTCTTTATGCATCTTTGATAGAGTTGGCCATGGCATATCGCTGCCAAGCGTTTTTCTTCAAGAAGGTTGAGTTCATCAAACCTCGTCTTTACCAATTCTGCTTCGTCAAGCTGAGCTTCCATCAATACTCTCAATGAGGAGATTTCGACTTCTATCGGAAGGACCGCTTCCATTCCATAAACCAATGAGTAAGGAGTTGCCCCTGTTGAAGTTCGCACTGAGGTACGGTAGCCGTGCAGCACAAAAGGTAGCATCTCATGCCAATCCTTATAAGTGACCACCATTTTCTGAATGATCTTTTTGATGTTTTTGTTGGCTGCCTCAACGGTTCCATTCATCTTGGGTCTGTATGGTGTCGAATTATGGTGCTCAATCTTGAAACTAGCTCACAGTTCATCCATTATTTTGTTGTTGAGATTAGACCCATTGTCAGTGATGATACGATTAGGCACTCCATATCTGCATATAATGTTGTGTTTCAAGAAGCGAGCGACCACTTACTTGGTAACGTTCGTATATGATGCAGCCTCAACCCATTTGGTAAAGTAGTCTATGGCAACTAATATGAAGTGGTGTCCATTTGAGGCCTTTGGCTCGATCATCCCAATCATATCTATTCCCCACATGGAAAATGGCCATGGTGAAGTCAAGACGTTTAAGGAGTGGGAGGTACATGAATCTTATCAGAGTATATTTGGCATTTATGGCATATTCGGGCATGATGGTAGCAATCAGCCTCCATGGTAAGCCAATAGTAGCCTGCTCTCAATATCTTCTTTGCCATAGTATGCCCATTTGCGTGGGTACCAAAACAACCTTCATGAATGTCTTTCAGAATCTGCTCAGCTTCATGCTTTCCCACACATCTGAGTAGTACAGTATCATGATTACGCTTGTATAACACACTCCCATTGAGGAAGAAATTTGATGTCAATCTGCGCAAAGTTCTCTTATCCACCGCCAGAGCGCCCTCTGGATATTCTTGTTTTTCCAGATAAAGTTTGATGTCATAGAACCATGACTTTTCATCTAACTCTTCATCAGCAACCGAACAGTGAGCGGGCTCTTCAAATCGCTGTAGATCAATATGTGGCCGATGGTTGGGCCATATCAGTTTATACATAGAAGCCAAAGTTGCCAGAGCGTCTGCCATTTGATTTTCCTCTCTAGGCACATGGGTAAAAGTGATATCATCAAATCTGGGAAGTAGATTTGCCACGTAATCTCGATATGGAACTAGATTGGCATGTTTGACATCCCAGTCACCTCGAATTTGATGTATTACTAAAGCAGAATCTCCAAACACATCAAGAGTCTTGATTCTTAAATTGATGGCTTCTTCCAATCCAAGTATACAAGCTTCATACTCAGCCATGTTATTGGTGCATGGAAAGCAGAGCTTAGCTGTGAACGGTAAGTGGAAATTCTTGGGTGATGTAATTACTGCCCCAATTCCATTTCCGTGAACATTTGAGGCATCGTCGAACATGAGAGTCCATCGCTCCCCTGGTTCGGGCCCTTCATCTGGACCTGGCTCTTCATAATCTTTTAGTACCATTATGTCTTCGTCTGGGAAATCGAACTTCAAGGGCTGATAATCATCCACCGGTTGATGGGCAAGATGGTCCGCCAGTATGCTACCCTTGATGGCTTTTTGAGTGACGTATTGAATGTCGTACTCAGACAAAAGCATTTGCCATCGGGCTATTCTGCCGGTGAGAGCAGGTTTCTCAAAGATGTATTTAATGGGATCCATCTTGGAAATCAGATAAGTAGT
Source organism: Lathyrus tuberosus (assembly GCA_022829125.1). NCBI lineage: Eukaryota > Viridiplantae > Streptophyta > Magnoliopsida > Fabales > Fabaceae > Lathyrus > Lathyrus tuberosus. Next base: position 845,110 of record JALAZF010000399.1, read on the forward strand.
GTGGGTCAACATATACTGCCTGAGACATTTGGCAGCCCAGGCTAATGCGCAACAAGTCTTCTCGAGTAAGGAATACCTTGTCTCGCAGTCATTAAACTTATTGTTGAGGTAATAGATGGCATGTTCTTTCTTTCCCGTCTCATCTTGTTGCCCCAACACACAGCCCATAGATTCGTCAAGTACAGTCAGGTACATAATGAGTGGCCTTTCAGGAACAGGCTGTATCAGGATCGGTGGTTCTTGCAGATACTCTTTGATTTTATCAAATGCCCATTGGCAATCATCATCCCACGCAATTGACTGATTCTTTCTTAGCAGCTTGAAAATAGGTTTGCAAGTAGCAGTAAGATGTGAAATAAATCTAGCAATGTAGTTTAATCTTCCCAGAAAGCCACAAACCTCTTTCTCTGTCCTAGGCGCAGGCATATTCTGAATTGCCCTAACCTTATCAGGATCCACTTCGATTCCTTTCTGACTTACAATAAAGCCCAACAATTTTCCAGATCGTACCCCAAAAGTGCACTTGTTGGGGTTGAGTCTCAGTCTAAACTTCCTCAATCGAACAAACAACTTTTGCATATTGATCAAGTGCTCTTCTTCGGTTTGAGACTTGGCAATCATATCGTCGACGTACACTTCAATCTCTTTATGGATCATGTCATGAAATAGCATCACCATTGTGTAATACCCCAAATTTTGACCACTTAGATTTCCCATCATTGTGAAAATCATCATCACAATATGGATGTACCTTTATGCTTCATTAGTCTCCCCAAAGATGGGTGAGCATCCACTACAATCAAAATTAGGGTTTCAAGCCCTCTCTGGGTGCTTAGACAAAGGATCAATCAAGAAATGACATGATCTTCAACTTGTCTAATCTCTTAAACATCCACAATGGATCAAAAAGGACTCCCACTTCAAGGATTAAGCACAAGGCTGCTCCTTTCTAGGTGGATCAAGTCTCAAGATCGACAGTGTCACCAAATTAGGGTTTTGGTCGACCAGGGCCTCCAGATGGAAATTTTCATCTGGGCACAAGGCAATGATCCGAAACATAACCTAATATACTTCATGGAACCTCATGAACCCATGCATCAAGTCAATTTTGCCTCAGGGGATGCATTCATCAAAAATCAGGAATTAGGGTTTCTTGACCTAATTCACCCCTAAGTTGACTTTTGGGACAAACCATGAGCCAAGACCTCAAGAGATGATTTGAGGGTCTCTAATATACCATATTGATCCATTTGGAACAATGGATTGATCCAAGAAGTTTGAGCAACAAGTCTCAATTTCATCTGCACCACAATTAGGGTTTTAAGGGAAAAGTCAACTGTAACTTTGACTTTTGACCAGGACATGCTCCCAAACCCTAATACATGATTGAATATACCCTATGACACCCATGGAACATGTCCATCAAGTTTGATTTAGGTCAAGGACATGATTTCCTGAAGAATTGCACAGTTTGGAATTCATCTGATAAAAAGTCAACTGTGCACAAAAGTCAACTTTGACTTTTTGAGATTTTTCACCAAAATGGATTTTTAACCCTAAAATGATGTTAATGTATGATTTGAATCATCATTCATCAAGAAAAATCAAGAAAAGTGAGATAACTTGTAAAAGGGGTAACCATAAAACTTAGAAATTTTTCTAAGTTAAAAATAAAGTCGCAAAGGTACCAACTTTGAAGGACCATAACTCCTAAACCACAAGGCCATTTTTTCTCATCCAAAGATGGATTTGTAGCCCTCATTATCACCTACAAAAACTTCAACTACAAGTCATTCCAATTCATTAAGGATTTTGAGTTATGGAATGATCAAAGTGGCTGAAAAGTGAAAATGTCACTTTTTCCAACACTTAGTGAAATTTTCACTAAGTCAGATTCTACCTCACTTTTTGCCAAATGTAGGGGGATTTTTCACTTGGAATCAAAAGAGATCAAAACCAAACTTGTTCAAACAGTTGTTGTATCATGTAAGAGCTTTCCAAAATGGCCAAGAACATTGCCAAATTCAACATACACCATGAGATACAACCTTGCCAAGTTGCCTTGCTGAAATCTGTCAAGGCAAGGCAGAATTTGCAACTTTGGTCGATTTGCCAAAATCAGCCAAATTCAATTGCTCCTATCCACTTGGACACCTCAGAGGATTGAATCTAAAGGGGACAATCACTGAGCCAAGCCTCCAAAGTCCATGGAACAAGAAATAGCATGTTGAACCTAGAATGGCCAAAATAGGGACAAGACTTCAAATTTGGAATGAGGCATTCAATGGAACCATCAAGGTGGCATGGACTGAGCCATTCTCATCTGAAATCAGTCAAGACTTGTCCAAGACCAAGGGGACCAAAGCTCTGTGCCCTAACCTCTAGTCAATGGCTAGAGGAGACTTGGATTTTCATTTGCCAACATTGGCCAAACCTACTTACCAGCTGCCATGCACTATTCCTTGCAAAACAAACTTGCTCTACTATAAATAGAGCTCAATTGTGGTCAGTTTGAGTACACCAAAGCCATCTAACAGATGCTTTCCTCAAAATCTCTTCTTTCACTCCAATTTTTCCTTTTAAGGCAAGTCACTATCGGGTTTTGAGTTTGAGAGCAATTCTCATCAAACCAATCACTCACACACCTCACATACATCACATATGAGCAGATCAAACACTTAGATTACTTCTGAAACATCAATTTCACAAAATCACCAGCTGGTTGCTCAAATTTTCAATCAAGTTGCAGCTGAGGTACCACAAAGTGATCCAGCCAATTTCAATCAAGTCCAACCATCCAAACACGATCCATAGGGTGTAGGGAAGCTGTTCAGATCATCACCACTCATCTGTAACACCTCCAAATCAAAAATCACTTTGAACTTGCTGTCACGGCCTAGAGGTAAGCACATACTTGGTCATCTCTCAATCTATGCATATTTCCTCGCACAATAATTTGACCATATGTTCATAATCATGCATGGAATGTTTTCCCTCAATTAATTGCATTGTTTGAATCGTGTATCAAAAATCCTAGCCTTCATGCAGAAATTAGGGTTCTTGAGGTTTCTTCGTGATTTCTTGTTGTATGTTTAATTTAAATGAAATTAAAGTACATAGACATGATTGTGAGGTTGAGACGAGCATAATGATATGTGGATTGCATGATATGATTACGTATTCATGGAGATTGGATAGAAAACACAAATATGAGAAACCAAGAACACGCGCGTGTTCTTCAGCTGTTCTTGGCGCCATTTTTCATAAATTCAAATATTTGAATTTTGTGATTTTGTTTAATTGATTCAAAAATTAATTTCTCTCTGAGTTTTAATGATTTTGAGGTGATTCTTTTTTTAATAATTCACAAAAATGTTAAAATATTTTATTTTCATAAAAAATCCCAAAAATATTATTTATTTCATATAATTGATATTTTTGTAAAGAATTAATATTTTGATTGTTTTTGGCATTTTAAATATTTTTTCTACATTGATTTTGCAACTTTTAATGCTTTCTAATTATTTTGTAGGTCAATACTTAATTTTTGAAGCATTAATCCAAGATCACAATTTGTTTTCCATGTGTTAAACAATTTTTGATCATTTTAATTGAATTTTTATTCAATTAAATACATTTTGAAAACAAATTAGGGTTTTGGATTAATTCAACCTTCATAAATCATTTTCAAAACTTTTTGGGCCTCTTGAGAGAGTGTAAGACCCATCCCCCTTGTACAAAAACTTTTTGGGTCTCACTCATTGTATAAGTCCCTCTGTACAAGTAAACGGCGCGATCGTCGCCTGTTTAAAAATAAAAATCAACTGGGCCTCTCCTTGAGCTATAAGACCCATTCAAAACACTTTGGGCCTCTATTAGAGTGTAAGACCCAATCCCCCTTTTAACCAAAACATTTTGGGCCTCACTTATTGTATAAGTCCCTCTGCGTTAAAAGAAAACCTCGGCGCGATCGCCATTTTTAAACGAAAAATCATTTGGGCCTACCCTCGTGTTATAAGCCCCACTCTTTTTTCTTTAAACCTTTTTGGGCCTCTTGAGAGAGTGTAAGACCCATCCCTTTGTACAGAAAACCTTTTTGGGCCCCAGTCACTTGTATAAGTCCCGCTGTACAAAGTCAAACAGTGCGCTCACTGATAAAACCCTGGGCCTCTCCTTGAGCTGTAAGCCCCAAATCTTTCTTTTTCAAAGCACTTTCTCCTTTGATTTTGAATATACTATTGTTTTCAATCTTTCTTTGTTGAACAACTAACCAAACAGCATGGAAGCACTCCAACCGAGTAAGTGGTTATCACTTTCATTTACTGCTTTCATATTATAAACTGTATTGTGGGGCTGCTCACTGTAAGTCTCCTTTCATAAACTCATATCTACTGTGTAATAATAATATATATATTTCGAGTTTCCCCGGCTACTACGTCTAGAACTAGGTGACACCGTTTCATTTATTCGTAGAAATAGACGCCTAGATCCCCAATAGGAGCACCAGATACAGTCTTCTCTTCGGCTGTCCTCCTTAGGAATCGTCAAGAAGCTCTACTCCCCAAGATGAATGTATTCTCCGTGAATGGCATCTTTGAGTTTCTTCCAAATTCTTGAACTTTCCTGACTTGATCTATTCCTTGTGGATAGCTTGCCTTAAATGTCTCGGGGTTTGGGTACCCACTACGGTCATAATCTTGGACCTTAACTAAGGAACCCTCTTCAAAAGCTAAAATTCGCTGGATAGTAAACCTCGCACGTTTACCAGTTGTTTTTATCTTTAAAAGAGTTATCTCTCCTAATGGAAAGGAGATGATAGACCCACGGGCTTCTTAAAAGCATCGGCCTCCTCTTGGGCATTATTCAAGGACCCTACGGCTTCTTAGAAGTATTCACAGCCTCCTCTTAGGCTTCGTATAATGATCTCTTCCTCCGGGAATGATAGCATCCTCTTGGGCTTCGTACAAGGACCCGTCGGCTTCTTAAAAGTTTCCAGCCTCCTCTTGGGCTTCGTACAAATTGTCTCGACGACCTCCTAGAGGTATAGGAACAGAACCTAGTCATCCTCCTAGAACAGTCCTTTCATAGAGTCTACTACTGTTTCTCAAAGCATAGTACAAAAGATAAAACTCTAGACACGGACAGTCTAACTTCCTTGAGTCTCAAAAGACATTCTCAAGTGACCCCTTCGTTAAATAGGAAGGAAACCCGCAGACTCGGACAGTCTCAACACCCTTTGGATTTCCAGTTTCCTCAAAGAAAAGGAGACCACCCCGATCCTCAGATCTAACCCATGAGTACAGTGATGCTCATATAAGAACTGATTTGCCTACCCCACGAATGTTGATGTAGTCAAGAAATACTTCGCCTAAAAAACAAAAAAAAAAAACGTCTCGGTGGATTGAAAACCCGAAAGGGCGGTCCAGGCAAAAGTTAGAGACATGAAAAGAATCATCCCGATGGATTGGAAATCTCATAGTACAATCCAGGCAAAAGTTAGGGATAATGGCAAGTAACTATGTTCAACAGAGGCAAGTCCCTCAGCAGCAGTTGCATCATCATCTGTCAGGAAAACTCCAGTCAAGGTCATCTTCGACAAAAGCTCAGGATGTCCCGAATTCAAAGTTGGTAGAAGGATAGTGGTCGTTATGTTTCAACGTAGCCCTTTTCCCTGTAAATTACCATTTTCTAACTTTGTATATACTCTTTGGAATCACGCGTTTGGCTGATCTCCATCTTATCAATAAAATTTGAGCCCTTGTGCTTTTGTTTGTAAATCTTTACTTGTTTTAGCTTTACAGAACGACGTTGTTTAAACTTAATCAGCGATTCTTGAAATAAAACAAAAATAAATTTACTTGTTAAACTTTTTCTGCTTTTAAATTAAAGATGGCATTTTTTTGACTGTTGAACATCAGAAGAACATCGATCGCTTCTCCCGAAGTAAGCGGACTTCAAAGTGCAGAATCAAAGTACTCCTTCTAAACCAGTATGCCTGAATGAAGGGATCAACTGTGTCAGAGACCTTGTTTCGTCTGACACGCCTCGGCCGAGTTCTCATCTCCTAAGCTCGATCAACATAGCTCCCAACGGGACTATCTCTCCTAAGCAAGGTGGAATTGCTATTTTGAACCAACGGTACTTCTTCGCCCCGCGATGGCCGAGTATCCAATTGTGTTCATCCATTAGTCTGTATGTCGCGTCTGTTTTGTCAGCATATACATACGTACTTCATGCATTTTTTATTTGCATTTACATTTCATATTGCATTGTTATCGCTATAGCCGGTCTTGTCCCCTAGTGATAAACAGTTTTCTCAATCGAGTTTGTCAGTTCTTTCCTCGTCAGGAAGTGTTGCGTCTGCACAATCTCGCCACCAGTGTATCTTTAGATCAGAGTCGGAACGTGGCCACTTTGATAATTTGAACCTCTGAAAGATCAGAGAACCTTCAACAGATGTCACTCTTCGCCATTAAAGATGATATCCTTGCTTTCCCGGATTAAGGAAAATCCACAGAGAAAGCCTCGTGATCAGAGATTTGGCAGCACGCCAGTTTTGCTCCGAAAAACCACTGATGAGAAGGTCATTGGCACCTCAAAATTGGACCCCATCATATGGCGTTTCTCCGGGAAGATCCCGAGAAAAGTATGATGAAAGATCCCAAATGAAAACAGTCTCTCAAGAGACTCGCTTTCCCCAGTAGAAACAAATGGCGTCTTCAACAGAGAAGTTTGTACAACTCTACAACTCAGACGACTGGGGTCCCCAGCAAGTCTGACAACAAAACATTTTCTACTCAAATGGCATCTCCCCAGGAAAATTCGGCGAGAAGTTTGAAGGAAAACCGCTACACATAGCGTCCCTTGTCAATAAAGTTTATTGACAAAAGAAACTAAGACCAGTTCCTTGGTAGGAAACCAGGATCGAGGGGAAGTTTATTTCAAAAGAAACTAAGACCAGTTCCTTGGTAGGAAAACAGGATCGAGGGGAAGTTGACAAAAGAAACTAAGACCAGTTCCTTGGTAGGAAACCAAGAACGAGGGGAAGTTGACAAAAGAAACTAAGACCAGTTCCTTGGTAGGAAACCAGGATCGAGGGGAAGTTCAAAAGAAACCAAGACCAGTTCCTTGGTAGGAAACCAGAATCGAGGGAAAGTTTATTTCAAAAGAGACTGATACCAGTTTTTGGTAGGAAACCAGGATCGAGGGGAAGTTTACCTTTTCTAAGCATCATTGCTTAGCTAAAGAAGATGAATGTGTAAGCCACCATTCATAACCACTATCAAAATTTCGGGTATTCCGATATTTAATCCTCTTGCACCCCGAATGCCCGAATCCCTTCGTCATTCACACCTTCGGGTCCAAGAAGATTAAATAGGGGCATCTGTAATACCCCAAAATTTGACCACTTAGATTTCCCATCATTGTGAAAATCATCATCACAATATGGATGTACCTTTATGCTTCATTAGTCTCCCCAAAGATGGGTGAGCATCCACTACAATCAAAATTAGGGTTTCAAGCCCTCTCTGGGTGCTTAGACAAAGGATCAATCAAGAAATGACATGATCTTCAACTTGTCTAATCTCTTAAACATCCACAATGGATCAAAAAGGACTCCCACTTCAAGGATTAAGCACAAGGCTGCTCCCTTCTAGGTGGATCAAGTCTCAAGATCGACAGTGTCACCAAATTAGGGTTTTGGTCGACCAGGGCCTCCAGATGGAAATTTTCATCTGGGCACAAGGCAATGATCCAAAACATAACCTAATATACTTCATGGAACCTCATGAACCCATGCATCAAGTCAATTTTGCCTCAGGGGATGCATTCATCAAAAATCAGGAATTAGGGTTTCTTGACCTAATTCACCCCTAAGTTGACTTTTGGGACAAACCATGAGCCAAGACCTCAAGAGATAATTTGAGGGTCTCTAATATACCATATTGATCCATTTGGAACAATGGATTGATCCAAGAAGTTTGAGCAACAAGTCTCAATTTCATCTGCACCACAATTAGGGTTTTAAGGGAAAAGTCAACTGTAACTTTGACTTTTGACCAGGACATGCTCCCAAACCCTAATACATGATTGAATATACCCTATGACACCCATGGAACATGTCCATCAAGTTTGATTTAGGTCAAGGACATGATTTCCTGGAGAATTGCACAGTTTGGAATTCATCTGATAAAAAGTCAACTGTGCACAAAAGTCAACTTTGACTTTTTGAGATTTTTCACCAAAATGGATTTTTAACCCTAAAATGATGTTAATGTATGATTTGAATAATCATTCATCAAGAAAAATCAAGAAAAGTGAGATAACTTGTAAAAGGGGTAACCATAAAACTTAGAAATTTTTCTAAGTTAAAAATAAAGTCGCAAAGGTACCAACTTTGAAGGACCATAACTCCTAAACCACAAGGCCATTTTTTATCATCCAAAGATGGATTTGTAGCCCTCATTATCACCTACAAAAACTTCAACTACAAGTCATTCCAATTCATTAAGGATTTTGAGTTATGGAATGATCAAAGTGGCTGAAAAGTGAAAATGTCACTTTTTCCAACACTTAGTGAAATTTTCACTAAGTCAGATTCTGCCTCACTTTTTGCCAAATGTAGGGGGATTTTTCACTTGGAATCAAAAGAGATCAAAACCAAACTTGTTCAAACAGTTGTTGTATCATGTAAGAGCTTTCCAAAATGGCCAAGAACATTGCCAAATTCAACCTACACCATGAGATACAACCTTGCCAAGTTGCCTTGCTGAAATCTGTCAAGGCAAGGCAGAATTTGCAACTTTGGTCGATTTGCCAAAATCAGCCAAATTCAATTGCTCTTATCCACTTGGACACCTCAGAGGATTGAATCTAAAGGGGACAATCACTGAGCTAAGCCTCCAAAGTCCATGGAACAAGAAATAGCATGTTGAACCTAGAATGGCCAAAATAGGGACAAGACTTCAAATTTGGAATGAGGCATTCAATGGAACCATCAAGGTGGCATGGACTGAGCCATTCTCATCTGAAATCAGTCAAGACTTATCCAAGACCAAGGGGACCAAAGCTCTGTGCCCTAACCTCTAGTCAATGGCTAGAGGAGACTTGGATTTTCATTTGCCAACATTGGCCAAACCTACTTACCAGCTGCCATGCACTATTTCTTGCAAAACAAACTTGTTCTATTATAAATAGAGCTCAATTGTGGTCAGTTTGAGTACACCAAAGCCATCTAACAGATGCTTTCCTCAAAATCTCTTCTTTCACTCCAATTTTGCCTTCTAAGGCAAGTCACTATCGGGTTTTGAGTTTGAGAGCAATTCCCATCAAACCAATCACTCACACACCTCACATACATCACATATGAGCTGATCAAACACTTAGATTACTTCTGAAACATCAATTTCACAAAATCACCAGCTGGTTGCTCAAATTTTCAATCAAGTTGCAGCTGAGGTACCACAAAGTGATCCAGCTAATTTCAATCAAGTCCAACCATCCAAACACGATCCATAGGGTGTAGGGAAGCTGTTCAGATCATCACCACTCATCTGTAACACCTCCAAATCAAAAATCACTTTGAACTTGCTGTCACGGCCTAGAGGTAAGCACATACTTGGTCATCTCTCAATCTATGCATATTTCCTCGCACAATAATTTGGCCATATGTTCATAATCATGCATGGAATGTTTTCCCTCAATTAATTGCATTGTTTGAATCGTGTATCAAAAATCCAAGCCTTCATGCAGAAATTAGGGTTCTTGAGGTTTCTTCGTGATTTCTTGTTGTATGTTTAATTTAAATGAAATTAAAGTACATAGACATGATTGTGAGGTTGAGACGAGCATAATGATATGTGGATTGCATGATATGATTACGTATTCATGGAGATTGGATAAAAACGCAACTCTGAGAAACCAAGAACATGCGTGTGTTCTTCAGCTGTTCTTGGCGCCATTTTTCATAAATTCAAATATTTGAATTTTGTGATTTTGTTTAATTGATTCAAAAATTAATTTCTCTCTGAGTTTTAATGATTTTGAGTTGATTCTTTTTTTAATAATTCACAAAAATGTTAAAATATTTTATTTTCACAAAAAATCCCAAAAATATTATTTATTTCATATAATTGATATTTTTGTAAAGAATTAATATTTTGATTGTTTTTGGCATTTTAAATATTTTTTCTACATTGATTTTGCAACTTTTAATGCTTTCTAATTATTTTGTAGGTCAATACTTAATTTTTGAAGCATTAATCCAAGATCACAATTTGTTTTCCATGTGTTAAACAATTTTTGATCATTTTAATTGAATTTTTATTCAATTAAATACATTTTGAAAACAAATTAGGGTTTTGGATTAATTCAACCTTCATAAATCATTTTCAAAACTTTTTGGGCCTCTTGAGAGAGTGTAAGACCCATCCCCCCTTGTACAAAAACTTTTTGGGCCTCACTCATTGTATAAGTCCCTCTGTACAAGTAAACGGCGCGATCGTCGCCCGTTTAAAAATAAAAATCATCTGGGCCTCTCCTTGAGCTATAAGACCCATTCAAAACACTTTGGGCCTCTATTAGAGTGTAAGACCCAATCCCCCTTTTAACCAAAACATTTTGGGCCTCACTTATTGTATAAGTCCCTCTGCGTTAAAAGAAAGCCTCGGCGCGATCGCCATTTTTAAACGAAAAATCATTTGGGCCTACCCTCGTGTTATAAGCCCCACTTTTTTTTCTTTAAACCTTTTTGGGCCTCTTGAGAGAGTGTAAGACCCATCCCTTTGTACAGAAAACCTTTTTGGGCCCCAGTCACTTGTATAAGTCCCGCTGTACAAAGTCAAACAGTGCGCTCACTGATAAAACCCTGGGCCTCTCCTTGAGCTGTAAGCCCCAAATCTTTCTTTTTCAAAGCACTTTCTCCTTTGATTTTGAATATACTATTGTTTTCAATCTTTCTTTGTTGAACAACTAACCAAACAGCATGGAAGCACTCCAACCGAGTAAGTGGTTATCGCTTTCATTTACTGCTTTCATATTATAAACTGTATTATGGGGCTGCTCACTGTAAGTCTCCTTTCATAAACTCATACCTACTGTGTAATAATAGTATAGATATTTCGAGTTTCCCCGGCTACTACGTCTAGAACTAGGTGACGTCGTTTCATTTATTCGTAGAAATAAACGCCTAGATCCCAAATAGGAGCACCAGATACAGTCTTCTCTTCGGCTGTCCTCCTTAGGAATCGTCAAGAAGCTCTACTCCCCAAGATGAATGTATTCTCCGTGAATGGCATCTTTGAGTTTCTTCCAAATTCTCGAACTTTCCTGACTTGATCTATTCCTTGTGGATAGCTTGCCTTGAATGTCTCGGGGTTTGGGTACCCACTACGGTCATAATCTTGGACCTTAACTAAGGAACCCTCTTCAAAAGCCAAAAGTCGCTGGATAGTAAACCTCGCACGTTTACCAGTGGTTTTTATCTTTAAAAGAGTTATCTCTCCTAATGGAAAGGAGATGATAGACCCACGGGCTTCTTAAAAGCATCGGCCTCCTCTTGGGCATTATTCAAGGACCCTACGGCTTCTTAGAAGTATTCACAGCCTCCTCTTAGGCTTTGTATAATGATCTCTTCCTTCGGGAATGATAGCCTCCTCTTGGGCTTCGTACAAGGACCCGTCGGCTTCTTAAAAGTTTCCAGCCTCCTCTTGGGCTTCGTACAAATTGTCCCGACGACCTCCTAGAGGTATAGGAACAGAACCTAGTCATCCTCCTAGAACAGTCCTTTCATAGAGTCTACTACTGTTTCTCAAAGCATAGTACAAAAGATAAAACTCTAGACACGGACAGTCTAACTTCCTTGAGTCTCAAAAGACATTCTCAAGTGACCCCTTCGTTAAATAGGAAGGAAACCCGCAGACTCGGACAGTCTCAACACCCTTTGGATTTCCAGTTTCCTCAAAGAAAAGGAGACCACCCCGATCCTCAGATCTAACCCATGAGTACAGTGATGCTCATATAAGAACTGATTTTCTCTTTCAAAATCAGTATACTGGACCTGTCACTTAACTGACATAGCCTCCTCTTGGGCTTTGTACAATGACTCTCCCTAGCGGAGTCAAACAACGCTTTAGCCTCCATCTCAGGCTTCGTACGAGATACAAAAACACTCTCTTGTTGAGTATAAAAGACTCTCTTGTTGAGTCAAAACTTTTAGCCTCCATATCGGGCTTCGTACGAGACACAAAGACTCTATCGTCGGGTCAAAAACTTTTAGCCTCTCTCTCGGGCTTTGTACGAGACACAAATTAGCCTCCTCTTAGGCTTTGTATAATGATTTTCCTAGCGGAAATTAGCCTCCTCTTAGGCTTTATATAAGAAAACCACTGGTTGATCCAATCAACCTTTTAGCATTGAAGCTGTGCCTCGTTCACAGTACACAAACATCAACAACTCCTTCCCTTTCATCTAATCGCTGTAAGCGGCAAGCCTCTGGATCATCTATATCCACGCCACTGTCCCTCTTTTAGCATGAGAAATTCCTAAGGAAAGATGGCATTGCTCTACACTGAGTTAAAGTCTTCTCCTTCAGGTTAAAACCCTTTCTTCGGAAATTATGGCATTGCTCGGATCCGCGTATCCCAGTTAAAGTAATTCTCCTTCTCCCCTCTTTAGAGATGACAAATTCTCTCTAAAGTCGAGGTCTTTCAGCTTCACGTCTTGGGCTTTGAACAAGACACAAATAGACCTTTCAGCTTCACATCTTGGGCTTTGAACAAGATACAAACTACCTTTCGCTTCATGTCTTGGGCTTTGAACAAGACACCAAAAACCAATTTCCTCCCATAGAATAGGAGGAACTACGAATGCTCTGATTTCCCTGTTTCAGTAAACGGGAATACGTAGGCATAAGATCGAAAGAAAAGATCTTAGCGAGCGCAATCAACAAAAAACCCAAATCCCATATCTCCATCAATCAAAAGCAGTATTTCAAAAGCATCAGTCCTAACATCCTAATCCTTATTCCCCGCTAGAAAGTCCTAAAAAGAAAGAGAACAGTATTGGCGAAGATACAAATAACCAGTACAAAGGCCCCCCACATTGATAGCATCTGTAACCTAACAGACCGCTGTTTAAACTCAGTATGCAAGCAGGGTTAATTGGAGACATCTATTTCCCTTCCTTATTCAGCTCACAATAGGATAAAAAATGAATCGACCTGTAGTCAAAGCTCAAACTGCAGAGAGCGGCCAGCGCTTAAGAACCGCGTCCAAAATCGCTCGCTACAAAAAATTGGCGCCCACCGTGGGGCCTATCTCTTCAGCTTCTTTCCTTTTTCCTCCTTTTCACCTCTTTGGTTGATACCACAGATTGGGGCTTCCGCCGGGGAACCCATTTCTGTCAGGAACTTAGGAATCATAGCTTTATAAGTCTAGGATGATTAGGACAAATATATATACTGCTTTTCCTAATTGCTATACGTGTTTATTTTTCTGCTACTGGGAATGCGTGTGATGCCGCATGTGGTGAGAATGAGTATACACTTAAGATAAGTGATGGCGACGGGGTCGACCATCAACCTCAATGGAGGCTGACCAACGCAACCCATTCACTCTTTTAGCCAATGGGCCGGTTGTTAAGTCTGAGAAGCTGAGGAGCCAAACCCTTTCGTAGTGCGAAAACTATCGAAAATAGTTGTTACGCGATACTACCCTCATTTGAGGTTGGTGATCTATTCTCGGTGAATGGCACTTACTCTAAGATTGCTCTACAACTCGCTGGCGATCCGCTTGTTGTTTTGCTTTCCTGGGAGGAGCTGATGATAATGAGTACAGGTACAAAAATCACCCTAGTATAAACCTTTGGGGATGGGTAGAGCCTTGACTTCATGACAATGACCCTCTGACCCCATGTTTTTTCTATGTTTTTGTGTGCTGCATTCATGCATTCGTTTAATAAAACATTAAAACATTCAAAGAACTTTCTCTTCTAGTCTCTCTGTTTTTCAAATTAAACTAAGACTGTGATTACAAATATCAGAGAAGAGGATTACGCTAATGGATTTCGGTAGAAGGAGAACTCACCAGTATACCTTCAAGGTTCCAAAACTAGGGGATTTGAGAAAGTTAGCAAGGATGATCGTTAACCCAGAGGCTTTCAGAGCCAAGCACGGTGGTTTGCTACCACTGTTAAGAGTCCATGTGATTAAGGGGATCATGGACGCGCTCATTCAATTCTACGATCCGGTTTATCACTGTTTCACATTCCCGGATTACCAGCTATCACCAACGCTGGAGGAGTATTCTCATCTGACTGATTTACATATCACTGATCAAGCTCCATTTTCTGGACTGGAAGAAATTCCAAAGAATCAGACTATTGCAATAGCAATTCATTTGGACGAGTCTGAGGTCAGGACTCACATGACCACTAAGGGTGGCATCCAAGGTTTGCCAGCCCAGTTCTTGACAAAGAAAGCTTTGTACTTTGCTAGTATAGGGAACGGGACTGCTTTTGAAAGCATCTTTGTCTTGCTCACCTACGGGTTATTTTTGTTTCCCAACATCAATAACTTCGTCGATATCAACGCTATTAAGGTTTTTCTCATTGGAAACCTTGTGCCGACTTTGCTCGCAGATGCGTATCATTCTGTACACTTGAGAAATTTGTACAGCGGAGGAGAGATCACATGCTGTGTACCTTTGCTTTACAAATGGTTTATCTCTCACTTGCCCAAGTCTGCTGCTTTTTGGGATTGCAAGAGTGTCTTACGTTGGTAGCAGAAGATCATGTCTCTTACCAACTCTGATATAGATTGGTGTAATAGGATTTATGAGGGAACTAGAATCATTGACCGTTGTGGAAACTTCCCCAGCGCACCCCTCATAGGAACTAAAGGAGGAATCAACTATCATCCGATATTGGTTCTTCGTCAATTTGGATACCCGATGAGACACATCCCACTGGGTATTCATCTGGAAGGTCTTTTCTTCAAAGAAGGAGAAAGTGACAGAGCACTAAAGATGGAAATAGTGCAAGCTTGGAAACATGTTCATAAGAAAGGACGAGAGTCTCTGGGAAAACCGGACTGTGTCTCGGTGGAGCCTTATCTCCACTGGGTACAAGCCAGAGCTCTCAAGCTAAAGATGCCTTATCCTCGTTACGGAATTCTTCCGCCGAGAGAATTTGTCATGTACTTCATGACTGAGACTGAAAAGCTTTAGGTTACTCTCAACAAAGTTCAAAAGGAAAGAAGATCTTGGAAGAACAAGTACCGCACCCTCGACGTAGAGTGTATCAAAATACAACAACTACTAAAAGAGAAAGATGCTCTGATTGAAATTTTGGAGCAGCATGCTGTAGAGAATCAAGATGACCAAAGGAATTTGCTCGCTCCTTTCACCTGGCAAAGGAATGACAACCCAACAACGGCCCAAGCGCCCCGGTCAAAGAAGAGGACTCGGGACCCATTAGTTTAGGTTTCTGTTTCTGCACTTTGTAATCTACTGTATTTCCATTTCTGTAATCCTTTGGAATTCAATAAAAAGGGGTTTCCCCACTGTTTGATATTTGCAATCTAATTGTCGAAGTTTATTTTGATTAAACAAAAAAAACAACAATTAATATAATCATTGCATTCATCATTCTCACATCGCGTATTCTCCTTACCTATGAATCTCACGTTTGTGTCTCGATTCTAGAGTCAAACTGTCTCATTCGTACAATACTCGGGCCAATCGTCAGAAAAAGATGGATGATCTCGAGGAAGAGAACAGAGAGTTGAAAGAAAAGATCGACGCTCTGAGAGAGGATATGAGAAAGCTTCGTAACGACATGCAAGCCATGGCAGAAGCTCAGCTACAAAGAACTGTGATCTCAGAGATCACCTCAATGCCCATAGTGGAAAAGAATGATCCTAGGTATCAGATGCCGAAAGATCGTCCCTGGGGCATGCCTGTTAACTATATCCCGGAAGGATATGTTCCGCCGATCACTAAAGATCAGGGAATCGCAACAGAAGCCGCTGGGCCTGAAGGTTACAAACTTCGGGAAAGCGAAGATGCCAGGGGCATACTCAAGACTCCTGAAGGTTACAAACTTCGGGAGGCACCAAGACTTACTGCCGTAGTCATGGTACCACCCCCTGTGGTGCACACTGTCCCGGAAGGACAGATTCCACAGACACCTTCTGGTAAGAAGGAAACTATGTTCGATAGAATGGATGAATTCCAGGAACAGTTCTTGGAAATGCAGAAGGAACTGCAAGCCATTCGCGGCCAGGATCTATTTGGAAAGGACGCCGCAGACCTCTGCTTGGTCCCAAATGTGAAAGTCCCGCACAAGTTCCAAGTGCCCGACTTTGAAAAATACAAGGGTAACTCTTGCCCTCAGAGCCATCTGGTGATGTACGCTCGGCGGATGTCAGCTCAGACGGAGAATCAGGACCTGCTGATTCACTACTTCCAGGATAGTTTAACCGGTGTCGCACTCAAATGGTACATGGGTTTAAACCGTACTACGATCAGTACATTCAGAGATCTTGGTACTGCCTTCGTCCAACAATACAAGTACAATTTGGACATGGCACCCGACAGAGATCAACTCAGATCAATGTCACAAAAGGACAAGGAAACCTTTAAGGAGTATGCTCAAAGGTGGCGTGAAATTGCCGCTCAAATTTGTCCACCTCTTGAGGAAAAAGAGATGACAAAGATCTTCTTAAAGACCTTAAGCTCATTTTACTATGACCGAATGATTGCCAGTGCACCCAGTGATTTCACCGAAATGGTCGGCATGGGTGTACGTCTTGAGGAAGCCGTCTGAGAAGGACATTTGGTAAAAGACACTGGATCAACGAGCGGTACTAAAAAATATGGTAGTGCTCTCCCTAAGAAAAAAGAGCAAGATATTGGGAATATCTCTCTCGGAAAGCAAAGGCGACGTTATCAGCCAGTAGCAGCTGTTACTCCTGCTATCGGCCCCGCGCCTGTTCCTATGTATCAACCTCAGGTTGCGCAGAGCCAACCTGACCAACAAAGGACACAACAGCCTCTTCAGCAGGCTCGTCCTCCATATAACAACAACCGTACAACACGGCCACCAGGATTTGATCCTATACCTGTAACGTACGCAGAGCTGTTTCCGTTACTGCTGGCTAAGGGGCACATCCAGACTAAGTCTCCCCTTTCAGTTCCGGAAAATCCGCCTTTTTGGTTTAAAGCGGATCAAACATGCCCTTATCATCAAGGAGGTTCAGGGCATAACATTGAGACTTGTCTCAATTTCAAATCCGACGTGCAAAAGCTTGTTAGGAGCGGGCTCTTATCTTTCAAAGATACGAATCCTAATGTTCTTACGAACCCGCTGCCTCAACATGAGAAAGCTGCAGTCAATCTGATTGAGAAAGAGACTAACAATGTCTATCAAATTCATGATGTACTCTTGTTAAAGACCAATCTGGTCAAGATGCATTGTAGACAGAGTGGATATGGCCATGTGCCACCTCATAATTATCACCAGTGTGATATCTACTCTAAAGACAACCAGGGATGTTCTGTAGTGCAAGCAGCTCTACAGGAACAAATGGATCTTGGATGGATCCAAGAGCACCAAGTTCGTGGAGTTAACATGGTTTACACGAATTCCAACATCATTCAGAACCACGACATCCGTGCGATGAATGACAACTTGGTGGCAATGCACTCAAGGCAAAGCCAGTATCATAATCTGCCGCGGCACGATTACAGTTCCTGTCTGATTTACTCGGTAAACAAACAGGGATGCTCTTTTATACAAGAGGCCCTCCAGCGTCAGATGGATCTTGGATGGATCCAAGACTACCATGATAGGAACTCCTATCAAATCAACATGGTTCAGATCTTTGACATTCGCGTGATGAATACCAACCTAGTAGAGTTACATGCTGAGCAGGTCCGACTCGGATTCTTAATATCACATAATTATCAAAACTGTAAAGCGGGTTGCGAAAACGATCGAGGTTGTACCCTTGTCCAGGAGGCACTTCAGCACTTGTTAAATCACTGGTGGATGCCAATCTATATGGACGAAGATACTCAGCAGATTAGTATCAATCACAGGAATCCTACTCGTCGTCAAAGTCAAGATGTCCGATCAATGGAAGATAACCTAGTGAGGTTACATTGCATTCAAAGTGGGCGTGGCCAGGTGCCACCACACAACTATGACAGTTGTAGCGTCTGTTCGAAAAGTAACCAAGGGTGTTACCTTGTGAGAGCAGCTCTTCAGGGTCAGATCGATCATGGAGAAATTCATCCATATCCAGGTTCAGGACCCATCATTTGGTCGCCGAACTACCTTGCCGAGCAAGTTGAGGATGTTGTCACGATCTCTGGTCATCACAGGACCAGG
Source organism: Lathyrus tuberosus (assembly GCA_022829125.1). Classification (NCBI taxonomy): domain Eukaryota; kingdom Viridiplantae; phylum Streptophyta; class Magnoliopsida; order Fabales; family Fabaceae; genus Lathyrus; species Lathyrus tuberosus. The sequence continues at coordinate 863,500 of JALAZF010000399.1, forward strand.
GATGTTTTTGCCATCATCCCTCTACTTGACGAATCTAGAGTTCCCAACCGGGAACGGATCAAGGTTACTTATGATGGTCAGAAAAATCAGAAGGTTCCCATAGTCATCTATCTACCGGGGCCACTACCGTGTGAATCAGCTAAGGCAATCCCTTACAAATACGGTGCAACAATAATCGAGAATGGAAAGGAAATTCCATTACCCTCCGTCGTGAATATTGCAGACATCAGTTGTGTAACACGGAGCGGTCGAATCTTCAACCGAGGGGTTGGAGAATCCAACAAAGAAAAGGAACTTCAGGCAGAAATTCCTGATCCACCAGTCGGTCAATCCAGTAATCCCGACCTTTCGAAAAATAATGATGAGATGCTGAAGCTCATCTAAAGGAGTGAATACAACATTGTCGATCAACTGTTACAGACTCCTTCAAAGATCTCGGTATTATCACTGTTACTCAGTTCAAAAGCACACAGAGAGGCTCTACAGAAAGTCTTGGAGCAAGCCTTTGTGGAACAGGATGTAACAATCAGACAATTCGATAGCATTGTCTCTAACATCACTTCCTGCAATAATTTGGGATTTAGTGTTGAGGAATTACCTGAAGAGGGTCGCCGTCATAACATGGCGCTCAATATCACAGTTAACTGCCAGGGCGATGCTTTAGCCAACGTACTGGTAGACACAGGGTCAGCCCTGAATGTTATGCCGAAGTCCACCTTGATGCAATTATCATTCAAGGGCCCTCCGATGAGAGTCAGCGAGGTCGTCGTCAAAGCATTCGACGGATCCAGAAAAACAGTTATCGGCGAAGTTGATCTTCCCATAACTATTGGTCCTCACACTTTCCAAATCACTTTCCAGGTCATGGACATCCGGGCAACATACAGTTGTTTATTAGGAAGACCTTGGATACATCAGGCTGGAGCGGTCACTTCGACCCTCCACCAAAAGCTAAAGTTCGTCAAGAACGATCAACTTGTCACGGTTTGTGGGGAACAAGCCTTGCTTGTGAGCAACGTATCATCATCTACTTGTGTGGAACCCGAGGAGGTTATTGGAACTCAGTTCCAAGCACTATCGATGAGCAAGGACAATCAGTTCAAAGAAGGAACTTCGATTTCCTCATACAAAGATGCTATCAAAGCGGTCGAGAGTACCGATACGACAGGATGGGGACGGCTTGTCATTCCTATTGACAATAAAACAAATAAGGGTCTTGGTTTTTCTGCAACATGTACCCAGACAGCTATCAACGATGAAAGTCTTCATCCCCTTCAAAACTTCTTCCACAGTGGAGGTTTTCTTCACCCAGTGTCTCAGACAGTTCATGCTATCAATGAGGAAGATCCCTCTGACGCAGATGAAGAGTGGAAGTCCTATCTTAATGAGGACGGTTATATGTCTCAGGAAGAGGTGCCTATGCATTTTTGCTTTCCTACGGAAAGTCCAAGATTTATATTAAGATCAGATGTCAAAATGATCTACGGAGATTGTGATCCGGAAGGATGCCGTGCTCCGCCGAATTCATTAGAGGAGGACACTCTGATGAAAGACAATTTTGACCACAATTACTATGGCCCGATGGATGGCCTGCCAATGTGGCAGCCTTACCCAGGAGACTTGGGGTAAGAAAGTCAGCCGAGTAATGAAACTCAGCTGAGCATCATTGAACAGAATACATGTGTCCCCACCATGTCATGGGATCAACACTCAGGTCATTCAGAAACTACTCAACATGAAGATGAATTCGCAACGTTTACAGGACTAGAATTCATCAACTATGCTTTTCCCGAGATCAACGTCATCGAGAGGAAGGATTCCTCCAGTTCCACAGAAGTGTGGGACACCTTGGGACAACCGAGTGGAAAATTCGACTTTATGGTCAAGTACGCCGCTCCTGAAAGCTCTCGTATCAGGCTCGAAGATATCCAGCCAACTGGATGGGGAGATACAGCTGAGAGCACAAATGCTATGCAAAATACAACTGAGGAATTCTCCTACGACAATTCTACCTGGGAAACAGATTCCAACGATCCTGCTCCACCAGAAATCAGCATTATTTCTAAAGACAAATCAAGGAAGGTGCCAGACTTTGTGATTCACCGAGGAGTTCGCCGCCAATGGGTTACCGTCGAGGTTCCGAAGGTCGTTCGTCAGTCAAAGTAATTGCCATCTTTAACCTTTCACCCTGCCCAGGTGAAACTGATATTTTGATAGGGCTCGTTTTCTGTAAATTTCCCTCTTCGCTTTGCCCGAAGCGATAGAGTTTTGTTTTATAGGGCTGTAGTTTCAAGAGTCGACTTGTTCATTAATAAAATAACGTCGTTCTGTAATTTCCGCATTAATTGCTGTTTTCTCTTTTTGCTTTTTCAGAAAATGGTAATCCTAAAAAACAATTCAATAATAAAAACAAGCAGTAAAATCAAAACACTGCACACACTTGCATTTTCTCTATCTCTTCTAAACACGAATCATCACGTCATGCAGATTGCTTGTTTTATACCCCGTTGAAACATACGATCCGATGCCTTCTCCCAACTTTGAGTTCCCGGTATTCGAGGCTGAAGAAGAAAATGACGACCAAATTCCAGAAGAGATCTCCCGACTACTCAGACAAGAGGAAAGGTCCATCGAACCTCACAAAGAGCCGTTGGAAGCGGTAAACTTGGGTTCAGAAAAAGAGAGAAAAGAAATTAGGATCGGAGCACTGCTCAGTCCAACTGCCAGAGAGGGTTTGATAAAGCTTCTCAAAGAATTTCCCGATGTATTCGCTTGGTCCTATCAAGATATGCCAGGGTTGGATACCAGCATCGTGGAACATCACTTACCGTTGAGATCAGAATGTCCGCCAGTAAAGCAAAGGTTGAGACGCACTCACCCGGACATGGCCATCAAAATCAAGGAGGAGGTACAGAAACAGATCGACGCGGGTTTCCTCGCTACATCTAAATATCCTCAATGGTTAGCCAACATCGTACCCGTTCCCAAAAAGGACGGAAGGGTCAGAATGTGTGTTGATTACAGAGATCTGAATAAGGCAAGTCCAAAGGACGACTTTCCTTTACCACACATTGACATGCTGGTTGACAGCACAACAAAGTTCAAAGTATTCTCCTTCATGGATGGATTCTCGGGCTATAACCTGATCAAAATGGCGCCGAAAGACATGGAGAAAACTTTGTTCATTACCCCATGGGGTACCTTTTGTTACAAGGTAATGCCGTTCGGTTTGAAGAATGTCGGGGCAACCTATCAAAGGGCCATGACTACTCTGTTTCATGACATGATACACAAAGAAATCGAGGTATATGTCGATGATTTGATTGCAAAATCAAGAACAGAGGATGAGCACGTTGAACATCTGTCAAAATTGTTTGAACGTCTAAGAAAATTCAAGCTCCGCTTGAATCCCAACAAGTGCACCTTCGGTGTCCGTTCGGGGAAATTACTAGGGTTCATCGTCAGCCAGAAAGGAATTGAAGTTGATCCTGACAAGGTCAAGGCCATTCAAGAAATGCCTTCTCCGAAAACTAAAAAACAAGTCAGAGGATTCCTGGGACGTTTGAACTACATCTCCAGATTCATATTCCTTATGACCGCGACGTGTGCGCCGATTTTCAAATTACTCAAAAAGAACCAGGATTGCGTTTGATCAGAAGATTGCCAAACCGCCTTCGACAGTATCAAGGAATATCTGTTGAATCCTCTGATTCTATCACCTCCAGTGGAAGGAAGACCACTAATCATTTACCTCACAATCCTAGAGGACTCAATGGGATGTGTACTTGGCCAACAAGACGAAACTAAAAGGAAAGAGTCTTCCATTTACTATCTAAGCAAGAAATTCACCGACTGCGAGACTCGGTACACGATGCTTGAGATAACTTGTTGCGCTTTGGCTTGGGCAGCCAAACGTCTTCGCCAGTACATGATTCGTCATACTACTTGGTTGGTCTCCGAAATGGATCCAATCAAGTACGTTTTCGAAAAACCTGCTCTTACGGGAAGGATTGCCCGTTGGCAGATGTTACTATCAGAATATGACATAGAGTACCATGCTCAGAAAGCCGTTAAAGGAAGTATTTTAGCCGATCATTTGGCTCATCAACCGATTGACGATCGAGAATCAATCGGGTTTGACTTCCCAGACGAAGATGTCATGTATCTAAAGATGAAAGATTGCGATGAACCGCTACCCAGTGAAGGGCCAGAACCAGGTTCCCAGTGGGGACTTATCTTTGACGGAGCAGTCAATTATTATGGAAAAGGAATTAGGGCAATCATTGTTACCCCTCAGGGTTCCCACATTCCTTTCACTGCCAGACTTACGTTCAAATGTACGAACAACGAGGCCGAATACGAAGCATGTATCATGGGTCTCGAAGAAGCGATTGATTTAAGGATAAAAAACTTGGACGTATACGGCGATTCAGCCCTGGTTATTAACCAGATAAAAGGAGATTGGAACACATACCAATCAGGATTGATCCCTTACAAAGACTATGCAAGAAGGTTGTTACCCTTCTTCAACAGAGTCGACTTTCATCACATCCCTCGTGATGAGAATCACATGGCTGATGCATTAGTCACTCTCTCTTCCATGATTAGTGTAGGTCGATGGAATGACATACCTAAGATTGACATAATGTGCCTTGAACGGCCCGCTTACATCTTCGCAATTGAAGCAGTCATAAACGACAGACCTTGGTATCACGATATCAAATGCTTCCTTCAGAAACAAGAGTACCCATCTGGGGCACTCAAAAAAGACAGAAAAACCCTCAGAAGATTGGCTGGAAACTTCTTCCTGAGCGGTGATACACTCTATAAGAGAAATTTTGACATGGTCTTGCTTCGATGCGTCGACAGACCAGAAGCAGACATGCTCATGAAAGAAATTCATGAAGGATCCTTTGGTACTCATGCCAACGGACACACAATGGCGAGAAAAATTCTCAGGGTCGGGTATTATTGGTTGACCATGGAATCCGACTGCTACAAGTACATGAGGAGGTGTCACAAGTGTCAGATATACTCTGACAAAATTCATGTACCGCCATCACATCTCAAATTTCTTTCTTTCCCGTGGCCTTTTTCCATATGGGGAATCGACATGATTGGTATGATTGAGCCCAAGGCTTCAAACGGACATCGGTTCATCCTGGTAGCCATTGACTATTTCACCAAGTGGGTCGAAGCAGCGTCATTCGCCAATGTAACCCAACAAGTGGTTGTCCGATTTATCAAAAACAATATCATCTGCCGTTATGGTGTTCCAAGCGAGATCATTACTGATAATGGATCTAACTTGAACAATAAGATGATGAAAGAGTTGTGTGCAGAGTTCAAGATCGAACACCATAACTCATCTCCCTACCGACCCAAGATGAATGGAGCGGTAGAAGCGGCTAACAAGAACATCAAGAAGATTGTTCAAAAGATGGTTGTAACCTATAAAGATTGGCACGAAATGCTACCCTTTGCTCTTCATGGTTATCGCACATCTGTCCGTACTTCAACAGGGGCAACCCCTTTCTCTCTAGTATATGGCATGGAGGCAGTGCTCCCCATAGAAGTAGAGATCCCATCAATCTAGGTATTGATGGAAGCGAAGCTCACCGAAGCTGAATGGTGTCAAAGTCGACACGACGACCTGAACCTGATCGAAGAGAAGCGAATCACGGCACTATGCCACGGTCAGTTGTATCAACAGAGAATGAAGAGGGCGTTCGACAAAAAGGTCCGACCTCGTGTCTTCAGGAAAGGAGACCTTGTGCTCAAGAAGATACAATCAGTTCTCACTGATTCTCGGGGCAAATGGACCCCAAATTATGATGGCCCCTATGTGGTCACAAAAGCTTTCTCAGGCGGCGCCTTGAGACTTGCAACCATGGACGGAGAGGAATTTGCCTACCCCACGAATGTTGATGTAGTCAAGAAATATTTCGCCTAAAAAACAAAAAAAAAACGTCTCGGTGGATTGAAAACCCGAAAGGGCGGTCCAGGCAAAAGTTAGAGACATGAAAAGAATCATCCCGATGGATTGGAAATCTCATAGTACAATCCAGGCAAAAGTTAGGGATAATGGAAAGTAACTATGTTCAACAGAGGCAAGTCCCTCAGCAGCAGTTGCATCATCATCCGTCAGGAAACTCCAGTCAAGGTCATCTTCGACAGAAGCTCAGGATGTCCCGAATTCAAAGTTGGTAGAAGGATAGTGGTCGTTATGTTTCAACGTAGCCCTTTTCCCTGTAAATTACCATTTTCTAACTTTGTATATACTCTTTGGAATCACGCGTTTGGCTGATCTCCATCTTATCAATAAAATTTGAGCCCTTGTGCTTTTGTTTGTAATTCTTTACTTGTTTTAGCTTTACAGAACGACGTTGTTTAAACTTAATCAGCGATTCTTGAAATAAAACAAAAATAAATTTACTTGTTAAACTTTTTCTGCTTTTAAATTAAAGATGGCATTTCTTTTGATTGTTGAACATCAGAAGAACATCGATCGCTTCTCCCGAAGTAAGCGGACTTCAAAGTGCAGAATCAAAGTACTCCTTCTAAACCAGTATGCCTGAATGAAGGGATCAACTGTGTCAGAGACCTTGTTTCGTCTGACACGCCTCGGCCGAGTTCTCATCTCCTAAGCCCGATCAACATAGCTCTCAACGGGACTATCTCTCCTAAGCAAGGTGGAATTGCTATTTTTAACCAACGGTACTTCTTCGCCCCGCGATGGCCGAGTATCCAATTGTGTTCATCCATTAGTCTGTATGTCGCGTCTATTTTGTCAGCATATACATACGTACTTCATGCATTTTTTATTTGCATTTACATTTCATATTGCATTGGTATCGCTCTAGCCGGTCTTGTCCCCTAGTGATAAACAGTTTTCTCAATCGAGTTTGTCAGTTCTTTCCTCGTCAGGAAGTGTTGCGTCTGCACAATCTCGCCACCAGTGTATCTTTAGATCAGAGTCGGCACGTGGCCACTTTGATTATTTGAACCTCTGAAAGATCAGAGAACCTTCAACAGATGTCACTCTTCGCCATTAAAGATGATATCCTTGCTTTCCCGGATTAAGGAAAATCCACAGAGAAAGCCTCGTGATCAGAGATTCGGCAGCACGCCAGTTTTGCTCCGAAAAACCACTGATGAGAAGGTCATTGGCACCTCAAAATTGGACCCCATCATATGGCGTTTCTCCGGGAAGATCCCGAGAAAAGTATGATGAAAGATCCCAAATGAAAACAGTCTCTCAAGAGACTCACTTTCCCCAGTAGAAATAAATGGCATCTTCAACAGAGAAGTTTGTACAACTCTACAACTCAGACGACTGGGGTCCCCAGCAAGTCTGACAACAAAACATTTTCTACTCAAATGGCATCTCCCCAGGAAAATTCGGCGAGAAGTTTGAAGGAAAACCGCTACACATAGCGTCCCTTGTCAATAAAGTTTATTGACAAAAGAAACTAAGACCAGTTCCTTGGTAGGAAACTAGGATCGAGGGGAAGTTTATTTCAAAAGAAACTAAGACCAGTTCCTTGGTAGGAAACCAGGATCGAGGGGAAGTTGACAAAAGAAACTAAGACCAGTTCCTTGGTAGGAAACCAAGAACGAGGGGAAGTTGACAAAAGAAACTAAGACCAGTTCCTTGGCAGGAAACCAGGATCGAGGGGAAGTTCAAAAGAAACCAAGACCAGTTCCTTGGTAGGAAACCAGGATCGAGGGGAAGTTTATTTCAAAAGAGACTGAGACCAGTTCTTGGTAGGAAACCAGGATCGAGGGGAAGTTTACCTTTTCTAAGCATCATTGCTTAGCTAAAGAAGATGAATACGTAAGCCACCATTCATAAACACTATCAAAATTTCGGGTATTCCGATATTTAATCCTCTTGCACCCCGAATACCCGAATCCCTTCGTCATTCACACCTTCGGGTCCAAGAAGATTAAATAGGGGCATCTGTAATACCCCAAATTTTGACCACTTAGATTTCCCATCATTGTGAAAATCATCATCACAATATGGATGTACCTTTATGCTTCATTAGTCTCCCCAAAGATGGGTGAGCATCCACTACAATCAAAATTAGGGTTTCAAGCCCTCTCTGGGTGCTTAGACAAAGGATCAATCAAGAAATGACATGATCTTCAACTTGTCTAATCTCTTAAACATCCACAATGGATCAAAAAGGACTCCCACTTCAAGGATTAAGCACAAGGCTGCTCCCTTCTAGGTGGATCAAGTCTCAAGATCGACAGTGTCACCAAATTAGGGTTTTGGTCGACCAGGGCCTCCAGATGGAAATCTTCATCTGGGCACAAGGCAATGATCCAAAACATAACCTAATATACTTCATGGAACCTCATGAACCCATGCATCAAGTCAATTTTGCCTCAGGGGATGCATTCATAAAAAATCAGGAATTAGGGTTTCTTGACCTAATTCACCCCTAAGTTGACTTTTGGGACAAACCATGAGCCAAGACCTCAAGAGATGATTTGAGGGTCTCTAATATACCATATTTATCCATTTGGAATAATGGATTGATCCAAGAAGTTTGAGCAACAAGTCTCAATTTCATCTGCACCACAATTAGGGTTTTAAGGGAAAAGTCAATTGTAACTTTGACTTTTGACCAGGACATGCTCCCAAACCCTAATACATGATTGAATATACCCTATGACACCCATGGAACATGTCCATCAAGTTTGATTTAGGTCAAGGACATGATTTCCTGAAGAATTGCACAGTTTGGAATTCATCTGATAAAAAGTCAACTGTGCACAAAAGTCAACTTTGACTTTTTGAGATTTTTCACCAAAATGGATTTTTAACCCTAAAATGATGTTAATGTATGATTTGAATAATCATTCATCAAGAAAAATCAAGAAAAGTGAGATAACTTGTAAAAGGGGTAACCATAAAACTTAGAAATTTTTCTAAGTTAAAAATAAAGTCGCAAAGGTACCAACTTTGAAGGACCATAACTCCTAAACCACAAGGCCATTTTTTCTCATCCAAAGATGGATTTGTAGCCCTCATTATCACCTACAAAAACTTCAACTACAAGTCATTCCAATTCATTAAGGATTTTGAGTTATGGAATGATCAAAGTGGCTGAAAAGTGAAAATGTCACTTTTTCCAACACTTAGTGAAATTTTCACTAAGTCAGATTCTGCCTCACTTTTTGCCAAATGTAGGGGGATTTTTCACTTGGAATCAAAAGATATCAAAACCAAACTTGTTCAAACAGTTGTTGTATCATGTAAGAGCTTTCCAAAATGGCCAAGAACATTGCCAAATTCAACCTACACCATGAGATACAACCTTGCCAAGTTGCCTTGCTGAAATCTGTCAAGGCAAGGCAGAATTTGCAACTTTGGTCGATTTGCCAAAATCAGCCAAATTCAATTGCTCCTATCCACTTGGACACCTCAGAGGATTGAATCTAAAGGGGTCAATCACTGAGCTAAGCCTCCAAAGTCCATGGAACAAGAAATAGCATGTTGAACCTAGAATGGCCAAAATAGGGACAAGACTTCAAATTTGGAATGAGGCATTCAATGGAACCATCAAGGTTGCATGGACTGAGCCATTCTCATCTGAAATCAGTCAAGACTTATCCAAGACCAAGGGGACCAAAGCTCTGTGCCCTAACCTCTAGTCAATGGCTAGAGGAGACTTGGATTTTCATTTGCCAACATTGGCCAAACCTACTTACTAGCTGCCATGCACTATTCCTTGCAAAACAAACTTGCTCTACTATAAATAGAGCTCAATTGTGGTCAGTTTGAGTACACCAAAGCCATCTAACAGATGCTTTCCTCAAAATCTTTTCTTTCACTCCAATTTTGCCTTCTAAGGCAAGTCACTATCGGGTTTTGAGTTTGAGAGCAATTCCCATCAAACCAATCACTCACACACCTCACATACATCACATATGAGCTGATCAAACACTTAGATTACTTCTGAAACATCAATTTCACAAAATCACCAGCTGGTTGCTCAAATTTTCAATCAAGTTGCAGCTGAGGTACCACAAAGTGATCCAGCCAATTTCAATCAAGTCCAACCATCCAAACACGATCCATAGGGTGTAGGGAAGCTGTTCAGATCATCACCACTCATCTGTAACACCTCCAAATCAAAAATCACTTTGAACTTGCTGTCACGGCCTAGAGGTAAGCACATACTTGGTCATCTCTCAATCCATGCATATTTCCTCGCACAATAATTTGGCCATATGTTCATAATCATGCATGGAATGTTTTCCCTCAATTAATTGCATTGTTTGAATCGTGTATAAAAAATCCTAGCCTTCATGCAGAAATTAGGGTTCTTGAGGTTTCTTCGTGATTTCTTGTTGTATGTTTAATTTAAATGAAATTAAAGTACATAGACATGATTGTGAGGTTGAGACGAGCATAATGATATGTGGATTGCATGATATGATTACGTATTCATGGAGATTGGATAGAAAACGCAAATCTGAGAAACCAAGAACACGCGCGTGTTCTTCAGCTGTTCTTGGCGCCATTTTTCATAAATTCAAATATTTGAATTTTGTGATTTTGTTTAATTGATTCAAAAATTAATTTCTCTCTGAGTTTTAATGATTTTGAGTTGATTCTTTTTTTAATAATTCACAAAAATGTTAAAATATTTTATTTTCACAAAAAATCCCAAAAATATTATTTATTTAATATAATTGATATTTTTGTAAAGAATTAATATTTTGATTGTTTTTGGCATTTTAAATATTTTTTCTACATTGATTTTGCAACTTTTAATGCTTTCTAATTATTTTGTAGGTCAATACTTAATATTTGAAGCATTAATCCAAGATCACAATTTGTTTTCCATGTGTTAAATAATTTTTTATCATTTTAATTGAATTTTTATTCAATTAAATACATTTTGAAAACAAATTAGGGTTTTGGATTAATTCAACTTTCATAAATCATTTTCAAAACTTTTTGGGCCTCTTGAGAGAGTGTAAGACCCATCCCCCCTTGTACAAAAACTTTTTGGGCCTCACTCATTGTATAAGTCCCTCTGTACAAGTAAACGGCGCGATCGTCGCCCGTTTAAAAATAAAAATCATCTGGGCCTCTCCATGAGCTATAAGACCCATTCAAAACACTTTGGGCCTCTATTAGAGTGTAAGACCCAATCCCCCTTTTAACCAAAACATTTTGGGCCTCACTTATTGTATAAGTCCCTCTGCGTTAAAAGAAAACCTCGGCGCGATCGCCATTTTTAAACGAAAAATCATTTGGGCCTACCCTCGTGTTATAAGCCCCACTCTTTTTTCTTTAAACCTTTTTGGGCCTCTTGAGAGAGTGTAAGACCCATCCCTTTGTACAGAAAACCTTTTTGGGCCCCAGTCACTTGTATAAGTCCCGCTGTACAAAGTCAAACAGTGCGCTCACTGATAAAACCCTGGGCCTCTCCTTGAGCTGTAAGCCCCAAATCTTTCTTTTTCAAAGCACTTTCTCCTTTGATTTTGAATATACTGTTGTTTTCAATCTTTCTTTGTTGAACAACTAACCAAACAGCATGGAAGCACTCCAACCGAGTAAGTGGTTATCGCTTTCATTTACTGCTTTCATATTATAAACTGTATTATGGGGCTGCTCACTGTAAGTCTCCTTTCATAAACTCATATCTACTGTGTAATAATAGTATAGATATTTCGAGTTTCCCCGGCTACTACGTCTAGAACTAGGTGACGCCGTTTCATTTATTCGTAGAAATAGACGCCTAGATCCCCAATAGGAGCACCAGATACAGTCTTCTCTTCGGCTGTCCTCCTTAGGAATCATCAAGAAGCTCTACTCCCCTAGATGAATGTATTCTCTGTGAATGGCATCTTTGAGTTTCTTCCAAATTCTTGAACTTTCCTGACTTGATCTATTCCTTGTGGATAGCTTGCCTTGAATGTCTCGGGGTTTGGGTACCCACTACGGTCATAATCTTGGACCTTAACTAAGGAACCCTCTTCAAAAGCTAAAAGTCGCTGGATAGTAAACCTCGCACATTTACCAGTGGTTTTTATCTTTAAAAGAGTTATCTCTCCTAATGGAAAGGAGATGATAGACCCACGGGCTTCTTAAAAGCATCGGCCTCCTCTTGGGCATTATTCAAGGACCCTTCGGCTTCTTAGAAGTATTCACAGCCTCCTCTTAGGCTTCGTATAATGATCTCTTCCTCCGGGAATGATAGCCTCCTCTTGGTCTTCGTACAAGGACCCGTCAGCTTCTTAAAAGTTTCCAGCCTCCTCTTGGGCTTCGTACAAATTGTCCCGACGACCTCCTAGAGGTATAGGAACAGAACCTAGTCATCCTCCTAGAACAGTCCTTTCATAGAGTCTACTACTGTTTCTCAAAGCATAGTACAAAAGATAAAACTCTAGACACGGACAGTCTAACTTCCTTGAGTCTCAAAAGATATTCTCAAGTGACCCCTTCGTTAAATAGGAAGGAAACCCGCAGACTCGGACAGTCTCAACACCCTTTGGATTTCCAGTTTCCTCAAAGAAAAGGAGACCACCCCGATCCTCAGATCTAACCCATGAGTACAATGATGCTCATATAAGAACTGATTTTCTCTTTCAAAATCAGTATACTGGACCTGTCACTTAACTGACATAGCCTCCTCTTGGGCTTTGTACAATGACTCTCCCTAGCAGAGTCAAACAACGCTTTAGCCTCCATCTCGGGCTTCGTACGAGATACAAAAACACTCTCTTGTTGAGTATAAAAGACTCTCTTGTTGATTCAAAACTTTTAGCCTCCATCTCGGGCTTCGTACGAGACACAAAGACTCTATCGTCGGGTCAAAAACTTTTAGCCTCTCTCTCGGGCTTTGTACGAGACACAAATTAGCTTCCTCTTAGGCTTTGTATAATGATTTTCCTAGCGGAAATTAGCCTCCTCTTAGGCTTTATATAAGAAAACCACTGGTTGATCCAATCAACCTTTTAGCATCGAAGTTGTGCCTCGTTCACAGTACACAAACATCAACAACTCCTTCCCTTTCATCTAATCGCTGTAAGCGGCAAGCCTTTGGATCATCTATATCCACGCCACTGTCCCTCTTTTAGCATGAGAAATTCCTAAGGAAAGATGGCATTGCTCTACACTGAGTTAAAGTCTTCTCCTTCAGGTTAAAACCCTTTCTTCGGAAATTATGGCATTGCTCGGATCCGAGTATCCCAGTTAAAGTAATTCTCCTTCTCCCCTCTTTAGAGATGACAAATTCTCTCTAAAGTCGAGGTCTTTCAGCTTCACGTCTTGGGCTTTGAACAAGACACAAATAGACCTTTCAGCTTCACATCTTGGGCTTTGAACAAGATACAAACTACCTTTCGCTTCACGTCTTGGGCTTTGAACAAGACACCAAAAACCAATTTCCTCCCATAGAATAGGAGGAACTACGAACGCTCTGATTTTCCTGTTTCGGTAAACGGGAATACGTAGGCATAAGATCGAAAGAAAAGATCTTAGCGAGCGCAATCAACAAAAAACCCAAATCCCATATCTCCATCAATCAAAAGCAGTATTTCAAAAGCATCAGTCCTAACATCCTAATCCTTATTCCCCGCTAGAAAGTCCTAAAAAGAAAGAGAACAGTATTGGCGAAAATACAAATAACCAGTACAAAGGCCCCCCACATTGATAGCATCCGTAACCTAACAGACCGCTGTTTAAACTCAGTATGCAAGCCGGGTTAATTGGAGACATCTATTTCCCTTCCTTATTCAGCTTACAATAGGATAAAAAATGAATCGACCTGTAGTCAAAGCTCAAACCGCAGAGAGCGACCAACGCTTAAGAACCGCGTCCAAAATCGCTCGCTACACATTGCACGTTGATATGTTGCTCTAGCATTCTTAAGTTCGAATGGCATCACCTTATAGCAGAAGGTTCCCCATGGTGTGATAAATGTGGTCTTCTCCATATCCTCTGGATCCATCTTAATTTGATTATATCCAAAAAATCCGTCCATAAAAGAGAATACAGAAAACTGGGCTGTGTTGTCAACCAATACGTCAATTTGAGGTAATGGGAAGTCGTCCTTAGGACTAGCTCTGTTCAAATCTCTGTAATCCACACACATGCGAACCTTTCCATCTTTCTTCGGTACCGGCACAATGTTGGCAACCCATTGTGGGTACTTTGCTACTGCCAGGAATCTAGCATCAATCTGCTTTCGGACTTCTTCACGAATTTTGAGAGCCATATTCGGATGGGTCCTTCTTAACTTTTGTTTGACAGCATGGCATTCCTCCTTGAGTGGTAACTTATGTACAACAAAAAATGTATCCAACTCAGGCATGTCTTGATACGACCAGGCGAATACGTCAGCGTACTCACGGAGAAGCTCTATCAACTTGGTCTTGACTTCAATTTGAAGAGATGCACCTATCTTTACCTCCCTTCTGTCTTCCTCAGTACCCAGGTTGATGACTTCAATGTCTTCTTGGTGCGGCAGGATGACCTTCTCCTCTTGCTTGAGCAGCCTTGCCAACTCATCGGGGAGTTCGCAATCTTTCACGCCTTCCTCTTCAGCTTGGTAAATTGGGCAATCAAAATCATATAGGCCCGTAGCAGCATCTATGTCAAGGACCTCGGTGGTGTTTCTGCATGTTTATGATTTATGCAGTTTATTTAGGAAAGTGTGTGCAAATGAAAAGTATAGCCATTTATTGTAAAGTAAAAAATGAAAGAAAGTGAGCGAAAATTGAATGCAAACTGAAATTCATTAATGATAAACAAAGTTTGAAAACATCAGGTGGCCCATACAATGCTCCACTATGCCTTGGGCAGAGCGTAGGGTTTTTGATAAACAGTAAAATTACGTTTGGTGTGTGAAAAACTGAGGGACTTCAAGGGTCTTCCAATTCTGGAGCTCTTCACCAGGCCTTGCTTGTCGGATCCAGCTTGCAGAAGCTTGCTCATCAGCATCATGGTCCTCAATGATCATTGCTACTGGAGAATCAAAGATGCGGCCAGCACTTATGAAAGTCTCCTTAACGGGAGGGATTTGATTTCCATTGTATGGAACAAATGCTGAATTGCGGGATGACTGATAACCTAGCCCAAACTTATCAAGCTTTTCAGTGATCTCAACCACTTTGCCCCAGCCTTGGGCACTTCCTTCTTCCACCACGGCTTTAGCTTCCTCGTATGAGGCCATTGATGATCTTAACTCTTGATGCTCTGGTACTCGCTGCACAGCCAGTGTACTCACCACCTCAAAGGACTGAAAAGGTGTCTCAACCATTTCACCCTCGACATCAATGTAGCGGAACGATGTCAAATGACTTACTAGAATATCCTCTTCGCCGCCTATCACAACCATCTTGTCATTGGTAATGAACTTCAATTTTTGATGGAGAGTGGACGTGACTGCTCCTGTTGAGTGAATCCAGGGCCTTCCTAGCAAGCAACTGTAACCAGGATAAATGTCCATCACTTGAAAAGTAATGGTAAAAATAGTATGTCCAATCTTAATTGGCAAGTCCACCTCACCAATAATCGCACGCCTAGATCCATCAAATGCCTTCACTATGAGAGTACTTGGCCTCATGATTACCCCATTCACAGGCATCCTCTCCAGAGTTGTCTTTGGGAGCACATTTAAGGAAGATCCAGTATCCACCAAGACTCTAGATATCAAAACGTCTTCACACCTAAAGGAAATATGAAGAGCCTTGTTATGGTTTTTCTTTTCAGTAGTCAGATCATCATCATTAAACCCCAAAAAGTTGCCAGTGGTGACATTGGCTATCACATCATCGAATTGTGCTACAGTGATATCCTTGGTAATATGTGCAGCACTCAACACCTTCAGCAGGGAGGATCTATGTGCCTCGAAACTGAGCAACAAGGCGAGCATAGATATCTTGGCAGGAGTTTGATTCAGCTGATCGACTACCTTGTAGTCGCTCTTCTTTATAATCTTCAGAAACTCTTCAGCCTCTTTCTGTGTGAATGCCCCTCTTGGAGACGACAACCCTTCTTGTAATTCAGCACTCGGAGTTTCAACTGGTACAGCAATCGTCTTACCTTTGTCATTGCTTGGCATATCTGCTCGCTTTGCTGCAAAGATTCTACCACTACGGGTCATTCCACCTGGTCCTACTATAGTGTCACACTTAGCACCACCATATTCAACGACTACCTTTTCTGGCCCTCATTTAAAAACTTCAGATTCAGGAACACTAACAAGATACTCGATAGTTATCGGAACAGGGCGCACTTGCCTTGGTTTGCTAACATCTGCCTCATCAAACTGAATAACCACAGGTGCAGGACGAACTGGTCTCTGTTGGAAAACATTAGCTCCATCATATTCAATGATTACTGGAGCAGGACGAACTTGTCTTTATTGATGACCTTCAGGTGCATCATACTGTATGTTAATGACAACCACACTTTATTCTCTTGCATCCCGGCATTCAACCTGAATCACACCTTGATCCAGGAATTTCTGCAAATGTTTCTCAACCATCTCATCAGTCAAATTATCAAGCTCATCTTCAGGGATCATCCCACATCTCTTCAATTTTTCTCCTATAACTGCCATAGGAGTCCGAATATCTTCAACCCTTGTAATCAACCTCTGTCTGTTGCCTTCTTCCACAGCATTAACAGACGGTCCTCCATGCGGGGGCATGGGATTGTGTTTAACATTAGCACCTCGCTGAGTGAAAGTAAGATCTTTGGACTCAACCAAATCTTGAACTCTGTTCTGGAATGCATAACAATTTTCTATACTATGCCCGGGAGCACCCTTGTGAAACTCACAATGGGCGTTGGCATCATATCCGGGAGGATATGGGAAGACTGCTGGTCTCAAATCCTTGAGTTTCAAATGCCCACTCTAATACAGTTGAGAAAAAATCTGGCTATATGGCATGGGCACGGGATCGATATGCCTTCTTGGTCTTGGCTGCCTCTGTGGTGGGGCATTCTGATATTGCGGCGGAGGAACATTCTGATAATTCGGCTGCTGAGCAGGTGGTTGAAGTGGGGCTTGTGTAACTGCAGCCACTTGCTGATACGGTATATTCACTGGGGCTCTACCCCCTCGTCCTCTCATGACAGCATTGGTTTCTTCATCCTTCCTTTTCACAAAAGGCTTTTTAACTCCGCTTGTAAAAGCAATAGTAGTTTTTTTCTTCAACTGGCTCTCGATTCTTTCTCCTAATGACACAATCTCATCAAAGTTGGGGAAGCTAGATCCCAGCATACGGTCCGAATACTGAGGCTGCAAAGTTCCCATGAACAAATCCATCAATTCTTTGTCCAACAAGGGTGGTTGAACACAAGAAGCCAATTCCCGCCAACGTTGAGCATATTCTTTGAATGACTCATTGTTGCGCTGAGTTATATCTTGTAATTGAGTACGGTTTGGCGCTAAATCAGTGTTGTACTGATAATGTTTGAGGAACGCCTCAGAGAGATCCCTCCAGGTATTAATCTGTCTCTTCTCTAGCTGCATGTACCATTCCAGCGATGCCCCACTGAGGCTATCCTGAAAGTAGTGAATTAGAAGAGGGTCGTCCTTAACGTGGGCAGCCATTTTGCAACAGTATGCTCGCAAATGAGTCTTAGGGCAGCTAAGTCCCTTGTATTTGTCAAACATCGGCACTTAAAACTTATGAGGGATTACCAGTCCAGGGACCAAGCACATGTCGACAGCATCCAAATCGGGAGTTGTCTGAACCTCCAAGGCCTTGAATTTCTCTTCTAGTACGTGCAACCGGTCAGTAGATGGATCAGATCCAACAAGTTGAAGAGGTGGAGGTGGTATGTTGAAGGCATCAACTTGCCCGTCCGCATCGCTCACGGATCCATGATGAGCCGAGTGTTCTGACAAGTCTATGTGAACAGGAGGAGGGGTTCCCTTAACTCCAGAAGTGCCTATCTTTTCAACCAGCTTCTTGGCATTAGCCACTGTTTTAACATCTTTCTCTTTCTGGGTAAGCAACATCATAGTTTCCAGTAGCTTATCCATTTTAGCCTTCAGCGAATCGATATCATTCCTCATTGTGTTCTGGTTCTCCTCTATTTGTTCCAGCGTCATCTTGAAGTTTTGGCGTGTCTCGTACCGGCGTTGAGTAGTCAGGTTTTCTGTTTGGAGAAATGATAGAGTAAATTAGTTTAATGCTAGGTGTTTTTGGAAAACGAATGCAATGATATGTATGCAACATGGTATGCATTTGTTTTCAGGGAATCGTTCGAATTAATCATTATTTATACAGGAATATTAAGAAACAAATTGTTGCAAAGGAAATCAAGTCTCATTCATTCATAAGATTGTAATAATCAAGTGATACATAATCATCCAGACATTAGTACAATTCATAAAGCAAGAAAGTACAAAAGCAACATAAAGATTCAAAACTTGGGCCTTCGAGCCTCGCGCTCCCTCAACTCTTCTTTAAACCTCTTCAATATCTCCCTACAAAGGCAAATAAAATTGATGATTGCTTGAGGGGTAGATTCATCGAGAGCCTCCAAAGCATCTCTATGCTTCCACACCAAGTCTTCAGCCAACCAGTTACAAAAATCCGCTAGCCAATTAAGCTTGTTGCGGTACATATCCCTATAAACTATTAGAATGTTAATGGAGCGTTCATAACCAGTACATTCATCAAGCACCTTCTTCCTCGCAGAGGCCCAGATATCTTTGTCTGCAAGAACAACCTCAAGATGATTCTTCTGCTCTTCTGCAAGCCTTTTGAGATTATTCAGCTCGCCACACACTCTGTCCCAATCCGCTGGCCCCACATAAGCAACTCTCATGAGATCCTCTTTAAGTTGGCGTTCCAATGCTTCTGAAGCCTTTGACTGGCGTAGAGCTGAACTTAATTTTTCTATTTCCGCTCCCATCTCTTCCCTAAATGTCTTTTTCCTCTTAGTGGCAAGGAGCCAAGCTTTCCTATTTTCGGCACACTTCTTGTAAGCTTGGTCCAATTCCTCCTTAAGCCTATCTATTGCTCCATCAGCTTGGTTCAGACACACCTTAACCTTCTTTTCTACTGTTCTTCTTCATTCGCCCAACTTCCTATTGCTTCAAGTTGAGTATTCTTGCGCTGAAGCTCCCACTTCAAGTCATTCTTCTCCTTAGTAAAATTCTGAAGCTTCGACTCAAGTTGCTCATTTTCCTTTACTAATTTGGCTATCGTTGCCTTGAGATCCTCGGCCTCCTCAATCGGGACGTGAGTAGGCTTTGGCTCAGGCAAAGGCTCTGACACCTTAATAACAAAGGGCAACTTGATTCTTTCCACTCTTTCCCTGACCCATATGAAGTAAGGCTCTTTAGTAATGTTGTTCCTTATCCCCAACTCAGCTTTTCCTTTCCTGTGGACCTCCTTCCACGCCTTTGTGATTCTTTTGAGTAGATCAGAGTTCTCATCTTTCAAACCATGCACTAAGAATGCTTCCAAAGCCTTCTCATCAGGTGGTCCACTCATCGGATACCCCAACTGCCTCACGGACAATATAGGATTAGAATTAATACAGTCGTGGGTTCCGATGAGGGGAACATTAGGGAACTGACCAAAACTGGATATGACTGTATCGTAGTCTAGGGAGTACCAAGATAATTCAGCTGATCTAAGGGTTCTCAACCTTTGGGCCCAACTTTCCTCCACTTGTTCTATGAAGGGTCCCTTCTTCGGAAGGTGCATTTGGGTTCATTGATACAACAGAGGAGCGCAACACACAATTATACCTCCTTTCTTAACGTGTCTCCAACTCAGGTAATAGCACACGTCAGCTAGAAGGGTAGGCACTGGGTTTCCCGTGAGGAAAACATGGATGGCAGTAATATCTATGAAATCATCTACATCCACATTAGGAAACAGAACAATCCCATAGATGGCCAATGCTACAGCAGTATAGCAGGCTTCCCAACTTTCGTCTTTCAACAGAGTGTTGGCCATTTCCAAAAGAAATGAGAGGAAGAAACCCTTAACCTCTCCCTTAGTCTTCCAATTGTTGGTGACGTCCTGTTTAGACATGTAGA
The DNA here is from genome assembly GCA_022829125.1 of Lathyrus tuberosus. Classification (NCBI taxonomy): domain Eukaryota; kingdom Viridiplantae; phylum Streptophyta; class Magnoliopsida; order Fabales; family Fabaceae; genus Lathyrus; species Lathyrus tuberosus. Next base: position 883,548 of record JALAZF010000399.1, read on the forward strand.
GAGCTTTTGCAATAATTTCATCCTTCAAAGTCACATCAACCCCTTCAAATAGCAACTTGCCCTTCATCGGGATATTCACCAGTTTCTCATACTCTTCAAGTGTTGGTGCCAACTGAAAGTCTTGAAATGTGAAGCATCTCAAGGGAGCATCATAGAACTGTACGAAGGTGCTTAGCATGGCAAAGTCTACGTTTTGATTCAGAATACGCAACAGTTTACCAAAGTTCTTCCCAAAGTTGATTCGGTAGATGGAAGGCATACGCGAAACCAACCCACGTAAAGCAGTCAGATCAGGCTTCTTGAACTTGAAAGAATGAGGGCAACAGACGTCAGTTTCCATAATTCCTATCTGTAGCAAATGACAATTCTTAGATTCCCTGAAAACAAAAAGGTGTGAATGTTATGGTCATGCGATGCTCATGCAAGGGTACAGGATCAAAAGCATCATCTGATTCTAAGGAAGGAGTTAGACATAGGATATCACTGATCACAAGACCCCCCATAGGTAGGTTCTAATCAGGTATGTGCCTAGAGTTAAGGATATCTTTCAAAGACATTATAGCCATGACGAAGGAACATCAGACAATAATATCCTTGAAAGAATCTCGTCTAGGTGAGGTCTTCGTTTCTTCCCCACGAGAAAGACTCCTCGGAGGCGCCCACTACACAACCATCGACACACGGGTTCTAAGTAGGGTTCTCAGAATCCTAGATCGAGGTAAAAAATATTACTGTCAGGAAGTAATACGTTCGAGGGATCTCATCTGATTGTGGCGTTCGCATTAACCCACAAAGAGTTAACACTACCAACCACCATGGATAAAAATGGGTTAAAGGTCCTTGGGATCAACGATTCAGGCTCGAAAACATTATCATCGTGACGAAGTAACGTCAAAACGATAACATTCCCAAGGGAATCTACTCCAAGCGGGGTCTTTGCTTTGGCTCACGCGGAAGAGACCACGCAAGCCTCCACTACACAACCACCATCCTAATCCTAGGGTTACACTCGGACTCGGGTATAGAGCCATCTCACAGAGCACCAATGATCAGAGAACTCCCACAATGTCATAAAAGATAATAATAGGATATAATAAAAATAAGCAAGCAAGTAGATAATAGATAATCAAACAAGCAAGCAAACAAGCAAGAGAAAATAAACAAACAAGCGGATCCAACACTCACGAATCGAGTCAAGTTAGGCTTGACTCTCTCTAGCATAGGGCAATGCATATCCCCAGCAGAGTCGCCATCTGTACAACCAAACTGTTCGAAACAGAGTCGCCACCGAACTTTATTTATCCCAAAGGAGGGAAAGGAAAATATCGATAAAACCTTTAAAGGGAGATAAGAACTTGGTCATCGCAACCAAATTACGGGTTCGGAAGTCGGTTACGCAAGAGGGAAGGTATTAGCACCCTCTACGTCCGTTGTACTCAACGGGGAACCTCTTGATTTGATTCGTGAGAAAGTTAGTTAGGTTTGTTTGTTTATCTTCTAAGGTAATCAATTTTAAGGGGAAAATGGGTGGGTTTTTTTTTATTAGGGTGCTCGGCAAGGATTAGAACCCTTGTGCCTACGTATTCCCTCGTGCAATGGGAAAGTCAGAGCATTCGTAGTTCGTGGGACTACGGTTGTTTGGTTTGTATTTTTATAGGCGCCAATTGTCCACACACGAGTAAGAGAACTCACACCCAAACAATTGAGTAGAAAGGCCAAAGACTTGGCCCCCCTCATAGCACCTTTTAGAAAGTTGTTTGAATATATGATTAAGTATATTAATGAGTTTGATTAAGAAAAGAGGATTTGATTTGTATGTGTTTTAGGGCTTCGATCGCACGGGGGCGAGAAGAGGAGTTTTATATGTTTTAGAGGTGACAATTGTTCACACACAAGTAAGAGAACTCGCACCCAAACAATTGAGGAGAAGGGCCAAAGACTCGACCACCCTCACTTCACCTTTTATGAGAAATGTTTAAATAAAGGATTAATGTCTTGATGATTAATTAGAAAAAAAAAGTTTGAGTATTGTCGAGTTTCGCGTGTTTTAGAGGCGTCAATTGTCCACACACGAGTAAGAGAACTCGCACCCGAACAATTGAAGAGAAAGACCAAAGACTTGATCCCCCTCCTTTTCACCTTTTAAGAAATGATATTTAGTATAATTAAATGTATTAATTTGATTTAAGAAAATTACTCGACGTTGGATCGAGGTTCGGATTTGCGTGCGAAATGGTTGAGGACTAATGGAAATGAGGTCCTATGGGTTAAGGTAAGGTCGATTGTGAGGCAAAAGCGCTCAACTTACAAGAGGTAAAGGGGCTTGATATGTGGATCAAGTGAATGTTGGAGATTAATTGAATTTGATTTGGAAAATACTTGACGTTAGATCAAGCTTGTTTATTGTTGTAAAAAAAAGGTTGATTTTAATCTTATAGGAGAGGGATACAATTACTCAAGTGGGAAAAGTCAAACTAAAATTAAAGTGAGCCAATCACGCATACACATACAAACCAAAGTGAAATGTGCAACAAGTATCGTTGTATAAAGCCCAAGAGGAGGCATTGTGAGGTCGATTGCGATCATGAAAACGATCGACTTACAAAGTATTAAAAGGGCTTGACATTAAGTCAATATATTAGTTTGAAAAAAGGTTTGGACAAGCATATTATGACAAACATATAATCAAGGCATGATAATAATCCACATGAGAAAAGTGTAAGCACCACACAAAGATTGCTAATCAAATAAAATGGGGGAGAAATAAAATCAAACATGTTAGTATAACTAGTATCCTAAATTCCTAAGGTTAACCTAAGGAGGGGAAATTCTAAACTAATTTGTTTTTAGATTTTTTAGAATGAAAAGAAAACTCAAACAGTTAATTAAATTAAACTAAAATATTTAATAAAATTAACTATTAAATTTAATTAGTATTAAATAAAATGGTTTAATAAAATTAATTGGAAATTGATTAATGAAAAGGAATTTAGAAATTAATTAGAAAAGTGTTTTTTGGTTTTTAGAATTAGGGAAAATGAATTAATATAATTAATTAAACTAAAATCAAATATTTAATAAAACTAATTATTAAGTTAAATTATTAATATTAAATAAATGAGTTTAATAAAACTAATAGAAATTAATTAATAAAACGGTTTTAAGATTTTCTGTAAAAAAGAAATTAATTAAGGATTGTTTTTTTATTTTTTCAAAATATATTATAAAACAAAATGTAAAAGAAAAAAAAAACTAACGAAAAGAAAAAGATGGGCCAGAAATAATGTTAGCAGTAAGGGGGGTACGGTTAAAAATTTCCCCAGGCCCAAAGTCAAAAGGCTCACACTGGGGGGAAGGTCCACCATGGACCCTCTGGTCAACCCTTGACCTCCCAGAACATCTGGGGCGTTGATCTGTTAGTGAGTCAATATGACTTTAGATATGAGGGTCAGGATGCGAAGGCATACGGTGGGGACTAAAGAGTGATGTATGGGAAAACAAGGAAAAGGAATGACCGGTGACACTTGTCACCGGTGGAAATGGCCAACACCAGCACGCGTGGCAGGAAGAAATAAAAGGAGAAAAAAAATAAACTCAGCTCATTCAATCCACCCTTCTCTCTCACATTTCGCTCTCTCTCTCTTCTCACAAATGTTCCTCACCAGAAACCTAACACGGTCGGAGAAGCGGCGGCTCGCGGCGGCCGCCACCGTCTTCTCCGGCGACACCACCACCAAACCTAAAAAAAACTAACACTAACCCCCCTCAACTTTTCATGCTCCCTTCAAATCCAACAACGATTTCTCCTAAATCCCATTCTAAACCCTCCAATCGAGCACCACAGAAAACCCTAGATCTATTCAAACATGGCCAAACCAAACAATCGGGAGAAGGGTTCAACCTATTAAAGCACGGCGAGTTCAAATCAAGGTTTAGAAAGTTCTAAAGAAGAGGATCGTTACCAAATCGTAGTAGTTCCGACCTCAAGTCTTCGGCGAAGGTACGACCTCTAAACTCTCCCTTTCTTCTGCTTTCTTCCCTTCTTCTTCGTTTTCTATTAAATCTCTGCGCGTGATGTTGTTGAATGCTTTGCTTTGTACGATTATGAAAATGTGAGGTCGAGCTCACCTATATCAGAGTTTCAATGTGAAACTCTGATTAGGTTTTGATGAAAATGAGCTTTAGTTAGAGGGTGAGGATTTTCTTGCTGTGAGTAGTGATTTAGGGTTTTTGCTCTCTGTTTTTCGTCTCCGGAAATTTCCTCTGAAATGATGCTCTTATATTGAAATGAATTAGGTTTAACAGACCAAGTTCTGAAATCCTCTGCAATCTATAGTTAGACCTTGTCTGCTATGAATTTGTCCTGTTTCCATTTTTATGTTAAGGTAATGTACTGTGTATTTTTGCTGCTCTGCTTGCCTTGCCGTTTTCGTCATATGAAAGTGGTCCCCATTTTCTTGGTACTGCTATTCTGACCTTGAAATAAACTTGTGTGTATGCTATGGAAATATGAATTATGACCAAATGTGTGAAATGTGACAATAAAGATGTGTATGAAAGCGTATGTAATTGAATTGGCTGAACTGTTTGAACTTGTGGTGATCATACAAATTAAACCTAAAAAATGTTTGTGTGATGAATGTAATGAATTTGTGTTGGCTTGGTTTATGTTTTGAACTTGGTTTTGAATTTAATTGAATGGAGAAATTGTTTTGGATTTTTTGGCATGATGGATTATGACATGAACTTGATCTTGTTTATGATTTTGAGTTGGTTTTGTTTTGGATGAATTTGGACGTGTTATCCATGGATTGATTACCATGATTGAAATGGCTTTTTTGAACTTGAAGTTTGTTGAATGGGTTAGATCATGATAGCTTGAGTTTGGAGTGAATTGCATTTGTATATTAATTCTTGACATCAATTTGGATTTGTTTTTTTCTTGTGTATGACTTAAAATGTGAATGACTTGCAATTGTAACTTTGAATTGGCAGGATGATGAAAGCTTGCTGCAGGGGAATTACAAAAGGTTGAGAGGAGCGAAGATCACTTTGTGAAGAGGTCAAGATCACCTTGGTAGCAAGTTTGGCAGCATCATAGCAGAATCAAGAAAGTTGTAGCTTTTAGGCTTAGTGTAGGAACAAGGCATGAGAATTTGACCTCTTAGGCATGCCTTTTAGGTTGTTGTAAGAAATTTGTAGACTTTGAATCAAACTTTTGTAACTGCTCGTAATCCTTTCTTTTAGACTTAAGCTCCATGAATCTTGAACCTTCATTTGGAATTTGTACCATTGCTTTATTTGTAACTATACTTGAATTCTTGTAATTTTTGTAACAAACCTTAATTTCCAACTTCTTGCAATACGTATTCCAATTTTGAACTTAAAGTACCCTTGGTTCTTCAAATGGCGTGAGCTTAAAATTCACTTGGCCATGGCTTGAAACAACATGAAAACAAATCTAGTCCAGGCTTGAAAGGAAGCACAATTTGACCATGAATTAGAATTTGAGACGAATCTAAACATGGTTTGTAACATCATGGCGTAAAACGTGACTAGGAAATTTCCTTGCAATAATGGATCAAAACATGGCTTAAACTTGGGCATGATCTTCATGGCACAAAACTAATTCAAACATGGTTGTGCGGTAAGCCTTAAATATGACTTAGAACCATCTTGAAACCACTTGAATAATAACTTGTAAATAAACTTGAAACAAGTTAAGCCAAGGTTTGGGAAATGAATGTAACAAAATCACCTTGAAGTATGGCTTGAGAATGAATGACCATATAATTTAAAAACCACTTGAAATCACTTGATCATGTCTTGACTAATTTACCATGAGAATAAGGACACATCTTTTCTCTTATCTCCACCTGAATTCAACACACTTGCAAGAGACTACAACCACAATGAGCATACACAAAGCTTTTATAAACAAAACCCTAAAGGATCATGGCCATAGGTCGGATGATCATCTGGAAAAAGATTATGAGTTCACACAAATGCTTAGTAGAAGAAAATGAAAGGGCAGGACAAATTTGGGGTATGACAATACCACTTCACACTTTCAATTTCAAGGCATTTTGAGATTTCTTGAATGGTGTTTTTGATGTTGATCACTCATACGATAATTTTTCAGCTTTGTTGTGTCAGTCGCAACGTTTGGAAATTTGATTTAACCAATTCACATTTCATTTTTTCCTGTCAGATGTTATAGGAGTTGTTCAACAAATTCAGAGGACTCAAGTAGGGGGCTAAAAAAAACCTTGTGTCAACCTTACGTTGTCCGATGAATGGTTTGTAACATCAAGATTCACTTACAGGATGCCATCATTTTTTGTACAATTTATTATATAAAAAGTCACGTACCTAACATTTTGATATTTTTACAGTGGTACTGAACTTGATGTTAGACTCTGGGAGACTTTCGCAAACCAGTTTATGAATTTCACATCGGACGACGATCCAATGATTGTTATATTAACCCATGCTATGTGTCGTCAAAGTTCATGTATAATGTGAAATTTTACATATATTTCAAAATAAGCACTTTGCAACCTTATTTGTCACTTCACCATGTTTTAAATTCATCTTTACAGCCACTGGGAAGCTCAACCTTTCCAATGCTTGGAACGAATCTAGGTTACTTATCAACTATGACCATCCCCAAGTTATTGATTTTGAGTCAAAGTATGTTTTCACATTTACTTTATTTTTAACTCTGTATTGCATTCATTCCTGGCAGTTTCTGTTGGACTAAACAAGGATTTTGGTGACATTTTTATCTAACAAGGTTAGAAGTCCCACTACCAAGTCAGGCTAGTTCTCAAGCACTATCACTTAATTCTGGTTCCCATGGGGCATTTGAAGACAGATATTTCTCTTTTGTCAAGGACGTCATTACTATTGGAGACATGTTGTGCCTAAAGGATGTTAGTTACTTTTTATTGAAACACATGTGTTCCCTTTTAATTACTTGCATTATTTTTTGTTTCTAACAATTTTGTTCTGTAGGAGACATTCTGCAATACGTATGGTACTACAAAAAGGTTCAACCAAAATCGTTTCTCCTGGTATTATGAGATCTGTCCCACATGTAACAAAACTAACAAATCACTGGGCAATGTCTTTGATTGCAACTGCAGTGACACTAAGTCTCCCCCGATAACCAAGTAACAATTTCATTCTGTTAGAGTTCTGCGTATATTCAGTTCAGTACTATTCTTTCCAATGCTTTTTGGATTTAATATCATTATCTTTTTCTTAGGTATAAAATTGTGATTGAGGTGGAGCATGAAAACAAGGTTGGAAACTTTGTGTTCTGGGATAAGGAATGCATACCTATTATTGGTATGCCTGCTCATGATTTACGACAAATTATGAAACGCGTATCTCTTTCGCTCTCCATGTTGTGAAATGCTTGTGTATACATTCTGTAAATTCCCATACTTATATATATATATATATATATATATATATATATATATATATATATATATATATATATATATATATATATATATATATATATATATATATATATATATATGTATATATATATATATATATATGTATATATATATATATATATATATATTCCCATACTTATATATATATATATATATATATATAGTGGTACATAATTCTGCGACATTTGTGCTACTGTTTTACATTATTCCTACTTCACTGCAACTTTACGGCCGTCTTGCATTTCCATTATTTGCTACCCTATTTATTCCATATTTCTCACCAATCAATGCCATTATTTTAGACGAATGGAGATCACCCAAAGATCTACCCGACGCATCTTGACAACCTCATAGATAAGCCGTTCGGTTTTCGTGTCAAGTACCAGCCATACTTGGTCAGGCATCTATCGTCAAGCTCACTGAAGATCCTCATGTCATCCAAATGTTAAAAGATGTCGTTTCTACAACTATGGTATCTTTTTGGTCATTTCTACTAAAATACTTTCATTATTTAAGTATATCAGATGCCTGGTTTTTCTTTTTCTAAATGGTAATCCTATTCATTCGCTTATAGAATGAAGCCGATATTCCGAATGAAAATCCGGATACCAAGGGAAAGGCAATTATTGAAACACAAGACATACCGATCAATGCGGTCTTGCCTCAGTCTTATAATCCCTCTGTACGTATTTCATCATTTATATTGATACATTTGTTATAGATGTCTACCTAATTGTACCAATTGCATTGCAAAATTCAGAATGATGTATCTGCTGCCCAGAACTGGAGCCCTGAAAGTAGCTTCAATAATACCCCGTCTAAGCGGTTGTCTCCAACTGATTCAAATGACGAGCTAACCTCTTCGGAATTCTTGACCCCTAAGCTATCAGCAACAAAGACAACCAGAGCAAAGAGCGCCAGACATTCAAAGGCAAAATGAAGAAATCAAGCTTACCAAAGATGAAATGGGACTTTGTTTTTTAGTCTATCCTGTTATTTTTTGTAATGATGGATTAATTGAATCTTTAAGTATCCCAAAGTTTTTTTGTTGCTTGGATATAATCCTTACTTTATGCAATTCCTGCTACTAACTATGGAACTATGGAACTTGCAATCCTATTATTAATCTACTTCGTCCACTATGGAACTTGCAATGTTATTTGGTTAAGTTATTCTACTTCATATTTCAATAAGTGCATAAATTGAAGTACCAAAACTGCTGCAATAATATCTCATTCGACTTTGTACAATATTATCACTACACTTCTACTACATATATTTCACAATATTTCATATGACTATTCTACTACAGATTTCACACGACTATTGTCTACATGTTTCACAATATTTCATACGACTATGTACAAGAATATCACTAAAATTAAACACAACTTTGGAAAAACTTCTTATCAATTGTATAAATCGTAGCCACGTTGAAACAGAACGAAAAAATGATCTCAAAATGTATTGTTACATTGTAACCAACATACCATATTACATAAACCAACCTTTTTTTCACTTCCACTAAAATTTATCCTTATCAGTATTTGTTATTGTGTTTATATCTCTACTGCACATCAATTCAGCCCCATGCTTCAGGCTTGCTGCTACTATGACCTATAATCCTTTTTAGCTAGCTGCTCCATGTTACTTTTGGCTTTCCCTGACATTGAATACCATGAATGTGAAAGTGTAGGCAGAGTAGCTAATATAATATTAATTTTTACAGCAGTTTCTCAAAAAATTATACTTTACATCCATAACTTTGTGTCAAGTAGTACAAATATAGTACCTGTTTTTGTGTAAAATGTTGAATATAGGTAGCCCATCAAGTGTTTTACATAACTGACAACATGCTGTCATCTCACTGTCCTGTCAACCATTTCTATTTTGTTGTTCAATCTCAACTTGTACTTTGTTTCTTTATTTCATTTCGAATTTCATCCCATTACATTACAAACCACATAGTTTAATGCTCATTATTTGTACATGCACTTTTAGTCTGCTAAAACACATATTTAATGTCCAACCTTTGACTTTTCCCCGTTTTTAATGCAATCCCAAGTCAAACCATCATCTTACAAACAAACTATCAGTTGTTAGTTAATTTTTTCCAGCCCATTGCACTAAATAGGCCCAACCACTAGGTAAATCGTTGTTGTTCTAAATACTTAATAGTATGTTCATTTTCTATTCATCTTTTTGTCGTCTTTTTTCAGATTATTTTCAAAAACTCTTAACAATGGATGAGAATGTTAGGCACACTCAACATAACAGGTTCAACACTTCACCATTTTTACGTGTTTTTTAATTACCTTGCGTTATTAAGAAATCCTTTCTTATCTTTGGGGTTACATACTAATGACATTGTTATGCAATGTCTATCCTTGCGTTTCATATTTAGAACAATAATCCTCTTCCACACCTAATGTATATTACCACTCTTTTGTTTAGTTTTATGCATTTAACTTTATATTACCACTATTCACATTACATCTATCTCTTAGGTATACTACAGAATGATGGTGCCCAAGGAAAACAATGAACATCCTTAATTTATATACATGGGATGTTTCATTTATAATTTTTACAGAATGAGAAACAAACTGACATGGAATATGGGAAATTATGTTTTTATATGCATACTTTTAGTGGAACCACCATTCATATATCTACTAACAAATTTATATTCATATTTCTTACTTCTACATTGCAGTGGAGCTACTCAAGAACCAAAGTTTAATTACACTGAAATCATGTGGAAGAAATTCACAAGTAAAAAAGCCAGGTTGAGACGATTTTGCATTCTGAAAGAAAGAAATTCTAAGCTCCGTAAATATGCAAGTACTTCTTTTTCCACGATGAGTACCCCCGATAGAATTCCCCTTTCGAATATTACATAATCATCTACAAACCAACAACTAATGGACATAATTAGGTTAGAAGGTCAAAGGATTGATACAATTTTACAGCATACACAACCCCCGCAATCATCACATTGTATCCATACTCCACCAAAAGTCTTTAACATTCAGGGTGCTGGCATAAACCTGTTATCTAGATTCTCCAATGTTGCTACAAACAATGGCATTGAAAATATCAATCCTACTTACCTGTCACAAAGTAAATTCAGCATTACAACACCACAACACCATACTACACAACATGTCATGTAAGTTTTGTTATTTTAACTACATATGCCAACATTGTTACAGTTGATATAATCCTAACTACTTCAACTCAATGTGCATTATACACTTCTCCTAAAACACTAAATAAGATTAATAATCTCAATAGACAAAGGGGTCGACCAAAGAAAGCTCTCGGAGTTCCAGAAAGAGCTTACAATCTCACTCGCAACGACGCGGCACAATTCTTCCCTTTACAAGTTCTACAATAATCTACTATGTCTGATGAGTATGGCATCTTGTCATTCTTAATATATTAATAGGGTTGGAATTTGTGTAGTTGAGTAGTTTTTTTTTTCAAGTTGCATGAAATACTTTGATATAGCTAGACATTTACAATTTGTATCTTATATATTAAGATATATATATATATATCGATATATACCTATTAACATGCTAATTTAATGTACAGTATTCCTGCGACACAAAATACCACGACATCGCTCAATGAGACGAAACGCGGTAGGGGTCGTCCTAAGAAGATTTTCGGACTTCCGGATCGTCCTAAAAGTCCTCCACGCACTAACACAACGCAAATGCGCGCCCCACCGCCACAAATGTTACCCCAACCTGCCGTGACTCCTGGGTATGTCATCATAACATTTTGGCTCCATTAAACACAACTTATTATTACTTAACATATATATGTCTTATTTGGTATTTTTTAATACATATGTGCAGAAGTTGAATCACCTTTAACATGTTATGGGTCAACAAATATCTCATCCACCACGCCTTCAACAACACCTGTTTTTTTGCCGACGGTTAACTTGGATTTCGAGAGTGACTCGGACGATGACTCTGATTACGACCCATTCTTATGTAAACACCACTTTCTACTATTGTTTACATTTCTATTTTTTGTAACACTGCTAACTTCTTTCAACACAAAAATAAAAACTTGGTGTAATCTTCTACATTTATATATTAACAACTCTACCTATTATTTTACTTATATAAAACATATTGGTACTAAATTCATATTAAAGAGACTACCTTATTAACGTGTGTTATTTAGCAGCACAGGAAACTGATGATGATTCAAGCTTGGACAATGATGATAATTGTCCACCATTTTCAACTGCTAACCAACCAAATCCTACTAATCAAGGTATACCTCCTTCAAACTTTTTGCCCACATTTATAATATATTCTCAACAATCATTCCATACATATATTAATTTCCATTTTATATTGTTAGACTACTCAGATTTGGGTGATGCAATGATTAAGTGTCGACATTGTAATGCTTTGATGTGGTATCAAGAGAGAATGGACAAACATGTACATTCAATAAATCCCAAATACCATATATGTTATGGTAATGGGAAAGTTCAATTGCCTTTCTTAAAACCACCGCCAAGGTATTTATCCCATTTGCTATTTGATCATGACTCGGCCGAAAGTAAGAGTTTTCAATCACAACTAGGAACATACAACATGATGTTAGCTTTCACTTCACCTGGTGCAAAGCTCGATAACAAGTTCAACAACGATCGCAGTCCACCAACAATCCGAATCCAAGGACAATGTTGTCACCGCATTGGAAGTTTGTTGCCGGTGGAAGGACAACAACCGAAATTTGCACAACTTTACATATATGACACGGAAAATGAAGTATCAAACAGAATGGAAGGCCTACGGTATTTGTCTACTACCCTTTTCAAACTTATTTATGGTAAACAATATTTTCCTATGCATCACAAGTTATTTTGCTTTTAGGAACAAAAACAACATTGATCCCCATATTGTCAAGAAACTATCTGAAATGTTGTACAACCATAACACACATGCAAAGATATTTATAATGGCTAGACAGAGGCTCAATGAAGGCAAAGTTCATAACCTGAAACTTAGACTAATTTCAAACAGATCTATGGATGGTAGAATCTACAACCAACCAACTGTTTCGGAAGTCGCTGCTTTAATTGTAGGTGATGTTGACACAGCTGATGAAAGGGACATTATCATGCAAAGACAAGGGGGAAAACTCAAACGTATAGATGAGTTTCATGCAAGCTATTTGGGCTACCAATATCCTTTGATCTTTCCTTACGGAGAAGATGGTTATAGACCAAATGTAGCCTACCGAGATCTTGACATTTTTTATGATAACCCAAGAAACAGACTTACTATTCGAGAGTGGTTAGCATTTCGGATTCAAACCAGATCTTGTGAGGGTAAAAATCTTTTATCGTCTAGGTGGTTGTTTCTACAATTTTTGGTTGATGGGTACACCGTGCTTGAGGGAGAGAGATTAAAATGGCTCCGAAACAACCAATCAAAACTTAGAGTCTCTAAATATCAGAGTCTTAATGAAGAGGGAGACCAAAGTCAAAACCCAGGTCCAAGCATTGGAAAAAGAGTTGTATTACCATCTTCTTATGTGGGAAGTCGGAGATTCATGGATCAATTATACTACGATGGCATGGCAATTTATAGTAAGGTTAGCTTCCCAGACCTATTTATTACCTTCACATGTAACCCAAATTGGCCTGAAATTCAAAGAGCTCTTACTCCTCTTAAGCTCAAGCCACAAGATAGACCTGATATTATTGTAAGAGTTTTTAAAATGAAGTTTGATAACCTCTTAACGGACGTTACTAAGAACGGTGTCTTGGGGAAAGTTCTTGCATGTAAGTTAATCTTATTTACTATTATTATTTTTACTTTTTCACCATTCAAGGAATGTTTTCTAAATAGCACCATATTTTGCCAATTACATGTTACTACAGTAACATTCTAATAAGGTTTTATTTACAATTACAGATATGTACACTATAGAATTTCAGAAAAGAGGGTTGCCACATGCCCACATCCTGATTTTCTTGCATCCTTCTAATAAGTATCCAGCACCTTCTGATATTGACAAGATAATATCTACCGAGGTACCGGATCCTGTGAAACAACCAAAGTTATATAATATTGTCAAGAACCATATGGTGCATGGACCTTGTGGAATGGCAAATCCAAAATGTCCATGTATGAAGGATGGGAGGTGTTCCAAGTACTTTCCAAAGAAATTTCAAGATGTCACCGTTGTTGATCAAGGAGGCTACCCGGTTTATAGAGGGCGAGATAATGGATACACAATCGAGAAGAATGGAATCATACTTCATAGTGGACATGTTGTGCCCCACAATCCAAGCTTGCTCATGAATATCAGGCCCATATCAATATGGAGTGGTGCAACCAGAGTACTTCGATTAAATATTTGTTCAAATACATCAATAAGGGATCGGATCGTATATCAGCTGTTATTGTCCCAACTAATTCTTCAACAACTGAAAATGTTGACGAAATCAAACAATACCTTGATTGTAGGTATGTTTCACCAAGTGAAGCATGTTGGAGAATTTTTTCTTATTCGATTCATGGAAGAAAATCGACAGTAGAGAGGTTGTTTTTTCACTTGGAAGGTGAGAAGTTTATGTACTACAAAGACTTTGAACATATTGGAAATGTCCTTCTTAAGGCGAGTGTGACAGAGTCCATGTTTACTTCTTGGTTTTTGGCTGACACACAATATGAGGAAGCAAGACTTTTGACATATGGCCAATTTGTCTCGAAATTTGTTTATGTCAAAAAACAGAGATGTTGGAAACCTAGAAAAAGAGGTTACACCATTGGCCAGTTAATTTGGGTACCTTCTACAACTGGGGAATTGTATTATATGAGGATGTTGTTGACTGTGAAAAAAGGCCCTACAAGTTATGATGATCTCAAAGCAGTTGATGGGTTTAAACATTCAAGTTTCTGAGAGGTTTGTTTTGCAATGGGGTTTCTACAAGATGACAATGAGTTCATAGCATCAATCAAAGAGGTCTATGCATGGGGTTCCAGTATTTTTCTTCGGAAACTTTTTGTTACAATGTTGCTTTCAGCTTCAATGAATAGACCAGATCATGTATGGCGTAGCACTTGGATATACTTATCTGATGGAATTCTCTACGACCAAATCAGATTGTCAAATAATCCAGGTTATCTTATATTCTTGCTTCTTTTATTACTCTAATCTATATGCTGACTATGCATTAACTCTTCTACGACAACTTCTTCTATATTTAACTTTGTCTGATCAAGATATCCAACAACTTACCTTGATGGAGATAGAAAAGCAACTTCAAAAAAATAGGAGGAGCTTGAAAGAGTTTAAGCCTATGCCGTATCCAAATGCGTACGTCCTTGATTTTCTAGGTAATCGACTGATATATGATGAACGACAATACGATATTTCAGCTCAGAAACTATTATTCCAAGATTTGTTCTAATCTTTAACAGGTATTATATTTCCACCAAGTTTCTCTACAATATTTCATAAGTTGCATACATATTATAACTAATCGTACCGACAAAAATAATTTCATTATGGAGTACAAATCAATTTCTGCAAATATATTGACTCATTTCTTTATTTCACTGCTGAAACATTTCACCACTGCACTACACATATAATACCCGTGATAACGTTGTTGCAATATATCTGTTCCTGCGTTGTATAATTCTTGAGCCACACCAAGCTTGGTTTGTTGCGTCACTTTATCATAGCAGTCTATACTTAATAATATTTCACGAACTTGATTGGTTCTGCTATATGTTTCATCATCTCAGCAAGTTATTTTAATATGTTTTTCCAATTCCGGTCCTGAACTTCAGGTCATGTTTTTTCTCCATTACCGTAGCATATGCAGCTGTAGTATTTTGTCGCAGTTTATCTCAAATACACCACAACTACCATCATTTTTTTTACTATTATTAATAATAATCAAATTTAACTATACTAATTACATGACATCCAACTTGCCTAATTGCTTCTACGTAATGCTGCATATCCTTTGAAAGAATTTGCTTCCATACACTGTTGAACAAGGGTGCTTTATAATGTCTTCCTGTACACCCTATTTTTCGCTTCATACATATTAATATGTTGTTTCTTTTTAACTCAAATGTTGTTACAGCAATTTCACAAATTGCTTAACTTTTCTGACGCCAAATACAGAAGCCTTACATAACTAATATATGAATTAAATAATATCAGACAGACTTTTCTAATTCTTTTCTTATCTTATACTATATTATTTCCTCTCAAAGACAGATGAACAACTTGGTATTTTTCGTGAGATCATGCAAGATGTCACTGATCAAAGATGAGGTGTTTTTTTTCTTATACGGTTATGGTGGAGCAGGCAAGACTTTCATGTGGAACACACTATCTGCGGCTTTGCGTTTAAACCGAGATATTGTTCTAAGTGTCGCTTCAAGTGGAATCGCAAGTTTACTTTTACCTGGAGGTCGAACAGCCTATTCAAGATTCCAGATACCAGTACCATGCACATAATCATCCATTTGTAACATTGAAAAAAAAAATTCCGACCTTGCAGGCCTTTTGCAAATGACAAAGCTGATTATTTGGGATGAAGCGCCTATGGCAAATAATTTTTTTTTGAAGCTCTTGACAAGTCTTTAAAAGATATTATGGGTCATGAGAATGTGGCATGTTAACAAATTTTTGGTGGTCAAGTCGTGGTTTTTGGTGGTGATTTTCGACAAATCCTACCCGTTGTACCAAGAGGAACAAGGTCGGATATTGTGCATTCAACCATTAATGATTCTTACATCTAGGATCATTACAAGGTACTAAAACTAACAAAGAATATGCGGTTACAAACTGGATCCAACTCTACTGATTCAGATGACATTAGATTATTCTCCGAATGGATTCTAAAAATAGTAGACGGTCTCATTTCTGAACCAAATGATGGTTATACGGAAATTCCAATCCCACCTGAGTTGCTTCTAACGGATTACATAGATCCAATAGACAAAATCGTGTCAAGCACTTACCCAAATCTACTTCAAAATTACACGGATTCAAGTTTTTTACAAAGTAGAACTATCTTAGCATCCCCTATTGAGATTGTTGATGAAATAAATGATTATATTACAAATCTTCTTCCAGGTAATGTTTACTTACAAACATTTTTGCCAACAACAAATTTGCCAAGTAACATTATACTCACGTTACAATACATTTTATTTCATTTTCAGGTGAAAGTAAATAGTTTTTAAGTAGTGATTCCATTGATCATTCCGAGGCTAATGATAATGATGCTTACGAACATTTGACACCTGAATTCTTGAGCTGTTTGAAAACTTCAGGATTGCCTAATCATTCCATGAAACTAAAGATTGGCACAACAGTAATGTTAATATGGAATTTGGATCAATCAGAAGGTTTGTGCAATGGTACGAGGTTAACCGTTACTAGGATGGAAAATCATGTCATCGAAGCAAAGATTATATCAGGTATTAATATCAGAAACACTATTTACATTCCACGAATGTCTTTATCACCTTCTCAGTCACCTTGGCTATTCAAACTGATATGAAGACAATTCCCCATAATTGTCTCATTTGCAATGACAATAAACAAATCTCAAGGACAATCATTAAACCATGTTGGATTATATTTACCTAAAGATGTGTTTAGTCATGGTCAACTCTATGTCGCAATGTCAAGAGTGAAGAGCAAGGATGGTTTGAAAATCTTAATCCATGACAAAGACAACAAACCTTTATGTCATACAACCAATGTGGTCTACAAGGAAGTTTTTCATAACATTGGCTAGGTATTTCTCTATTTCATGTGCATTAATAATTCACGTGCTTCTTTACTTTCTAGCAATATGCTTCTCATTCTAATTTGTTTATAATTAAACTTACTGTTACCCTCTCTTTTTTTGTAGGAAACACATGCTCAACACTTATTCTGAATTTCTGTTATAATTCTCTTCCATGTGTACTCTTCATTCAAATTTAATTACTGCACACCAAAGTAGTTCATTTTGATTACAATTCTTATTGACACTTTTTGTTCTATGGTTTGCAAGAGTAAGTGAGACTTATGTGCCAAATTTTATAACACTGTTGTAGCAAACATTTATTTTGTTATTTTTACTATAGTTGATGTCACTGTTGTACGTGTTGTTACTGCACAAACTCATGCTTTCTGATATACAAACTCATAACTTTCAATTTCTCCAATTTTTCACTTTAAAAGTTAACAGGTCCCACTTTATATACATATCACATTGTATTTCATACATCTTTCAATTGCTCTAATTTTCCACTTTAAAAGTTAACAGGTCCCACTTCAAAAAAATTCCACAATGTATATATCATTATAATATCACGTTCCCAATGGCAACCTTTTCATTAAAAGAAAATTCCATTGCTCCAACTTTTCTTATGTAATAAACTCATTGCAACCTTCGTACTCATTCCCAACTTTGTAAAATTGCCAACCATATAATTTACACTAAACAATTACACATGTTAGCAAATTATTTTTTATAAATTTTAGATAACGTCAACCTTGTAGTCTTAAATTTTTCAATATGACTTAATACATTTATTCATAAATAAACATTTACTTACAATTATATGGCTGACCATCAAAGCCATTACAACACCATTTGTTCATGTTATAACTCGGCCTTGCAATACTTCTCATACAATACCAATTATGGTATTTTTCTTACTTAATGGCTTAAAAACGCACACGAATTTTTCTACATAGCACACGAATAATCATTCAATTCTCATTCATCAATGCTTAAAAAGGCATTAATATATTAAAAAAATACTCATTTGTACTCATAAGATAAAGGTACCATAATTTAAAGACCAATATCATATCCATTTAACAAACAACATTAGTTATACAATATCATTCAAAACGAAAATCAAATTCATATACTACAGCCATGAGTACTCATAACATAAAGGTACCATAACTTAAAGAGCACCAACTTAACTAAAGGTTTTCACACAACAAAAAGCCAGCAAACATAATTACATCATCAACCGACACTGCCAACGTCCAAACTTTCTAACTAAATTTCACCGTACTACCTATACCAACCAGCCTACACCTTCTTCCAACTTTCAACGATTTAACACCTTGACCACCAGCCTGTCGCAAGGAGGGTCACGAAGTATGAATTCCAGATGATCACCTCTTTGGATTTGTTTCTTTTTCACAAACTCCTTCCACCCATTCCATATATACATCTCCACACAGTACTTTTGTTGCGAACGGTGGAGCTCACATTGATACTTTTTTTTGGTATCATAGTCATACAACCACATCCGTCGCTCAACACCTTGCAAAGCACACTTTCTGCGGAATTTGCTGCACATTTCCAAAAACAATTTTTAATATATGGCAATTTTCTATATTTCTTTAACTAATAACAATAACAGCAGTAAACAACACATACCAGAATGTTTTTCGCGGCAGTTTTTTCGGAGCGGATTTTCCTCTTCCAAACGTAGAATTTTGGCCTATTACTCAAATCTTCATCACTTTGACCATCGACAGATCTGCATAAACACCACTCATACAATCATTCCATTACACAACCACTGCATAAACATCTATCATCCAACCATGGACATTTTAAAATTTAAGGTTTAAAATGCATCCAAACTTTGTAAAACAACTATCATGTCAATTATTGCTTAAAATTCTTTTATTACTTAACACTTTATATTACATACCAACCATCAAACCTTCCCCAACAGTAGGTAACTATAATCAATTATATTAACAACAACCCTTAATTCTAACTCACTTCAGATTTTTAACTACTTCATCATTCCACTAATTCTTCTAAATTTTGGGATGACGAACTACAAACATAAAACAACATGCAAATCATTTTGTAGATCGTCTGGAAATAACATTACAAACATGTTTAGTATAGGGTTAACAATCATACTGATGTTATGGACAATTAACATGCAATCATAATACTTCATTGGAAAGACCCAATCAAACAACATGCAACACATTCTCCACCATTGAATCAAGCAACCATTGAAGATGTTCATCATCAACAACATACTAATACAAATCAAAATCAAACGGTTTCCCTAAAATCAGACAGAATATGATTCTACATACCTTGTCAGCTCCTGTGATTTCTTTTTTATCGCCATTCGTTTCGTAACCGTAGCTCAAGACAATGACAGCAAGAACACTTGATTAGCAGCTGCCTTCCCCTTTCTCGCTCTCGTACGAAATCCTACATGCCTTCTACACACCATGCCCTGTTTCTACTTTAACCTAACTTTTTTTTTTACTTTCGAACTTATTGTGCCCCTTCAACTCTTTCCTTTTTGGGCCCATACTTTCCATTTTTGTTATTCATTTTTCACAATATTACACAAGGCTACTTTCTATCATATTTTTCTTTAAATTTTTTTTTTTTGGTTTTTCATTTTAATATATTCATCGTATTTATTCATTTATAAACAATGCTAAAATTTATATTTTCATTCACTTTATTTTTTACCCGATTTAGTGCACTATGCCACGGAAGGGAAAAAACAACGCTTTTTTTGGCTTTTAACAACGCTTAAAAGCGCTGCCTAAGGTGGCGCGGCTATAGGTAAAGACAGCGCTTTTGTTTTATGCAAAAGCGCTGCCTTATGTAGGCCTTTAGCAGCGCTTTTTCTGGAAAAGCGCTTTCTAAAGTGGGCCTTTAGCAGCGTTTTTTCTAGAAAAGCGCTGTCTAAAGTGGGCCTTTAGCAGCGCTTTTTCTGGCCTTTTATGCTTTCTATTGGCATCTTTAGGCAGCGCTTTTTCAGGAAAAAAGTGCTTTTTATTATCCCCCTTTAGACAACACTTTTTGAAGCGCTGTCTAATGCATTTTTTATTTCACTTTAAGACAACACTTTTAATGGAAAGCGCTTTCTATTGTGAACTATAGGCAACACTTTTTCTGAAAAGCGCTGTCTTTTCTTCACGTAAATTGTGCTTTTTAAAAGCACTTTTTTATAAATCAGAATTTAGGAAGCGTTGCGCTGCCTATTCTTTCTTTTTTAGAAAGCATATTTTTGGAAATAATACCATAAACCTATATAATTCAAGCCTTTATTTCAAACACATAGGTATTATATGACATTCAACAAGCCTTTATTTCAACACATATGCCTTATATTTCAACCATTGAGCCTTTATTTAACAAACAAGCTTTTATTCAAACATAGGGATTATATACCATTATAATCTAAAATATATACACCATTATAATTCAACACATAAACCATTTGATATAAATCAACACAACAACTTTCATACCTTATATGATTCTTTTCTCAATAAAGTATTCACACAATTCCTCCTTGATTTCTTCCAATTTATCTTTCGAGTAATGAGCACACTTGAATTCATCAAAGTACTACATAATAAAACATAACATGCATGATTTAGTTAAAAGTAATAAATTATATGAAATATTCGATAAATATTAAAATAAATCCTAAGTTATAAATCCATACCATGATTGAAGTCTCTATTTGATCCAAATGAAGGATTTCTCTCATAAACCTCAAAACGTAATAACCGCAATCTATACTTGTATAGCTCTAACAAAATAAAAACAAATAAGAATATATAGTTGTCTTGTTTTATCAAGTATCATAACAAAGATTAGAATGAAAAAGATACAAAGATTAGAATGAAAAAATAACCCGTTGCCAGTATTATACGTGCGGAAGACACGAAATAGAATCTCGTGCATCAATTTGTCATACAAGAACCTTAAATAAAAACATAATAAACATTAGACTATTTTCATTGAAATGTGTAAATAAATTGTTCAACTTATTAAATAATAGACACGAAATAATACCTTTTGCACTAACGTCTCTTTCTTTTCTTGGTTGGAATATGTTCTACTCGTCTCTTAACAACACAGACGGTTGGATTGATCCAAATACCCTCATTATGATCATTTCTAATATATGATTTATTTGCTATAATATTCTCATCTTGATCATTTCTAGTAAACGATTCAATCTCAACATCAATATCACCTTGATCTCCAATGTTTTCATCAATTACTTTGTTAGATAAAAGCACTGTAGACCATTTCGTACTTGTCGGATCAGTGACATAGAACACTTGTTTAGCTTGAGAGGCTAGAATAAAAGGCTCATCTTTGTACCCCACCCTATTAAGATCCACTTGCAAAAATCCTGACTTATCAATTCGTAAGCCATTATTATTTTCAACCCACTTGCAACTAAATATAAGAACCTGAAACTTCTCATAATCAAACACCCAAATGCGCTCAATAATCCCAAAATATGACAGATTTGCAAATTTGGGGTTTAAGTCCTTCATACTTGAAATGTGCATTGCTTCAGCATACTCATTTCGAAACAAAACACAATCGTTTGGACAGGCATGTATCTTATCATAGCTCATGCCAATAGAGCACAACATCTTTTTGGCCTCATATGTTCGATTGGGAAGAACATTATCCTCTGGAAGCATATCTTTCATAAGGGCTAATAACTTTGTGAAACTTTTATCCGACCATCTATTGCCCGCCTTTACGTTGTACAACTTTAATACCGCAGACAATCTTGTGAATTTAGTGCAACCATTATACAACGGTTTCTCTGCATCGCTTACCAACCTCTCAAACATTTTAGGACAATCCTTAAGATCTTCTTCAAGTGCTTCTACAATCTCTTTGACTCGATCATAATCGTATGTATCTATACAGTTGTCGTTTGAAGCATAGGTCGTATTATCCCCTGATTCAACATTCTCGTTACTTTTCTCACCATGCAAATTCCAACATGTATAACTTCGATCAATTCCATGCTTCATTAAATGCGATGCCAACTGAATCGCGTCAACCCGACTCCCATAACAACAATCCAAGCAAGGACATGCCATTCGACTGGGGTCTTTGGCATGCGCAACAGCAAACTTAACAAATTCTGATACCCCATTCTCATACTCTTTCGACAATCGACTTAAAGACATCCATTTCTTATCCATGGTTTTACTAATTAAGCTAAACAACAACAAAATAAAAACTATTTACCTGTAGGGAAGTCAACAGCTTCTGGACCAACACAATGTAAGATTCTTGGAAACAATTAGACTTTCACTCTTCACAAGTAACCCCTATTGCAAATTCACTAAGTTAGAATTGATGGTGTATGCCAAATATAACAGGACAAATTTAGTATATAATAGGACAACCAAGATATATCGGAGAAACAAGTCAAAGTCTCAAGAATCAATTAATTTCAACAATTTCATTTTCATTTTCAAAGAATAGGACACTCATCCTGGAATGAAGAGGATACTATTTTAAATTTTTATTTGTTGTATTAAGTGTTTTTTTAATAGATAAACGCTTCTGTCACTCTTCTATAAATCAATCAATCAGGAATACATTGCTTCATCTGGTAAAAAAATGGTGAACAGTAATAATTTGAAAAGGAAGCACGTTCTACACACTAGTGAAAGCATACTACACTCCACATACAACGATTTCACAAAACAGATTTTTCAATATTCATGCTAACCGTTTCAAACTAACTACACAAATAACTTAAAAGCTCATAACCGAACTGCATTTTAAACTTGGTTCAAGCATTTCACCAAACACTTGGTGTGAGAGTTACGAAACGACAAATATTTTAACCAACATTGTATCAACAACAACAGAACCAACATTGTATCAACAACAACAGAACCACATTCAGAAAATACAGAACCACATTTTATCAACATTGTATCAACAACAACTACAGAACCAACATTGTATCAACAACAACAATAGAACCAACATTCAACAACAACAGTGGCGAGAGAGAACGAAAATGGTACATACCTTTTCTTCTCCTTCGTTTTCCGCTTCTTCTTCTTGTTTCAACGAAAACAGAAATAGCAGACGCGAGAGAGAATGATGGCGGACGGAGAAAGTACAGTGGCGGTCGGAGAATGATGCCGGTCGGAGAAAGTTCAGTGGCGTTCGGAGAAATGAGGAAGAAGAAAGGAAGAACAATCGCGAGAGAGAAATGAGTGAAAACGATTAGAAAAAATGATTAGGGCTCTTCTGAAAACAAACATGTTTTTATTTTTTATTTATTAAATGATCTAAGGCAGCGCTTTTGGAAAGCGCTTTCTTAGGTGCTAGATTTAGCAGCGCTTTTTCCTTAAAAAGCGTTTTCTTTTCATTGGCCTATAGCAGCACTTTCAGAAAGCGCTTTCAAATGTAGGGCAAATTTAAGGATTTTAACAGCGCTTTTCAAAAGCGCTTTCTAAGGTTACCCTTTAGCAGTGCTTTCTAAGGTTATACCTTTAGCAGCGCTTTTGTAAAAGCGCTTTCTAAGGTGAGGTCTATGTACGCCCTTTAGCAGCGCTTTTAGAAAGCGCTTTCTAAAGGTAGCCTTTAACAGCGTTTTTTTTAGCGAATTTTTTTCAAAACTTATAGCAGCGCTTTGTGATAAAAACGCTGTCTTTGTAGTGCTGCCAAAAGCAAATTTTGGCGTAGTGGTGGTTTGCAAAACGAATATTGTTATATTTATTTTTCTTTTTTTCCAACAATGTATAAAATTAAATTACTTTTTTTAAGACATCTTAATATATTTTGTATCTAATATATAATCCATTTGTTTCAGTCATATCCATTACATACAAGCTCTTACCCGTGCGTCCGATGTAGACATGCTTTTACCCGTGCGGACGCACGGGTCTTCTACTAGTTTACTGATA
Organism: Lathyrus tuberosus; assembly: GCA_022829125.1. Classification (NCBI taxonomy): domain Eukaryota; kingdom Viridiplantae; phylum Streptophyta; class Magnoliopsida; order Fabales; family Fabaceae; genus Lathyrus; species Lathyrus tuberosus. The sequence continues at coordinate 907,799 of JALAZF010000399.1, forward strand.
TAAACTAAATGCATATCATAAAATGTATGGTCTACGGCATAAATATTTCTTAAGAGGTTCATGAATTAGAGAAATTTGTTACTGGTTAAATATAAAAAATATTGCAATAAGATAATATGTTGATATTAGCATTTATCAATATCCCATACACTAGTATTGCAATTTATTAATATAATTTATAGATCTCATATGAAAGTTGGAAAACATTATATAAATAAATTTATTTATAAATTTGTAATGTAAATTAGTTGTAAGAGTAGGTAGTAAAGAGGTTATATTGTAATATAAATAAAACTTATGAGTAAATAGAATAGTATATATATATATATATATATATATATATATATATATATATATATATATATATATATATATATATAACTTTTTAATTAGTTGTGAGGCCCTGTGTTGTGGCACTGTTTGCACAGACACAGGGCCAGGCCTGAGTACAATAATACATGATTAACACTCTAACATAGACAACAAAGAGACATAAATCTCCTTATATGATATTAAATTCATGGTTTAAAATGTTTGAATATGTTAGATTAATCTTAGACATAATTCTTAGAACAATTGATTGGTCACTATGACAATCGACTGTTTCTCTTGTATTCACCATAAAATAAATTCTGTAATTTAGAATGAGACGCAGTTGGATGTATTGAAAACTAATTTTAAGATCTATTCTATGGTGATTCATACCACATCATATATTATGTTCTTACGGCTATAATGATAATAATATGAGAAATTGTAGTAGAAAATTCTAGTTGGTTTGGTGAATGAATGTGAGTAAACTTAGGTTATGGCGGATAACTAAGGTTGTGATGCTCAATTATAAAAGGTACTCTGGTGTGTACCTATGACCGAGTAGTCACTTGAGATGAATAATTTTGTCTACGAGAGTGTCTGAATGACGTGGATGGTGAATGATAGTCTACATGCGATCCTAATCAACTTTGTATGAAAAAATATTATGATATTGTTATTGATGAGTATAATAAAATATTCATGAATAACCCCTATTTGTGCTTGTCCCGAGTCCGATTTTAATGTAAAATAGTGAACGAGATAGAGAAATCATTGAGATGGATACCGTAACCCGTGTCTTGACCATGTGAGATGTACTTGTCGAGGAAAGTACTCTGACTTGGGCGTCAAAGTATTTGCAAGTATCCATCCCTTTTCTCTAACACAGGAAAACACTTGAGAGAAAATGCTACTAGAGATCACCATCCTTTGAAGTTGAATATATCAAGATATTTTAGGTCCAGATAGAATAACTAAACAATATTTAATAATACTTTTAACTGGCAGATAAATAATTACATGAATTTGTTATCCGAATAATTGCCATATATCTCGCTAGTTGTTTAACTTGGTCTTCACTGTAACATTCAACTCCTTATACAAGTAAGTTAATGAGGCGTCCTTGGATGGGCATACGTAGAAGGCATGATACGTTATCAAGTGTCACATTCACTCCCTATATATAGAAGGTAAAAGATAATCGTCTCCTCATGCACCTTTTGTGGTTAAGAGGCCCGTTACTCCAATGTCTCGAATGACATTAGTGAACCATTCCCCATCTCGAATATACCAAGTGATGATTTTATTATTTTTATTTATACATTTCAACAACCCATCATGATAGTGAACAAATTTTAAAAATTAAAATTATGTAATCTGAATGCATGCCTGGGGCAATGTTCAAATTCTATAGTTCAAAATAATGCACTAATATATCTCCCAATTGTACGATCCTAACTAAAACCAATAACCCATAAAATTATGCAATTCAAGAATTTTGGATTTAGTAAATACATGATAGTTCGAGCAAGATTTTGTCTAAAATGAGACAGTGCAAGAGTTTTTTTCATATTTAAAAATTTATGGTAAAAATGTTTTAAATATTAAAGTGAAGGGAACAATAAAAATTTATGCCATAAACAAGGTTTTAAGATTTTAGAATTTGAAAGTTTTAAAAACACGCTAGAAATTCTAAAATCTAAGAGACATTTTTTGTAAAAAACAAAGAATTTATGAGATATTTTACATGTGAAAAATTTCACCTACATGTTGGGCTAACGTATCAGCTACTCTATTCTATGGCATATTGGAAGAAATAAAATGGGCCTTAGAAAACAATTGAATTATTCTTCAAGTTTTTTAGAAGTCAGTTTTGAATTGAATTTAATGTTTGTTAATTTTTTTTTATAGAAAACACAATTTCATTAATTGAAAAGCCATAAGGCATTACAAACATCAAGAGATATATGACATAGGACATACCCCATCCATAGTCTATAAGCATTTCTACTAGTACAAAAACCATAGACATAAAAGACATTACACTTAGAATGATCACAAACTAAACAAACACAACTAAACAAAAAACAACAACACATTATCCATCCATCAACTCTCTTATGAACACCATTAGTGGCAATATAAAATGAGAATCTATAGTCTTTTTCCAAAACCAATTAAGGATGATTTCTTTCACTTGTATATGCGCATTTCGACTGCTTTTGATCTCAAGATTGTCCATTATTATGGAATGTTCAAAACTTAATTGATGACTAGAGATAATGTTGTTCCAAGACACAAAAATCCTTTGAGGCTTTTTATCAAACACTAAGAGTGCACATTTAAACCCCAAAAGAAAAAAAAAAGATAAAATAGACAACACAAAAACAGAAATGGATAAATCTGAAAGAGAGAGAGAGATTGCAACCTGTAGTAAATCCACAACGGCTTTGGAAGTGGGCGAAATGTAGCCAACATCAAGGATGTAGGAGCAAAAACATGGAAGAGAGATACACATATCATTATTATGTTTAAGATACTAAGAACAATCTTCACAAGCTTTCCATATTCTTGTGGTGGTGGCTCCGGCGGCGCTCGGATCAGTAGAGAGAGACGCGACTTAACAGTGTTTCGCGGTGGAGAAAAAGAGAAATCAATGACAGAGGAAGTTCTGGTGAAAACATGAGAGTGAGGTTGGATGAAATAGATATTTCCCTTTATAGAGGGGGAGGTCACCACCATAAGAGTGGTAGATGGAAACCACTATGAAGGTGGGAGGAGACCACGATCAAATCCTAAAGATTTGAGGGAAGGTTTTCTAGAGAGAGAATAAAGTATCTCTCTCTAAAAACGTAGATATTTAACTACGAATCTAATGTTTGTTAATTGCTTCCACCACAAGTTTGCAATTACATCCGAAAATAATACAAGTAAAACAACAATCTTCAACAAAATTCATTACAATGAAAATCACTATAAACCTCTTAAAAAATTAGATCATTCGACACTAGTTCAATCCAGACCGTCATCGTCATAATTCTTCAATATTATTTTAAATTAAAATAATTTTTTTTATTTTGATTATCATCTATAATATTTTAATCTGTATTTTTTTTTAGAGAATTTTATTTTTAAAAGAAAAGATCAAATTTGTTGACAAAATAATATTTTAAAAAACAATTGTTTGAAAGAACTAAAATATAAAATAAAATAAATTACATTTATAAAATAAAAAACTTATTTAACCCAAATCTCTAAAACTAATTTCTAAATTATTAATATCAAAAACAATGATTTGAAGGAAGTAAGAGAAAAGTAGCTGACTGAGTGAGTGTGTGACCAGCACAGCATGAAGATGAAATTGGAGGAGCAAGAAAATCTAAACCTAATCCCCCCAACAGCAACCCTAGAAATAGACAAAGATCTCACTCTCCTACCACGCATCAAACTCAACCTCACCGTACACCCTTCCTCACCTTCATCCTCCATAACAAACCAAATCGACGAATGGAAAACGAAACGAGCCTTGCTCGATTTTCTCCAAACCTCACACTCTCTTCCCTTTCCTCTCCCCGAAGAAGATCTTCAATTCAAACGCTTCAACAAAGACCTCAAAAAGCGTAAACGCGAAGACCCCGTCGTTTACGGTACACTTCACATCTGGGACCTGTCGTTTTTGAGTGAGAAGAATGAAAACGACGTTGTGAAGTGGAGGAATGGTCTTGTTGACAAATTGAACGGTGTTGAGTTGAATCTTCAAGGGGTTAGGTTTAGGCTTGAGGTTGATGTTCCTGAGTGTGATGATTTTGAGGGGATGAAGAAGAATTGGGAGGAGTTTTATGCTTTTCGGAATGTGAATCGGAGTTCGAGACGTGAACCGGATACGGTTGTGGTTAGTGGTGTTCCGTCGCGGTGGTTCGCGGAGACTAGGGTTTCTTCTAAACCTTCTATGCTTGTTACTCATACCATTTTTTCGAAGTTTGGGAAGATAAGGTTTGTTTTGAATGCAATTTATAGGTTTTATGTGGAAACTGTTTGATTTGTATTATCATTTCTTATAAAAATAGCTAATACGTAAACAGCTTCTATGATATAAGCACTTAATTGACGTGTTTATCCAAATAGGCATTAATTTGCTTAGTTAGTATGTTTGAACTTGTTAATAGCTGTTAGTTAGTTAATTCTTCAATAAGTTTTATATATCAATGTTTTGAAATCGATTCAGACAATGAACGGGTGAGATCTTTGGGTCATGGTTTTGAATAGCTTGAGTTTAGGTGAAAGTGTGATTGATCCACACAAATAGTCGAAGTGTAAACAGTGGGGTTCACAATTCTACTTGTTGAATGGCTCGGTTTAGTTTTTGAAACATTCTTAGCTTCTTGTATGTATCTTTTCAATATGATTCCTCATGAGATTTCAATTGCAGTGTTCATGCTTGCAAGCTTACCGTTTTACTTCCTTTGATCTCCAACATGATAAACACAGGTAGATAACTAAGGTATTAAGAGCATTTGGATTAGGTTATGAGTTATAGCTTTTGTGAGCTTATAAATTTTAAATTCTTCACTTATGGAAGTGTTTATGGAGAAGTTGAGTGAGAGGGTTTTTGAAAAAGCAGAATTGCAGAAGTTGATTTTAACTTATCCATGAAGTTATTATTACCTAAAAAAAGACTTTTATTATGATATTCTTTTAGTGTTTCTTTTTCTATGTGAATGTTTACAGAGTTTATAGATTTAGACATAATGTTATTGATAGAAGTAGGAATCACTTTTATTTGTGTGTTTTTAGTGTAGATATTTATACGAAGGAATGTGTTTTGGATGAAGACCCGAATTTACTTTGTGACTATGTGAGAATTATTGTATTTGACTTGCTTAGCAAGCTCTCACATAGCTGTCAATACTCAATAATGTGATTGTACCTAATTTTTTTGCTCCTTAACTTGCATTTAATAGGAATCTTAATGTTGCTGAGGACGATTCAGGTAAGGATGCAAATGAAGACAGTGGAGACCTAGTTTCGGGGCTTTACTGCAAAATTGTGGTTCAGTTTGAGAAATATAGAGACTTCCATGATGCATTGAGAGTTCTAAGTGGTCGCTCTTTGCAAAAGGTATTGATTTAGGTTCAATATGGTTTAGCTTATGACTGAGTTTTTTCAACTAAGCAATTGGTTTCTACTTTTGAAAATGAAGACAGGTAGATTTTGATATGCATGAGTTGATTATCACTTTTATATGGAATCATACATATCAGTAGTGGACAGTAGATAAAAGGCTGCTATAAAATTTCACATGTTTGTGCTTGTTTTGCCTTTTCGTTATTTTTATACAATTAGGCAATTCTGTTTATGTGCTCACCAATGAGGAAAAAAGTGTTATGAGCGGTTGCGGAAACAGATAATACACAAGTTTTTGCATACTTGCTTTACATTTATGATTCATGATTAGTATAGGATAATAGGACCATATGTGATAAAAACTGAGCAGCAATTAGCATGAGGAATACTTTGCAAAATTGAAAGCTTGAATATGCTTTTTATTTCTTTGTGATGATTTATGAACCATCTTTGAACAGCAAGGATCAAGATTAAAGGCTGATTATGTGGTTACTTGGGACAAAGATGAATTTTTTCGTAATTCAAGGAACCAAACTCAAGAGAAAAACAACGCGATATCCACAACTGCATCCGATCATTATAGAAGTGAAGCTCCCCGGCGCCAGGTCTATAACTCTCGCCACAGTCCAGATAAAGTGCGCTCGAGGAGATTCAGGGTAAGATTTTGATATGTTAAGGGGTATATTTTTTGTTGTGTCCTTTGGTTTCCTAGTTGGATCATCTCTTATTGATGACAGGTCTATTAATGTTGACAAGGAACACCTTTATTTGATGCAGGAATAAGGATTCAACGTTTTGTTTTATTTTGGATACAAACTCAATATTGCTGTTATGGACTGAACTCAAATTTAGACTCGGAAAATGTTCGCAGACACGGGCCTTCGGGTGTCTACTCAATCTCATGAGGTTGGATAGTGGGGTTATTTTCAGAGATCACCTGTAATAACATTTGCAATCTCATTTTTCCAATTTAAGAAGCGAATCAGCCCTTGTTCGGGTTACCTGTTCCAAAAAGAAAATCGGTTTCCCACATTATTTGGCTAGATTGATTTATTACCATTGGGCTGTGCTGTAAAATGACAGGGTGAGAACTGTGGAGTGAGTATATGCATGTATTATTACATCTCAATGATAAGTTGAATCTAAGAAATTAACGGGTTTCAGTTAAAGTTGAATTAATTGAGAATATCTGAGTTCTAACATTGGTTGGAACACATTCTTTGCTTATGATTTACTTATTTTTCAACCAAATTTCAAGCTATCAATGTCCATTTTTCTAAACTCATAATGTAATACAAAGAAAATAGAGCTCTCCAACTGTGAAATTATTGATGAGATATTGAGCGTAAATTTTTGGAGTTTAGCACTCAACTTTATCTAATTCTAGCAGAATAGATTCATAATAGGAGATATTTCTTCCAAAATATAATATAAGTAAAAACTTGTCAAAAGTTAAATATATTTAGTTTAAATTTTGGACAAAATACATTTAATTTTTAGAACCCTCTCTCATTTATATTTCGTTTTAGAAAAAGTTCTTTCAGCGCGTGCTTTTATATTTTCATCCACAGTTTTGAAATCAAATTATTACTCAAGAGAAATTAAACACATCACAACTTGACCAACATGTATCGGTCAAATTGAGCGTAGAAACTAATGAAATTTTGAGACAATATTAGTAATTAATAATTAATCATCACAATTAAAAGTGTATTTGTATAACCTCAATGTATCTTAATTGAGTGTGGTAGGTTTTGTGCAATAATTTCTTCAGAACCAGTAGCGTAGATAATTTTTTAATTAAAAAAAATACATCAACAATGACCATATCAATGAGTATTAATTTATAATCTAATACAAATTATTCAAACTTCTAACCCCTAATTCAATTAATTTATAATCTTGAAAAAATCAACATGCTTAATAAAAAGAGAAATAATTAGATTGGTTAGAACAATGAAATTTGATTGAATCAATTAATTAATCACTAACATGGATTGCATTAATTAAGCCAAATCCACCAAAATCTACACTAAACTTTTAAATTGAAATTCCACTATCATGATCCAACAATGAACATTTATCAAGAAAGGTTGAATAGTCAACTCATTTCAAGAAGTTTTCAAAAGAAAAAATGTACACATATTCACAATTCACAAAACTAAAACTCTAATCCTAATTAAGAAAATGGAAACATGAAAAAGAAGAAAGAAAAATTCAAAGGGAGTGAACAAAAAAATACACATGATCACTAACTTTTCTTGTGTGAACGTTTTCCATGAATCTTGTTCTTGGAAGAACCTTCATCAGAATCACCACTTCTTGGAGAAACTAATCCATCATTAGTACCACTAACCATTTTCTTCTCACTCCATCTTCTAACATAATCTTTCTTCTTCTCATTAACCCCTTCACTAATCGCCATTTTCCTTTCACTAAACCATCTATCATAATTTTTTTTCTTCATCCCTTCATTACTCAAGCCTCTACCAAAATCTTTCTTCATAGAACTTCTTGAACTCAAAGAACCATCCTTCATAGTTGGATTAGCATACCACAAAACACAAGTGAAAATTGTTGTAACCGTTCTTCCAAAAACAGTCAACATAAGCAAAATCATAATCACAACAAATGCCAAATACAGCATAGGCTTATTCATTTCAATTTTCTTCACATTCATAGAGATTCTCTTCTTGGGTTGGTTTCTTTTTTCCATAGTAACAACACTTGATGATTGATCAGTTGAAGAATTCTCCAAGTTTCTTGCTTTCACTACTTTTATCTCTTGGCTCTTGTTTTTCACCTTAACTATAATAGGGACAAAATCGTCTTTATTTGAGTGAACAAAACGAATGTAAGAAATATCATGAGGGTTCATTTGTGAATAAATTTTCTGCCTTTTATCGTTTAAATCAGATAAAAGTGCTGAAAATTTATCTAAGCCACGTGTAGAATAAGGGTTGTTTTTGCTATCTTTTCTTTTGTATCTTCTTGGGCTTGAATCTGGATTTGCACATAGTTCATCATCATCTATTTGATTGAATGTTCCACAAACAAAAGGGTTCAACATTTTAATGAAAATTTTGCTTTTTAAGGTACTAGATTTTTGTTTGGTTTGAGAAATCATGAGAATTGGAAGTTATATGGTAGCTATAGATATGGGTTTAAACTAGAGACTAGACCAAGATGGGCCTACTTAAAAGTCAAATCAAATAAAAAGTGATATAACTTTAAGTGTTGATCCTATAGAAGTTTCCTAAGGGTATTATTGACATTTGACTAGTAGGAGATGGGGAAATTTTGTGTTTTTATGATATTTTATAGTCTTTATTTGACCATTATACTCCTCTAATATGAATGAATTCTTGTGATTAATAGTAGACTATAGTGCCGTGAGAATTGAGCTATAGGAAGATAGAAAATAGTACATAGAACATGTTACTTGTGGAAGGGTGTAGATCTAGTCTTTGAGTTATAAATGTAAACAGGTTTTAAGGTGGTACAAATGTTCTATATATCAATCTCTAATGTGTTTTCTAGAAGGTAGTATAAGATTTGAATATGACATGATACGGGGTGTAGTTGTCAATGGATAAAATAATGGGATTATATTTTGTTAATAAGTATGTATGGTATGTTTTATTTGGTCAAGATGCATAGATGGTGGTTACATAGTAGTATACTACAATAAATGATGGATTGATACATAGTCCTATACTAATAAATGATGGATTGACTAAGCATATTTGAAAATTTTATTTTAGGGAATTATATGTTCCACTTTAATCTAAGTATTGTTTTTTCACTCCAGTAAAAAATTAAAATTATTTATAAAATCTGAAAATGCAATTTTGGATTGACTAAGCATATTTGAAAATTTTATTTTAGGAAATTATATGTTGCACTTTAATCTAAATATTGCTTTTTTATTCTAGTAAAAAATTAAAATTATTTATAAAATCTAAAAATGTATTTCTGGACGCATCCGATTTATATTCGTTTTTTAGTTAAATCTTAAGACAAGGTCACAAAAAATTACGGAAATACATCTCCGTGTAACTTCCAGAAATGCATCCCGGATGCTATTTTAATCAAATACGCGTTAGAGTCCCTTCTCATTCCTCACTTTTTAAAATACGCTCAAAACTCACAAACTTTAAAAACTCCCAAAACTCGCAAAATCACTTAACTCTCAAACTCCCTCAACCCACAAACGCTCAAACTCATTCAACACACTTCCAAGTTTTTACCATCAACATCCAATCGATCAAAGAGCTTAGCATCAAACTCACATTTGGTAAAAATTTTATTTCTCTACACTTTTTTTGATTTCAATATACATTTGTAGAAATTGAGCATTAGATTATGTTATAAGTAGTTTGGATATGCTATTTAAATGACCAATGTGTTTGATAGATAGTTTAAATGACCAATACATTTTTTTTGAATGTTGGATTGGACTGTATTTCTGCCATTTTCGTCCTTTTTGAGTCGCAAAACATTACAAAGATGCATTTTCAGACTTGTTCAACGTTTTTCCAGAAATTGGAGATGCATTTCTGATTTTTTTCTATCTGCATTGTTTGGCTTAATTTCATTGTGTTTCATATGTATAATGTTTGTGTGGGTTAAGTACAGGCATTATGGACTATAACCAAGATTTATCGAAGCATAATGCCAGAGTTATGCAACATGCATCAGCTCAGAGGGAATGAGCTTGATCGTTGCAAATATCAATCGATTTTAGTTCGGTTGATGCAGATGCGTCAACTTCTAGGGCTCGAGGCACCCAAGGCGGCACCTGAGGCACCCTGGGGATTTAGAGGAGATTCGTCTGACTTATCAATGATGCCTCTATTTTTAGACTATGCTACCAAGCATGTGTGGGACAGAGAGGTAAATTTCAATTGTATTCATTCTTTGAAACATATTTGTTATAATATTCAAAGTTTCTGACGATGATTTATTTTTCTTCAGGACTGTGATGCTTTAAATACATCAACCATGGCCGGAAGATTACATGTCTTCCGTAACCTGCTGAGCAATGGTTTCAGAATGTGGTGTAGTTATCTGGAGTGCAAGACTTGTGTAGGATCAATTATGTTACGATTAACCATGATATGTTGTCTGCGCTTGTAGAGAGATAACACTCAGAGACGTGATCTTTTCATATTTCACGTGATGAGATGGCCATCACACAAGACGACGTCTCATGCTTATTACATCTTCCGATCTGGGGAAGACTCTTAGACCATGCCAGGAGTTAGAAGCCACCCGAAGGTGTCATGCAAAATTTCGATTTCTGAAGAGGTTGTGTACACAACAACTGCATGCAATAGAGCAGGCCGCTGGTCATGATGAGGAGGTTATGAAACATATAACATACAATATAAGAGCATACATGTTGTATTTGGTCGACACGTCCATTTTTGTGGACAAGAGTGCAATAACTTATGTGGATGTGGTTTACCCGAGATACTTTGGTGACTTGGAGCTGATCCACGAGTACAACTGAGGGCCCGCTTGTTTGGTTTACCTGTACTCTAAGTTAGCTGAAGATTGTATCTATAAGACCAAACAGATGACAGACAACTGCACACTATTGAAGTTAATATATTTACATCTTTTAGTGTTTGTGTATCATATTCATAAAAATTGTGCTACACCTTTACTAATAATTCATATGTACCATTTTAAGGCTTGAATTTAGAACTGTCAAAATGGGCTAGCCCATTTGGGCCGACTCGCTAGGCCCGAAAAATCATAGGGCTTAGGCTTCAAATTAGAGCCTATATTTTTTAGGGCTTTTTTACCCCAACCCTAATAAGCCCTCTACTCATTAGGGCTAACCGTATGGGCCGTGGGTAGCCCGTTAGGTCCGCATAGCTATAAATTTCAAAAAAATTATATTAATATTTATATTGTCTCACTCCAAAATAACAAATTGACTTTTTTCAACTCACTAAATTTTATCTCCATTCTATTAAATCTTTCTCTTTTAAATCTTATACATTAATATAATCAACACTATTATTTAAAAATATTTGAGTATTATTTTATACAATTTAGACATGTGTTGTATTTAAAAACACATTATAGTATTTATAAAAGATAATATAGTACTTAAAAATGTATTATGATTAAAATAATATAATTTTAATTTCATTTATAATAAATATTATGAGATTTTTATTTTTATTTTTTATTTATAAAAGCCAGTTTAGGACCGGGTAGCTCGAAGCCTATCTAGGGTCGGGCTCGGGTAGTAATTTTCAAGCTCATATTATAACATGGCTTTTTTGGTCCAGCTCTAAAAAGCTCGAGGCCTGTCAGGACCGACCCGTTTAAGGTCGAGTAACCCATTTGAGAGCTTTACTTGGATCCCCCAGCACTTCCCACACATATCTGACTGGTTATATGTTTTGACCTACACTGAGGATATGCCACGTGCTTTTGCATTCTTCCCACTCTGAAGAAATTTGGCGACATAGCCCTTCTAAGTGTATTGTGACCGCTTGGTAGCAGAAGATATACACTTTTAGACGCACACAAATCACCTTCAGATGCGTCCCTTGGACGACATGAGCTTCTACTCTGAATGGTTGACTTACAGGTCACGTCTAATATTTCCACACATGCCTGAGCGCATCTTGTCGAAGTTCATCTACATATAGTTTGTTCGCTGAGATCCTTCTTAGTGTGTGTAGCTTGTTCTCAGAGATCCTTCTTAGTGTGCTCCTCTCGCTATGACACATAAAGATATGGGTGACATGTATGATGATTACCTTAGTCATCGATCTATCTAATAGATACGTTTGATCTATCGAATAATCTTAAGAAAAAGTTGATGACATATATATTCAAAAGACGTTATGATTGTAATCGATTATAGGTTGAGTTTTACTACATAATAACTTAGAAAGATTTCCTAAGTAATTATGATCTAATTTTAAAATGTTTGCTCCAATCTAAAGTAATTCATACTACATTTGTTTTTAATGGAATTTTTTAGAAACTTTGAGTAAGAAGCTGAATTTAATTTCAGCTGAATTGAGGAAACTTTAAATGTAAATTAACGGTAAAATAGTGTATTGTAACCCTTTTTGCCATAGTTTAAAAAGACGAACCTGGCCGACTCAAATATAAACATTGTCAAATCTACAATATAAAAATTATTAAAAAAAATTTTTTAGGCTGTAACACAATTTTTAAAAATTATTGTTAAAGATCAAATTGTTATTTTTCTTAGGGTGGGTTAAATATAATATGAATTAGTTAAACTGTTTTATTACACCTCCTATCACTAGTATCTTGGTAGTTTTTAATGGAATTAGATTTTTTTTTTTTCTATAGAAAAAAAGCTTAATATTTTTCATTTATGATACATGTTGGAATATCAATTTCTGGAAACGAGCTAAGAAGGTAATTTAACTGACTTAACATAGTTGAGCCAAGGGTTAAAAGATGTTGGAGGTTTAATGTTCAAGTTTTGACAAAGATGTAAATATATACTATACTAACAATTAACTGTTAACCATTTATTTTGATATAATGACTTAGAAATTCAAAACATTTAAATAACAACTGCTCAAAACCCACTGCACCTAAACAAATGTCACACAAGCTCTTGATTGCTATTCTTTTTTTTACATAATAACGTTTATTTTAACTAGAAGTAAGCTCAAATGGATTTTAATTGCATGCAGTTACTTATTTCGACCTCTCTTTCTAAGTATTTTTTATTTATTTTGAAAATAAAATAAATTAAAGGTCATATTTAGTATATCTATTGAATTTTTTATCCAAATAACATAGTTTTTCAACAAAATTTTTAAAATATCTCAGTTTTTAAAAAAATTCTTAAACTACTCCAGTTAGGGTTTGGGATTACACAAGGGCGCCATATCAATTGGCGACCTTTCTTTAGAGGCATAAAGTTGTCGCCAATTGAATTGGAGACATCTCATCTGTTGTGAATAAGGATGCCTTGAAACAAAGTATTAAACGGTTTCTTTATGAACAAAAAACACACAAGGGTTAGGGTTAAAGGAAAAACAAGAGAAACACAACAAGGATTGGTTATAAACTGTTATTCCTTCCTTTCTCCTTAAAACAAGGATTACAAGTATACAAGAATAACAAACTAACTTTTCTCACCCTTATTAGATTTTGTCACACTTTAGGATGAGAGATTAACATGCTATTTATAATAAAACCTAACACACTAAACTAATGGGCCTTTAACAAATTACTCATTACAAGCTAACTTAAACAATTGGATCCTTAACACAAGGCCCAATTCAATATGCTAACAAACCTAGCAATATTAACTAATGCATGCGAACAGACTTCGACCTCATGCTTAACTAGAGTTCGATCCAATATCTCACAAATCTCCACCTTGGATCTAACTCTACCATCATGAAAAAACGGACTAGTTTTCTCCATGCAGCTTTATTAGCTGCATACAGTGGAAAAACTTGCAACTTGGCAACGTCTTGGTGATCATATCAGCAGCATTATGATCTGTCGAAACCTTTAGCACTTGGACTTCTCCACGCTCGATTACCCCTCTGACGAAATGCAGCTTCACATCAATGTGCTTGGTTCGCTCATGGTAGGCTGAGTTCTTCGACAAGTGTATTGCACTTTGACTATCAAATTTAACAGTGATAACTGGACCTTGAAGTTTCAGCTCCTTTGCAAAACCTTCAAGCCACAACGCTTCCTTCACAGCTTTAGTTAAAGCAATATATTCCGCTTCAGTGGTTGATAAGGCAACCACATTCTGAAGTGTTGTTATCCAACTAATTGTTGTCCCAAACATAGTGAACACATATCCAGAAATAGATTTTCTGGAATCCATACAACCTGCATAATCAGAGTCGACATATCCTTCGATTGCTGCTTTACAATCATCACCCAAGGCTCCACCATGAATTAGGACTCTATTCAGAGACCCATTTATGTACCTTAAAATCCACTTCAATGCTTGCCAGTGAGCCTTTCCAGGATTCGCCATGTACCTGCTTACAAGACTTACTGCATATGCTATGTCGGGTCTAGTACATACCGTAACATACATCAAAGAACCAACTATATTAGCATATAGAATGCTATTCATATAAGTTCTTTCAACATCAATACTGGGACACTGATCTATACTCAGCTTGAATTGAGGGTTTGTCGGAGTCACAACAGGCTTTGAATTCGACATACCATACTTTTCGAGAATATTCCGTAGGTATGCCTCTTGAGATAAGCATAAATTTGACTGTTTTCTATCTCTTTGGATGTCAATCCCAAGAATCCTGGACGTGGCTCCCAGATCCTTCATGTCGAACTCCTTATTGAGTTCAGCCTTCACCCTCATTACATCTTCGACATTGTTGCTTGCTATTAGAATATCATGCATATAGAGTAACAAAATAACAAATGAATTACCAGGTCGAAATCTGAAGTAAACACAGTGGCCGAACTGACTTCTGATGAAACTTATGCGTGCCATGAACTTATCGAATCTCCTATTCCACTGTCGAGGAGAATGTTTCAGTCCATATAAAGATCTCTTCAATTTGCACACATAATCTTCTTTCCCCTTTTCGACATACCCTTCAGGTTGCCTCATCAAGATTGTTTCATCTAGATCACCATACAAGAACACAGTCTTCACATCCATCTGTTCCAGTTCAAGGCCGAACTGTGCCACCATGGCAAGTAACATTCAAATGGATATGTGCTTCACAACAGGCGAGAACACATCATTGAAGTCGACACCTTCTTTCTTAGTGAACCCCCTAGAAACCAACCTTGTCTTGTATCTCTTCGACGCCACTCCTTCGATTCCTTCCTTGACTTTGAAAATCCATTTACAGCTGACTAAGCTGGCTCCAGTAGGTTTCTTGATTAGTTCCCATGTGTTTTATTCATGAAGAGATTTCATCTCATCATCCATGGCCTTTAGCCATTCAGTCTTCTTTCGACTCCTCATAACTTTCTTATAGTTTCTAGGTTCTTCGTCAAGAACCTCACTTGTAGAGATTAAGGCATAAGCTATAAGATCTGCATACCCAAGTCTCTGAGGTGGCTTGATGACTCTCCTCAACCTGTCTCTTGCTAGCAGGTAGTCATTATCAGTCTCCTCATCTTCGACAACATCTTCTGCTTCTTCTTCGACTTCATCTGGGGTACGCAATTCAGCATCAACATGCTCCACCTCAACAGGAATCTCTTTCTGTTCTAGCTCTTTGTCAGTATCATCAGTTTTTTTGAAAGCCATCTCAGCTTCATTGAAAACTACATCTCGACTGGTGATACACCTCCTGTGACCTGGTTCTAGGCACCATAGCCTATAAGCTTTGACTCCTTCAGGGTATCCCATGAACATGCACATCAGAGGTCTAGGTTCGACCTTGTCTTTCATAATGTGAGCATAGGCCACACAGCCAAATACTCTCAGTCTGCCGAGACTAGGTGGATTTCCCGACCAAACTTCTTCAGGTGTCTTCATTCCCAAGGTAGTCGAGGGACATCTATTTATCAGATAAGCTGCTGTCGAAACAGCCTCTGCCCAAAACACCTTCTTCAATCCAGCACTAACTAACATGCTTCAAACCCTTTCAAGGATCGTTCGATTGAATCTCTCAGCTAAGCCATTTTGTTGAGGAGTACCTGCTACTGTCTTATGCCTTGCAATCCCAGACTCAACACAGTAACTGTCGAACGCTTTGTTACAGAACTCAAGGCCATTGTCGGTTCTCAACCTCTTAACCTTTATGCCAGTTTGAGTTTCGACCAGAACCTTCCAACTTTTGAAATTCTCAAAAGTTTCATCATTCGTCTTCTGAATGAATACCCATAACTTTCGGGAATAGTCATCAACGATGGAAAGAAAATACCTTGCACCTGAGTGTGAAGGATTCCCTGCAGACCCCTAAAGATCAGCATGAATATAATCCAGGGATCCATGTGTTCTTTGCTTGCCTTTGTTAAACTTCTCCCTACAGTATTTAATAAATACACAAGATTCACAAAACTCCAACTTTTCGACTTTGTCACCACCTAGCAGGTTCTGCTTCCCCAATTCGACCAGGCCTCTTTCGCTGACATGGCCCAATCTCATGTGCCATAATTTTGTCTTTGACACAGGTTTCGTGGATGCAACATTTGTCGAACCACTTACAACCTCAGCCTCAAGGGTATACAAGCCTTGTTTCTTCACGCCTCTCAAGACTTCCTTCGACCCCTTCATGACTCTTAGGATACTTTTATCTCCTAAGAAAACGTATCCCTTCCTGTCGAATTCACCAAGAGAAATTAAATTTCTCTTAAAGTCAGGTACATACCTGACTTCAGTCAATAACCTTATTGACTCATCATGGAGCTTGAATCTCACAGATCCAATACCTGCAATTTTGCAGGATTTGTTGTTTCCCAGCAGCACCGATCCACCATCTTGATCACATAGCTCCTCGAACAATTCTCTGTTTGGAGTCATGTGCCAAGTGCAACCTGAATCCATAATCCACTCTTTTCTTGAGTCGCTGCTTGAAACTACAAGGACATCAGATGAGTCGAAGTCATCTTGAACAATGGCTGCATTGCCATTATCCTTACCTCCATGATCTTTCAGACGTTCAGGGCATACCTTTCTTGTGTGACCCTCCTTCTTACAGTGATAACATCGAAAACCAGATGTTTCACCACTATAAGACTTCTGATGACTTTTACCTTTCTTCTTTTCGAACTTACTATCCTTTCGCAAGAATTTTCCCTTAATGGCCAAACCTCCACCAGCCGTCGAAGGTTTATGCTCCTTTTGTTCGTTCAGGTCCTTTGAATACAAGGCTGGTTGAACTTCTTCAATGCTCAGGGACTCCCTTCCATACAAGAGAGTTTCTTTGAAGTGAGCATGTGTTTTGGGCAAAGCACACAACAACAACAGTGCTTGATCTTCATCATCGATCTTCACATCAATATTTTCAAGATCAAGAATCAGTTTGTTGAACATATCCAACTGCTCAGCCAAGGCTTTGTCTTCATTCATCTTGAACGAATACAAAGCTTGCTTTAGGTAGAGTCAATTCAGCAGGGATTTGGTCATATACAAACTTTCGAGTTTCACCCATAATCCTGACGCCGTAGTCTCCTTTGATACCTGTTGAAGAACCTTATCACCAAGGCTCAACAGTATTGTACAATGGGCTTTCTCGATCATGGCCATCTTTTCTCTTTCCGTTAACGCAGCGTCCATGGCTGCCTGTCCCTTCAACGCTTCCAAACAACCCTGCTGAACCAGTAGGGCTTTCGTCTTCAAGCGCCACATACCGAAATTGTTCACTCCGGTGAACTTTTCAATCTCATACTTCGTTGAAGACATCTTCTCCATGCTCACCGCACCAATTTGTTATGAATTAGAATGCCTTGAAACAAAGTATTAAACGGTTTCTTTATGAACAAGAAACACACAAGGGTTAGGGTTAAAGGAAAAACAAGAGAGACACAACAAGGATTGGTTATAAACTGTTATTCTTTCCTTTCTCCTTAAAACAAGGATTACAAGTATACAAGAATAACAAACTAACCTTTCTCACCCTTATTAGGTTTTGTCACACTTTAGGATGAGAGACTAGCATGCTATTTATAATAAAATCTAGCACACTAAACTAATGGGCCTTTAACAAATTACCCATTACAAGCTAACTTAAACAATTGGATCCTTAACACAAGGCCCAATTCAATATGCTAACAAACCTAGCAATATTAACTAATGCATGCGAACAAACTTCGACCTCATGCTTAACTAGAGTTCGATCCAATATTTCACATCATCAAGTCTCCAATTGAATTGGCGACCTAGTTCAAGTTATATAACCCTGTCGCCAATTGATGTGGAGACAGGGTGTACTTTTTAATTTTTTTTGCACTATGAAATAAAATTATCATTAATTTAATAAAATATTACATTAATTAATGTTGGTGGCCAGGTGCATCCAACCGACCACCAGTTCCACATCTCCTAGGCACCCTCACTCGTTGCAGTCGGCCTCCTCATTCCCCTTGTTGTTGATTCACGCCCGGTGTTTGAGGAGTTGAAGTCTCAGGAACATTCCGAGATGGTTCCCTTAGGATGTCTTGCATTTCCGTGAAGTCTTAAGGGCTGAAATTGAGCGTGCGACCCATGCCAGGCTTGTTTGGATGTGATGAAGGGGTGATTGGTGTGCGGTTTAGACGGTTGAAGGGGGACATTGGTGTGAAGGATTCATTGGTGAAAGGTTAAAATGGTAGTG
Organism: Lathyrus tuberosus; assembly: GCA_022829125.1. Lineage (NCBI taxonomy): Eukaryota > Viridiplantae > Streptophyta > Magnoliopsida > Fabales > Fabaceae > Lathyrus > Lathyrus tuberosus. The sequence goes on from JALAZF010000399.1 coordinate 926,524, forward strand.
GTGTTTGAAAGCCATAAGGTTGTTGAGATGTTTGATTGTGTTGGCTAGGGTATGATGTTTGAGCGTTAGGGCTATGGAAAAATGTTTGCCCAATTTGGCTATGGTATGATGTACCCTCATTTTGGCTGTATCTTGGTGCTGTGTTGGGGGAATAGCCATATTGGGTTTCTTAATAGTAATCATTTTGTTGAAGATGGTATGGGGGACGCTCTTGGTATTGTGGTTGGGTGTATGGCATGTTTGGATGGTTAATGGGTTGGTAATTTTGTTGGCTAGCGGGTTGTGAGTAACACGGCCTTCCAGGTGGGTTAGACGTTGAGGCTTTTTGTGTGTAGGTGGTCTGGCGTGGGTTGTATAAATATCTGTCTTCAGAGACAAACCCAGTTGCAACCGATCTGTACCAAGCCATATAATTATTTGTTGGTATAGATGGGGTTGGCATCACCAGGTCACGTAAGACATAGTGGTTGCGGTTCATCCTTTTATGACGCTTAGTTTTTGCAAAATCCTTCCAGTCGTTAAAGTCCCATTGATCATTAACTCTTTTTAGATGTCATTTACTAATGTCAACAGGCGGATATGGGATGTTTTGATGCATTCCAAATTGCAGTTTGACACGGTAACTGTTGTGCATCTCCACAGTCGTGAATCTGATGATCGGGACACATGCAGTCCAAACGGCTGCATCTTCCTCTCTGACTTCATGTAGGTCTTCCATGCCTAAATATGGACGCCATATGAACTGAAGAAGAGAAAAATATTAGATAGTAAAATATCTGATATAAAAGAAGAGGAAATGTTTAGGGGGACTTACATCTGCGGATGTTTGGTGATCCAAAAGATTGCGGTATTGAATGATACAATGTTTCAGACATCTATTGTAACTCATACCCTTAGCCGACCATCTAAAAAACAAGCAGTTAAAATTGAATATGTTAGACACATTAATTTGTAAGGTTAAAAAAAAAATTAAGTTATTAACTTACTTTTGTGCATACGGGAAGGAAAATTCGTTGTGGTTGACAGGCGCTAGGGATGGCAATCTAGACCAACCCCAAGCTTGGAGCAAAACAACGCATCCAAAAAAAGTAGATGTGTTTATTTTTGGCGCACTTACACAAAAAGCTATACAAATAAGATAGACAAGCGGAACCCCAACTATACTGTCTTGTTTGATTTAGATCACTCAATAAGGGTAAGTACATAATGTGCATAGAAGAACCAGTACCCTCGGGAAATAAAAATAAACCAATTAAAAGCATAAGGTAACACCTCATTTTCTGTATTTTCATTTCTTCTGTTGACTCTGCAGTTAAATTAAAACCGGCGTACCATGCTTTTAGTTGCAAAAGCAAGATACCTTGGCCTCTCGAGGTCTCATCTAGCAAGTCGGCACCCAAAAGTTCCACAAAAATTGATGGGTCAAGGTTTGTTGGTCCATTAACTGCCTTACCATCGATGCGCAAACCGAGTAACATGTACACATCCTCAAGGGTCACGGTACATTCACCGGTTGGAAAAAAGAAGGTGTGTGTCTCTGGGCGCCACCTCTCTTACAAAGCTAGTATAAACTTTGCATCAACCGAATAAGACATGATTTTACTTACATGTCCGAAACCGGAGAGCTCAATATATGGTTGTATTAGTTCGTCGGGTGCAACATATTCATGGGAATGAGACCGAAATCTAGAAACTTCCTGCATAATTATCAATTTAGAAACAAAATAATTAGAGAGATTAAAAAATAATCGACAAAAAAAGAATTAACAAAATAAATAAAAAAAATAACAAAGAAACTAAAAATAAATAGAGACAATAAAAATAAGTAGAGACAAAAAAATTTAACGCTTATATAATCAGCGATATTTGCGACAGTGCCTTAAAATTTAACGCTTACATAATCAGCAATATTTGCGACACCAAACGGATTCGAGAAGGTATGCCATTATTTGTCGTAATCCACTTTGCAAGTTTAGGCTGGCTGCGTCTTACAGCAAGAGAAGCGATTCTTGGAAGATAGCTTCCATAGAGCCACCTTACAGTTGCACTGCCACAAATATTGTTCAGGATCATAGAAAGCTAAGCGCAAAATTGATATGTTAATACATTTTGCCGCTTGTTAATAAGGATCCTTCAGTCAAGGTGAGTATAACAATATCTCATATCGTGACGAGGTATAATTATACTCCCTCTTACAAGAAGGCGTGGATTGCAAGGACAAAGGTTGTTGAAAAGGTCTTTGGCGACTTGGAGGATTCGTACAAGGAATTACCGCAATTTTTGGTAGCCTTAAAGACATACACACCGAGAACGGTTGCAATTATGCAGACAGTCCCTACATGTAGGCCAGATGGAACCATTGTTGATGGAAATGTCATATTTCACCGTCTCTTTTGGTTGTTTCAACCATGCATAAGAGGTTTTGCATTCTGCAAACCTGTTATTCAAATTGATGGAACATGGCTCTACGGAAAATACAAGGGCACCTTGCTTATGGCTGTTGCACAAGACAACAACAATAATGTCTTTCCTATAGCCTTTGCTCTGGTTGAGGGTGATACCGCTTCTGCTTGGAGTTTCTTCCTTAAGAATCTCAGAACACATGTCGCTCCACAAGCCAATCTCTGTTTGATTTCAGGCAGACATACTGCTATAGAGAGTGCCTACAATAACCATGCTAACGGGTGGCATAATCCTTCTTCTACCCATGTATATTGCATTAGACATATTGCACAAAACTTCATGCGTGCAATCAAGGACAAGCACCTTCGCAAACAGGTTGTGAATGCCGGTTATGCTCTAACTCAACCAACATTTCAATACTACCTTAACGAAATAAGAATGTCAAATGCAGATGCAGGAAGCTAGTTGGGTAACATTCCACTAGAAAGGTGGACAAGAGCTCCTGATGGTGGTTGCCGTTGGGGCCACTTGACGACAAACCTTGGGGAGTCCATGAACGGGGTATTCATAGGAATTAGAAACCTTCCAATCACCACTTTGGTGAGATCAACCTATTATAGGTTGACATCACTTTTTGCAACAAGAGGCAAAAGATGGAGTGCAGTGTTAGCGTCTGGTCAAGTATTCAGTGAAAGCATAATGAAATTGATGAAAGAGGACACTATCAGAGCCAACACACATGCATTTACAATCTTTGACTGTCGTAGGCAAACATTCAGTGTACAAGAAACAATGGGCCATAATGAGGGGAGGCCCAATTTACCATATGCGGTCAGACTAAACAGATGTTGGTGTAACTGTGGCAAGTACCAGGCCTTACGTGTACCTTGCTCACATGCTCGTTAGGATGCTTATGGCTATCTATCTGATGTTTACAAGGTTATTAATGTCATGAATGTATACAACGAAGGCTTCGCTGTGCTACCAATGGAGGATTATTGGCCTCCATACCAAGGTGACATAGTTTGGCACAACGATGAAATGAGAAGAAAGAAAAATGGACGCCCAAACAGCAAGCGTATAAGGACCGAAATGGATACCGCTGATAAAATGATAAGGTTATGCAGTATCTATTGTCAGCCCACACACAACCGAAAAAATCATCCCAATATCGGAGGAACATCTGCATCATAATTTAGCTTATCTTTTCATTTATTGTAACCAAATATTTTCATATATTGATGGGTCTTTGTTACAACAATGTTAACAACAAACAACACTAACACAAACAACAGTGACAACAAACAACAAACAACAATGTTAACAACAAACAACACTAACAACAAACAACAATGTTAATAACAAACAACACAAATAAAATAATACATTCCTAACTGATTACAACAATCAAACTAATTTCATTCGGTCCAAACATGACTTCCCTTGCATCTTTATCAGTCTTCACACGAACCCATCCACGCAGTCGATCAAGTCTCTCGATACTTCGAATTTTCTCCCCTTCACCAATCTCTCCCTCCAACCACCGATTAAACTCCCTCTTAAGTTGATTGAAACTTTGTATGTTCCAAAACAGCATGTCGATTGGAGGCTTTTCTCGCGAAATGACGACTTTTCCCCATCGGCGACGATACATTTTAACAATAGAACAAAGATATGAGATGAGATATGGAACTAATTGAGCAGAGCACCTCTATTTATAGAAAAAATTCAGTTTCTAGGGAGTCTCTAGATGAATTGGCGATTCCCTTGTGTGCCTTAAACCATGTCGCCAATTGAATTGGAGACTTGATGAGGTGTCTCCAATTCAATTGGCGACAGCCTTTTAGACTTAAAGAAGGGTCGCCAATTGGTATGTCACCCTTGTGTAATCCCAAACACTAAGTGGGGAAGTTTGGGAATTTTTTTGAAAAAATGGGTTATTTGGGTAAAAAAATTCAGATCTATTAGCTTATATACAATTCTCGTTTTAAAATTTTGAGAGATTCTGAGATAGAAGTTGAATTTGGTTTGAATGGAGTTGTGAATTTTTTTTAAGAGATCCTATTTAACTATAAATTTACCGTAAAATATTGTACCGTGACCTTTTTTTTACTATAATTTAATCATAAAAAAATGTGAGATCTTATAATATAGGTCACCTTACACACCTTTAAAAACAATCCTAAACTGCAGTGGATTTTGGTCTGAATAAAATATCAACATTGTCAAATCTACGATTTAAAATTATTTAAGGATTTTTTTTGGTTGTAAGACAATTTCTTAAAAATATTGTTAAAGATCAAATTGTTATTTTTTTTAATGTGGTTTAAATATGAATTAATTAAATTGTTTCAGTTTATTTTTCTTTAAAAGAATAGAAGTTGTTTTTTTTTCTTGTAATAGAATTAAATTTCACTATTTATTATGTTTGGATAAAATATTTTAATAAAGAAAATAATTTTTGAAAAATTTGAAATACAAAATATGAATTGATCGTGAAGGCTTGATCAGATCCTGTGATGGGCCACCAAGAACGTCTGTGATGCTGGGCGTGAGATGAGGAGGGGGGTGTACCTGCAAGGCACTCCGACACTCAAGTAAGAAAGGGTCAGAGAAAAGGGGCAAGTACAAAGTATGAGTTCTTAGGGTGATTATTGGACACCCGACCCTCTAGATCGAGAGGGTTTATATAGTGCTCCCAGCGCGTGGCCAACGGTCCTATTTTCGGGGAGAAATGACTGTTTCCCGAAGAATAGGTAACTGCCCAAAACTATTCGTTATGTTGGGCAGGGTGCCCAAAACTAGCCGTTATGTCGGGCAAAGGCGTAGTTTCGGGCACACGCCCTTAGCTGTTCAGGGACTGACGAAGTCGTGCGGGACGGGAAGCAGTATCGGGGAGGAGCGATGCAATCCTTGCCAGGTAGGAGGATAGCAAGGTAGCTTTTTCCCCTTTGTGGATTGGACTTAGGCAATTGGGTCGTTCTGGGAGCAGAAGCGGATTGGGACATGCCTAGTCATTGATCCAGTCCAGAACAGGAGCCCCCAAGTCGTTGCTCCCGAGCATGGGAGTGATGACTTAAGGATAACCCGTTGTTCCGGGGAACCATAATGGAGTCGTCCTTTGGTGACGGAGGAAGTTGTCTCGTGGTGCCCGTGGGTCCTGGTGTCGTGAGATCCGTGACCGTGTCTGGTTTGCCCATCGTACAGGGAGGCTAACGGTTGGGAAGAATTGAAACGTTGGGGCGCCACGTGTGGCTCGAGCCCTGTACTGTAGTAACTAGGAAATGATGGCTAGTTTACAGCCATTATGACCTACGTGAGCGTGCCTCTGCACGTGCTCTTCATCAGTATAAAAGGAGAAGGACCCGGGCCATTTGGAACTTTCGCTTCTCTCTCTTCTTCTTCGTCTTCCTCAGAGAGCTTTGTTCGCCACCGTCGTTTACTGCTTCAACCGCCGCCACTAGCCACGAGGACCCGTTTTCCAGCTTTTCAACCACGTAAGTTTTCTGGCCCTTTGCTTTCGTTCATCTTCTTCTTTAGATTGCATGCGGCTAGGTTAGGTTTAGATGACATAGGGTTGTTTTTCTGGTGGTTATTGGTGGTGGACGATGGCTAAGTCGTTTTTTGCCGCTGACGAGGCTGCTGGAGCCTCTTAGATAACTCGCGAATAGGGCGGTTTCCAGCGTTGTTGTGATGATGACGCATAGGTAACCGTCGCTGTTACTCAATTTCCGGTGCTCCGATTGAAGTTTTCAGTGACGTTTGTAGTCTCCGGTGATGCTTCAAACAGAAACTGGGAAGCAATCCGAGGAAGTTCCTCATTGTGGGAGTGATTCTTTTCAAGCGTCTCCTCGTGGGAGAATTTTGAGCTTTTGTTTGATATTAGGGCTTAGGCAGGGGACACCGTCCTCAGCCCTTTGCACGCCCTTTCACTTGACTAGTGGTGGAAGGGTGGATTTGATTCATCGTCGAATTCACTTTGTTCTCTGCTTTTTAGGTGATCGATATGGCAACAGGGCCTGACGGGGAGATTATAATAAACTCATCCGAGGAGAGTTCCACGGAGAGCAGTAATACGAAAGCTTCCACTATCCCCACGAAGTCGGGGAGGAGGTAGATGAGGATTCTACTGAGGAGTGGTCGGTGGCTGAGCCTGCCGAGCACGTATCTACCTTTACGACCTACCTTGGGGACGTCTTCACGGCCGTTGGGCCAGAGGGGGAATGAAAGGTGCATTTCCCCTCCGAGGATGATCAGATCTGTACAGATTTTGGGGAGCGGTTCACTATGTACGAATATGCATTTAAAGAGTTGGGGTTGAGGCTGCCCTTCACCGATTTTCAGCAGTCAGTTTTCGTGCATCTGGACCTGGCCCCGTCGCAGCTGCATCCCAACTCGCTGGCGTTCATCCGTGCCTTTGAGTTGACGTGTGAGTTCTTGCAGATAGGAGCTACTCTTCCTATGTTTTTCACCATCTTCCATCTCCACCGGCAGTTGACGGGGAAGAGATACGAATGGGTGTCGTTGAAACAACCCCTTAAGTTGTTCAAGCCCCTTTTGGAGTCAATTCGGACGTTTAAAGAAAGGTTCTATATCATAGAGTCTGCGTCGGAGAGGGCCAGGGACAATATGTATGTCCGGGCGGTGTCCCTTGACGAGGACGGTAATGACATGCGCGACGAGAACGGGAAGCTGATCGGGGAGAGAGAATTCAAGTTTCCCTTTCACTGGAGTGCTGGCCACTTTTCCAAGGAGCCCAACGAATATGTCGCTCAGCCACACATGTTGGACAGGCAAGATTTGGTTGGCTATGAGAAGCTGGTGAAGTATGTTAACTCTTTCCAGCTTGCTATATGCTGGACGAAGAAGGGGTCCCCGATTTTCGAGGAGGATGGTAGCCAGCGGGTGGAGTATCGTTTTATTAACACAAAGGCGCTTTTGGAGAGCAAGACTCCTGCGGATGCTTATAAATTGCTCGGTAGTCTTAGTTACTTGACTTGCCCGACATATTTTTCCTTGGTCGTCTAACATATTTGTTTTGTTTTTGCAGGTGAGATGCCTTCTGCTCATGAAAGAATGGTAAAGAATGTTATCGCGAGGAACACGCCCAGGCGGCTGCCCCCAAAGACTCAATTTCCCCAGCGTGCTCCTCCTCCTCCTCAAACAGCGTCGGGGAGCTCTTCGCCTGCTCCTGCCCAAGGATCCCCCTTGCTTCTGGCCTCAAGGTTCAAGCGGTCCAGAACTAATGAAGCGGTGGACCTCAGTCGGGCACCAGAGAAAGGGAAGTTCGAGCTTCCTCCATGTATCCTTGACAGAAAATTCTTTGAGGGGACGTCCTTGGTGGTGCTGCGGGCAGAGTCTCTCCAACTAGAGGGCATGGATCGCCCGAGCAAGAGGGCGCTGGTGGCCCAGGATGCCTCTGCATTAGTTAGAGTTCTGGAGATGGCGGCCATCTATGCTGAAGGAGATTCTTCAACTGAGTCTAAACTCAGAGCTGCCCGGGCCACCATAGAGTCTCTAGAAGATACGGCGAGGAAGGCCAAGGAGGAAGCTAAGAGTGCTGGTGATGCCCGAAAAAAGGCAGACGAGGAGGCTACCAGGTTGAGGGAGGAGAATGCTACGCTGGCAGCGGAGAAGAAGGCAGCTGAGGAGCTGATCGAGCAGTTGAGGCTAGCGAGTGCTCAGAGTGAAGACGAACCTGAGGATTTGAGGGTAGTGAAGACGAGGGCTGAGCTGGTTGCTCGTATGTTGAAGGCTGAGGATGACAACATTGTCATCGGGGACGAATCTTTTAAGAATGTCGTGGCCCAACTGTGGGTGGTCAACCCCGAGGTTGAGATCTCCACCGAGGGTACCCACTACCTGGCTCATGTCGAGGATGGCACGATAATCAGTCCAAACTCCCTCCTTGGTGGTGACGAGCATGCTGAAGTTCTGAACGGAGAAAACCAGGAGCCTCATCCTAACATCGAGTAGCCCGAGCAGATGGAAGAGTGATAGGTCTTTTATCTTTGTTGTAATTTATCCGGCCTGTATGCCGTGTTTGTTTGGTGTAATTTATCATTTTGTATGGGGGCGTGGCCCCCTGTTAATGTAACAAGTACAATCGTGGTCCTCGTGACCACTTATCACTTAATTATGCATGTGTCCGGTCCTCATGGCCGGTTTTGTGATTTGCATGGCTTTATCTGTTTTGATTTCTGCTAAGTGTTGTACTTTTGTTCGATATGCATGTGTGCCCGTAATAGGGATTACTTTGATTTGCTTTAAATTTCAGGGAATTGCTCGTTGTAGATGTGTTCGGCAGTGAGGGGTACTGGTCGAACGACCAGGAATGTCCGGGCGAGGGAGCGGAGCTCAGGTCGCGTTTGAGGCCTGAGTTCACGGCGTGAACCTCCCATCTCGAGCTAGGTGTTCTGTTATGTCTATCATGGTACTTTGACGACGGCGGTGCTCGATTGAGGGACCGTTGTCGAGCAAGGACCTGGCTCGTTCCTGAGCGGGGTTCTCCTTTACTGACATGCGACGCTTGTACCTAGGCATGCATCGTGGTCGGTAGGTGACGCTCATCGTATTGACGAATCAAACCGACAGTTATGGCCTTAGCTATAGTATTGCTTTAGCTTTTCGGCGTTTCATAGTCGAGCAAGTTCTTCCCCGTTGAGATGTTCTAGGTAATAATGTTGTACCCCAAATTTTACCCTCCGATATTCTGATCGTTTGCATATCCTTTTCATTGGTCTCTGTTTTCGCATTTTAGTAAACATATCAATAATCATGCATTTTTTGTTAGAATTTAATTAGTTTTACTTTTTTTTTCACTAACTATTTTCAATTATCTTTTTTATTATTTTTAGTTTTATTATTATTATTTCTTTTTTATTATTATTATTCTTAATTTTATTATTATTAGTTTTATTATCATTATTAGTTTTATTATTATTATTATTATTACTTTTATTTTGTTTATCTTCATGGTAAGTAGGGACCACTCAATCATTCTAACACTTCACATGGATTGCCAACTTGGATTTATCAATGACCAAAAATCATTCTCACACTTCACTCATCAATGGCCAAGAATCATTCTCATAAAGTCACATGGATTGCCACATCAACACTCCCACTTTATTCATACTATAAATAAGATCTCTCTTTCTCTCATTGGACACACCAGATTCACCCCACACAAAGGCTGAATACTCTCTCAATTTTCTCCCTCAATTATTCTTGCAAATTTTCTGGAGAGAAGGCTCATCTTCATTTTCCATAACTCGTGTCATTGAAGAGGCAGTGGATCGTCTCCACTAGGTAACATTCACCTCTTTTATTTCTCCATTTTCAAAGTACCATGATCATTTATCTATGCTGTTATCAAGTTCATTAGCATGTTAATATTTTTCTGGAAAAAGTATTGTAATATCCTATAATTTTTGTTTGGTCTTATTTTGAATGATGTTTAAAAGATAAGATAAAAATTCAAAAAGACAAAAAACATGCTTCATCACCACCCTTTTATTATTTCATACTATTTTTATTTTATTTTCCATTTATTTCTTAATTTTGTTTCTCTAGTTTTTATTTTAGGAGCACTTTGAATTTTTAGTTTCAATTTATCATGTTATTTCTTGAATTCATAACTTTTTCTTTCGAATTTTGTTTTGATTTTGATTTTTCGTTTACGATCTTTATTTCGATTTTTAGGGCCAATGATATTACAAAATCATGACTTAGTTGATTTATGCAAAATGACTAAAAGTCTTGATATGTATGAGGCTCATTTCTTTATTTTTGTTGGTCAATGAAAGTCAAATATCAAAAGATTATTGATCCTTCGATTAAATATTGACCAAGACGAGACTAACTTTATTCTTCATTTCGAGTCCATTTTCTTTACTTTAGGCCGATGATATTGCACAAATCTTGACTTTGATTATTTCAAATCAATAAAGTCTTGATAAATATGAGGCCACTTTTTACTTATTTTTATTGGTCGATGAAAGTAAAAAATCTAAGATTATCGATTTAAATCTTGATTAAGACGAGACCAACCTTATTTTTTCATTCCGGTTTCATTATCTTTATTTTGGTCGATGACATAACAAACTTCATGGTTCGGTTGACTTCATTGAATCAACAAAACTTTGACCAATATGAGACCGCTTTCTCTTTATTTCAGTTTCATTTACTTTTTAGTCGATGAAAGTCAAGAATCATTGATTATCGATTCCTCGATTAAATCATGATTAGGACGAGACTAATTCTATTTCGTGTTCTTAGCAAGCAAACATAACATAACACAAACTTAGCAAGAGGTTCCTGTAGAGTACTACAGATACTTAGGGTGCTAATACATTCCCTTTGTATAACCAACCCCCGAACCTTAGATCTCCCCCCCTTTAGGTTTTTTAACGATCTTGAACCTTTCCTTTGGATAAATCAAAGTCGGTTGTAAAAGAAAATGATGCAAGTTAAATAATAGCTTGTTATCCGATTTTCACCGCAACAAATAGGCCCCAAGCTTCATTTTTTCCCGGACACGGTAAGGTCCTTCCCAGTTAGCGGCTAGCTTACCCTCGCAAGAGTCTTTATGGTTTCTTCTTAGGACGAGGCTGCCCACGTCGAACTCTCGTCGTATGACTTTGGCGTTGTTTCGGATGGTAATTTTTTGTTTTAACGAGGCTTCGCGGAGGGATGCCCCTGACCGGACTTCCTCGACGAGGTCGAGTTCCTCCCTTAGTGCCTCGTCGTTCATTTACTCGTCCAGGGGCAATTTTGTCCGCCTGGAGGGTACGTGAACTTCAATGGGAATTACGGCTTCGGTCCCGTAGGCCAGGCGAAAGGGTGTTTCCCCGGTTAAAGAGTGTGGTGTTGTACGATATGCCCATAAGACGCTGTGCAGCTCCTCGACCTAAGCATTCTTCATTTTGTCTAGCCTTCGTTTGAGGCCTCGAAGGATCACTCGGTTCGCCGCTTCAACTTGCCCGTTTGTCTGAGGATGTTCGACGGATGCGAAGTGTTGCTTAGTGCCCAGCTGGGCAATGTAACGCCCCAGTTTCGATCGTTTTATTTAATCGAGTCGATTTAATTATTTTGAGTATTATATTATATTTACTTATGACTTTGGTGTGATAATATGTTGTTTTGTATTGTTATTATATTTTATCGCGTTTTGAGAGTGTCTGCGGGATAATTGTGAGTAAGGGTATTTTAGTCTTTTCCTAATTATTTACTAAGTTAGAAAGAAAATAGAATATAGAGGGAAGAGAGAAAGAAATAGAAAGAAGGAAAAAGGAGAGAAGGGAAGAAGAGAGAAAAGAAGAGGAAAGCTTGGAAATCAAAGAAAACGACTTCTAGGAATCGATTTAATCGGGTAAGGGTGCGAAACTCGATTATACTATGCTTGTATATGATTATGTATGTATGTGTTTGGATGATTCTCTTGCTTTCTATGTTTTTCACTTCTAGGTCGAAAACGATAAAATGAGTAGAATCGATGGTTTAGCGGTTGAAAATCGATGTAAATGTGGTAGATTGCTTGTTGATATGATTAGAATAGGCTTTGATTGATATATGTTGATTTGGAAATGTTTGGGTTGGAAAATATCACTTTTGGGGTTTCAAACAGCGCAGAAAAATTCTGGGTTTTCCTTGGTTCGCCTAGCGAACCTGGGGCGAATGTGGCAGCGAGTGAGGTTTTCGCGGGTTCGCCTAACGAACGATTCAGCGAAGGGTAGCGAAGGTTCGCTACGGGGGTTCGCCTAGCGAAGGTTGTATGTTTTTGGTTCTGTTTGGTTCTGACTTGGTTCGCCAAGGGTTCGCCTAGCGAACTTTGTGTCTGTTTTTAGCTAGTAGTTGGTTCGCTGGAACATTCGCCTAGCGAAGGTGCTAGCGAATGCTCGCGAGAGGGTTCGCCCAGCGAACAATGCTGTTTGTGTAATTTTGTTTTCTGCGTAACTTTTGATCTGTGGCTCGGTTTGAGGCGTGGTTTGATGCGTTGGGAAGCTATTGAGCTGTACCTTGTGATTATGATGATTTTGGGATTGTTAGCCGATTAAATTATGTCGGGAAATGTGAATAGTGTCATTTTGTCGACTTTTGCCGTTTTAATGGTGTGTAAATGATGTGTATTACATAATGTGCTTGAATATGGATATTGTATGACGTTGTATGATGTGAATGCATGTGATGACATGTTGTGGTGATGAATTGTGGCCGAAAGGCAAATAAATGCAATATGTTGTATTTGATTATATATGCTTGTTTATGGTTGCATATATGTGTGAAAATGCATGGTTGTCATGAGTTCTTGTGTGTCAAGCATCATGATATGCATTGTCATTGCGTCCTGTGTGACGGCGGTTCCGGTGGGGAATCAGCTATAACATCGTGTGCCTCGAAAATATGAAAGGTATGAATAGCCTGAGGACCTAAAGCGATGGTTATATGCAATTGCGTCCTGTGTGACGGCGGTTCCGGTGGGGAATCAGCTATAACATCGTGTGCCTCGAAAATATGAAAGGTATGAATAGCCTGAGGACTGAAAGCGATGGTTATAGACGATCGTGAGCCCATGTGGGGACCTAAAGTGATCGGATTGTATGCTCATGTGGAGACCTAAAGCAATCCATAACGTCGTGTGCTCATGTGGAGACCTAAAGCGACGGTTGAACATCGTATGCCCGACGGGGAGTTCCAGTGATGTAACGAGCGATAGTTCTGCAGAGTTCCTGAGGGAACTAGTTTTGAGATATGAATCTTGGAGTCGGTACCGCATATGCATTTGCATAGAGAGTCGTTGTGTCGGTCTCTTTGAATCTGCATGAATTATGATTGCATTGGTTATATGTGGAAATTCATGATTTGGTTGATTATGTGCGAGAAGTCGTGATAGCATTTGTGTCTTCTCCCTTTTTGTCGGTCGGCTCTGATATGTGACACCGGGTAGCTAGGGTGGCCGTTTGTGGTTGTTGTGTATATACATCTTTTGCTTGTGCATGTATAACCTGAAATAGGACCAACTTTTTATATGATATTTAGTTTTTAGATTTTCCGCTTTTATTCTAAAAACTTTGAAATGTGGGTGTAAGGAACTGAGTTTCCTCTGTATGTATGCTACCCCACTGTTGCATATCTTTATGGGCAGGTGTTGTATGTATGTTTTGTTTCACGTTGATGTGATTTCCCCGACAATGCCATGTTTTTAAATATACTCTGACGAAATTTTATTTAGTGTTTATTGTTTTATAATTATTTGGGGGTATAGATTGGAGGCGTCACAGGCAACGAAATCTTGGAACTTCCTGTCCGTGAACTGTGTCCCATTGTCCGTGACTATCGCCTGGGGGATGCCAAAATGTGCAAGGATGTTTTGTTTGTAGAAACGCAGTATGTTAAGGGTTGCTACCTTGGCTAGAGCCTCCGCTTCTATCCATTTTGTGAAGTAATCCAAGCCTACTATTAAGTATTTGTTCTGGTTTGATCCTACCACGAATGGACCCAGGATGTCCAGGCCCCACCAGGCAAATGGCCACGAGGAGGACAGAGCCTTGAGCTCGTTAGGTGGAGCTAGGTGCATGTCCCCGTGCTGTTGGCATTTATCATACTTCTTCACATGCTCTTTAGCATCCCGCTGCATGGTTGGCCAGTAGTATCCTGCTCGAAGGGCCTTCCGGACAAGGGACCTTCCTCCGAGATGTTGGGCGTTGATTCCTTCGTGGATTTTGCGCAGGATGTGGGCGACCATCTCTTCCTCGACACACTTGAGTAGCGGGATGGAGAACCCTCGTCTGTAGAGTTTATCTTTGACCAGAACGTAGGAGCAGGCTCTTCGCCTGACTACGCTGGCTTCTTTGGGGTCGGACGGAAGTTCGTCCTTAGTGAGATAGTTGTAAACGGGGGTCATCCAGCAGTTGTTGTCGCCGATCATTTATACGTCAAGGGTCGGGGAAGTTTTCTCGATACTGGGTCGAAGAAGTACCTCATGTATGACGGACTTGTTTCCGCCTTTCTTCTTTGTGCTTGCCAGTTTAGACAAAACGTCTGCCCTGACGTTGTGTTCGCGGGGAACATGCTTTACCTCTACCGCTGCGAACTTCGTCATCTTCACCTTGACCAAAGCTAAGTATTCGAACAGGCTATCATTTTTGGCTTGGTATTCTCCTCGAACTTGGAGGGCCACGAGTTGTGAATTTGTGCAGATGACGACTTCTTCCGTGCCGAGGTCTTCGGCCAGGCGTAAGCTGGCGAGGAAGGCTTCGTACTCAGCCTGGTTGTTAGAGGTGGGGAAGGAGAGGGTAAGCGATACTTCAACGTTGATTCCCTCTTCGTTCTCCAATATGATGCCTGCCCCGCTTCCCGCCGAGCTGGATGCCCCGTACACGAAAATGGTCCATTTGCACGCCCCACAGGTAGGGGAATCCGCGAACGTCATTTCTGCAACAAAGTAAGCCAGAGCCTGGGCTTTGAGGGCCTTTCTGCTTTCATACTGAATGTCAAATTCAGACAGCTCTAGCTACCATTTGAGCATTCTGCCGGGCATGTCTGGTCGTCCCAGCAACTGCTTTACAGGTTGATCTGTACGGACCACGATCATGTGGGCCAGGAAGTAGTGTCTCAGTCTTCTAGCTGCGTTGATGAGGGCAAGTGCTACTTTTTCTATCTGTTGGTACCTTAGCTCTGGTCCGTGTAATGCTTTGCTAGTGAAATATATGGGCTTTTGCCCGTCAGGTGTTTCGCGGATAAAAGCGACGCTCACTGCCTCGGTTGCTATGACGAGATACAGATACAGAGTCTTGCCGTTGTCCGGGCGAGAGAGGACCGACGGCTCTGAGAGTGCCCGTTTCAGATGGAGGAGAGCCTGGTCACATTCCTCCGTCAATTCAAACGCTGCCTCCTTGTGGAGGAGTTTGAAGAAGGGTAGGGCGTGCTGTGCAGATTTGGCCATGAAACGGGATAAAGATGCGAGCATCCCGTTAAGGGACTAGATGGATTTCTTTGATTTGGGCGTTGGAGACTCGGAGAATGCCCGACACTTATCGGGGTTGGCCTCGATTCCTCATTCTGTTAGGTAGAAGCCGAGAAATTTGCCTGCCGGGACACCGAACGTGCACTTCTCCGGGTTGAAACACATCTGGTATTTCCTGGCCTGTTCGAAGACCTTTCTTAAATGGTCAGTATGATCGGTTTCCTCATGGGATTTTACGATCATATCGTCCATATAGACTTCGAGCATGTCGCCTATCTCTCCCCGGAAGACCTTGTTCATCATCCTCTGGTAGGTCGCTCCGGCGTTCTTTAGCCCGAAGGGCATTACGTGGTAGTAATAGTTGCCCGATTCGGTCATGAAGGCTGTGTATTTTTTATCTCTCATTGCCATTGATATTTGATTATAGCCCGAGTAGGCGTCCATGAATGATAATAGTTTAAAACCGATAGAGTTATCAACAAGTTTATCAATATTGGGGAGGCGGTAGGCATCCTTCGGGCATGCCTTGTTAAGATCGAAATAGTCAATACACATTCGCCATTTGCCATTAGATTTTTTCACAAGTACAACGTTGGACAACCAAGTGGTGTACTTGGCTTTTGAGATAAATTTTCCCTCGAGGAGGTCTTTTACAACTTTTTCTGCAGCCTCCGTTTTCTCCGGAGACTGCTTCCTCCTACGTTGTACTACTGCTTTAACGGCTGGGTCAATTGTGAGTTAATGGCAGGCGACAGATGGGTCCAAGCCAGGGATCTCGGCGGCGCTCCAGGCGAACAAATCAGCGTTCTCATGGAGGCAGGCTTTGAGTTGCTTCCTTGCGATGTCGGGGAGATCCGTTCCAATCTTTACTCCCCGCTGGGGGTCGTCGCCAAACAAGACGAGCTCGAAGTCGCCATCCGGGATGGGACGCATCGGATGGGAGTAGCCGCTGGTCGTGGCAGATGAGCTGCTCGAGGCTGCTTGATCCTTCTTCTGGTCCTCTTCGAGGAAGCGGTTGTCGAGGTCAATGGAGTCGACCTGAGGTAGTGGCTTGGCTTCCTCGGAGCTGCTGGCCAAAGCTGGCTTGTTAGATACCTTCAGCTTGGACGCGATGGCGTTGAGTCCCTTCATGGCTGCTTCGAAGCATCGTCGTGCGACTTCGATGTCACCGTGGAGGGTGGCGACCATTCCCTTTGAAGTGTAGTACGTCATCTTGAGATGGACGGTTGAAGGCACAACTACCAACTCGGCCAAGGTCGGTCTTCCGAAGATGCACTGGTATAGAGACGGGCAGTCGATTACCAGAAACTGTACTTTGACGGATCTGGCCGTCTCCGCGGATCCAAAAGTTACGATCAGTTCGACATATCCCCATGGTTTGGTCACTGACCCGTTGAATCCTTGCAAGTGAGAACCCACATAGGGAGTGAGGTGTGACTCGTCCAGCTGGAGCCTTGAGAACAGCTGGGAGTACATAATATCGATTGAGCTGCCTTGGTCGACGAGAATCCTGCGAACGTCGAAGTTCGCCATCCGAGCTTTGACGAGCAGGGGAATTCTCGAGTTTGGAGATCCTCTGAGGAGCTCTTCCTAGTAGAAGGAGATGGGGATAGAGCCCTTCTGGACTTGATCGAGTGTGGTCACCTTGCTGGAGCTCGTGTTAATCAGGTGCTCAAATTTCCTTTTCACGGAGCCCGTCGTGACTTTGTTGAAGCCTCCCCCCGAAATGACCATGGCGGAGGGGAACATCTCCCACGGACTTTGGGCTGCAAAGTAGGCGGGAGCGCTGAGATCATCTGGGACATAGAAATCTTCTAGTCGCGATACGGACATGGCGACTTGGATGTTGGCCTCTTCTGAGGAAGGCACCTCTTCCTCTACCTTCTTGGACTCCTGGGCGTCTTGCCAAGGAGCATATTTCTTTTTCGTGAACTGTTTCAGGTGGCCATCCCTGATCAGTATTTCGATAGCATCCTTCAAATGGATACAACCTTCGGTGGTGTGGTCGTGACTCTTATGGAAACGACAGTACTTTGATTTGTCGGCGTTGGGCTTGGCCGGTATTTGTTTGGGGAAGCGGACCCCTGCTTGTTTGAATTCCGAATTCGCGCATTCAGACAGTATCTTTTCCCTAGAGACAATCAGGAGGGTGTAGTCGTGAAATCGCCCAGAAGGTCCCTTGCTATCCTGAGAGTCCCGAGGACGGTCTTCGCGCTTCCTTTCTCCTTGACGAGATGTCGAGGGTTCTTTGGATCTGGAGGCCCGGGCGTTCTCCTGGTGGCGGGAGGCTCAGGCGGAGTTGGCCGCTTCCTTTTTCTCGTACTAAATGTACGACTGCGCCTTGAGGAGGAAGACGTCCAGGCTCCTCGGAGGTGCGAGGCCGACAGCTTTGGAAAACTCTGAGTGCGGGCGGAGTCCCTGTTCGAGTAGAAATTTTTTCATGTCGTCAGTGGTGGGGACTTGCACCGCTTCTTTGTTAAACCTCTCGATGTATGCCCGGAGAGGTTCATCATTCCCTTGGATTATGGCCCCAAGAGTGGCTTCAGTCTTGGGGTGGCGGTGCAACGCCGTGAAATGCCTGGAAAACATCCTGCCAAGCTGCTTCCACGAAGTGATAGACTCTTCGGGCAACTATTTATACCAAGTCATTGCTCCTTTCGGAGCATGGTCGGAAACAGACGACACTTGATGGCGCCCCGGACGCCACGGTAATCCAGAAGCGCATCGATGTTTTCGATGTGCTCATCGGGGTCAGTTGTTCCGTCATATGTGCCCAATGTCGGGGGCTTCTCCAAGCCCTTGGGGAGGCGTGTCGCCAAGATTTATTGGGATAATGGGCCGTGAGGCTCATCATCGCTGCTAGAACTGGTTAGCAACGGAGACCGGACGGCTCGCTCGTGACGACGACTTCTTCGGGGAGAAGGTGTATAAGCCCGACCTTTTGACCTGACCGGGGGTGATTGTTTGTCTCTCCGGGTTCTCTTGTGACTGAGAGAGTGTTGGTTTCGCGGGGAAACATGGTCGCGTTTTCGGACAGCATGAGATTCTAGTTCTTGGCGCAGCCTACGGTCGACTTCTTGCAGGGGTTGCGGGCTCTTGGATCGTCGATGGCTTTTCCTCGGAGGTGGGATCTTGGACGAGCAGATTCTTCCAATGTCCTGATCCTTTCGTTCTGCTGAAGGATCAGGAGGTTGGTCTTGTTGATCGTTTCGAGAAGGGCCACCACGGCCGGGTCGGCGTTGGGTGGAGCAGGAACGGGCTGGATGGCCAGCAAGGGATGATCGTTGTCACGGTCAGCAGGAATGGGAGAAGGAGAGGCTGTGGCCCCATCTCAGAAAATGGGGGTCTCCGAGGAGGGATGAAGGACCGTCAACGTCAGTCTTGTTGACGGGGAGGACACCAGAATGGAGAGCACCTTTGACGTGATCTTGAGAGTCCATGATAATAATCTCGGACAAAAATGTTTTGGTCTTAGTATCTGAGGTGGATGTTAAGACGGGAGAACAATATTCCCACAGACGGCGCCACTGATCGTGAAGGCTTGATCAGATCCTGTGATGGGCCACCAAGAACGTCTGTGATGTTGGGCGTGAGATGAGGAGGAGGGGGTGTACCTGCAAGGCACTCCGACGCTCAAGTAAGAAAGGGTCAGAGAAAAGGGACAAGTACAAATTATGAGTTCTTAGGGTGATTATTGGATACCTGACCCTCTCGATCGAGAGGGTATATATAGTGCCCCCAACGCGTGGCCAACGGTCCTATTTTCGGGGCGAAATAACCGTTTTCCGAAGAATAGGTAACTGCCCAAAACTAGCCGTTATGTCGGGCAGGATGCCCAAAACTAGTCGTTATGTCGGGCAAAGGCGTAGTTTCGGGCACATGCCCTTAACTGTTCAGGGACTGACGAAGCCGTGCAGGATGGGCAGCAGTACCGGGCAGGAGCGATGCAATCCTTGCCCGGTAGAAGGGCAGAAAGGTAGCTTTTGCCCCTTTGTGGATTGGACTTAGGCAATTGGGCCGTTCTGGGAGCAGAAGCAGATTGGGTCATGCCTAGTCATTGATCCAGTCCAGAACATGAATAATTGTTAAAATGACGTAAATTTATATTTATGGAATATCAAATGATATTAAAAAAAGTAAAAAGTTTGAAATTGCTCAATCACTTTCTATAATGCGAATGTTAAATTGTTTTTTATTAAATTTTGCAAGATAGTCCTTATATTTTATAAAAAACTCAAATTCACCTCAAAAATTTCAAAAATTGCAAATAAGTCTTTACAAATTTTCAAAATTTGCAAAAATGGTCCTTTTAAATTTCCAAAAATTGTAAATTGATCCCTATTTTTTATATTTTAAATTTGACCCAAAAATTTAAAAATTTATAAAAATAATCCCAAAAATTTAACAATGAATCATTTGAATACTCCATTAAAATAAATAAATAAATAAATGAATTTCAATTAAATTATTTGATTTACTTCAAATTTTGAATTAAATTTTTTTTTACCTCGTCCCAAAATTTTCATAAATTAAAACCAAAACATAGTAGATTAACCAAAAATTTTTATTTTTTATTTTTTATTTTTATTTTATTCATTCTTTTTAATTTTGTGTTGTTATTTTCCCTTTTTCCTTTTAACATGTGCCCTTAATTTTCCATGTTGCTGTGAGGTTGTATTGACATATTCATGTAAGCTATAAGTGCAATTGCATAATCATTTTTAAAAAATGTCATTTAAGATACTCTGAAGAGATAATATATTTTTCTTCTTTTTTGAATTAAATATCCGTAGAGGGGTCATTCAGATTTAGTAAAACTTCAGGTATTGTGAACGAAGCCATGATGTCACACTTTTGATGATTTGGATTGTCCATATTGAATTCATAATATTTTAATTGATGAGATGTTTACCGGAAATTCTATGCATGTGTTTTGTTTGTAAGCAAATTATGAGAAATATTTGTATCGTAGTCAATGAAAGGAAAACTTCGATATAGCTACATATCTGTGGAATAAATTGCTTCATATCTTATCTTATCTTAAAATATTCTATGTCCATTGTCCACCTATTGAAAGTTATCAAAAACTAGAAGAGATATACTATGTGTTTTGACTGTGTGTACATTTATGTAATTCTCGAACTTTGGCATATAGTTTCCTATTAAATTAATTAATTACGATTATCGGTAGGAAAGGGAGACTGTATGTGACAATGCCACTTATGGTGGTTTGGCTGCCTTTTTCGAAACTCCGGCCACCATTGGAATTATTGTGTGTTTTTCTCTTGTTTACACGATTATTGGTGTATAGATTTGTTGTGAATCTTGTAGTAAATTATGATAAAATTTAATATTAATTTGTGAGGCAAAGAACAATAGCAACCAAAATAAATGGTTTTCAACATTAATAATTTGTACACAGATAATATAACAGAATAAGACAAGAAAAAACAGAAGGTTTGTCTACGCGTGCAACTTGACTTTAACCCACTAGGAAACGTGGTGGGTGACTCATTTCTCCACTATAGAAGATGTAGTTAGTCTACTCGATAAGGCTTGAGACTCATTCCTTAAAAATCAATTTACAAGTAACAATAACATATTATTTGGGTGGGTAGGATAGTTTAATTGGTATGTGCAATTACTGGTCTATGGATCAATCTTTGACGAGGACATTTATTTATGTTTGTATATTAAAAATAAACAAGTCAATGATATTTATAAATCAACAACTTTTTAAAAAAACACTATCTATGTTCCTTTATATAAGAGACAATTCAATTTTTAGGTCCATTGAATAACCAATATATTTGCTTGGTTTATAGACTAAATACATTGATTATTCAATAAATTTAAAAAGTGAGTTGTCTCTTATATAAAGGAACATATGTAGTACTATTTATATTATTTTGATAAATAAGCAACACATCAATAGTTTTACAATTTCGATGGTAGTTTTCTTCTCAAATGATTAACCTGCTTATCTGAATAAGTAAATTAAAACAAAAACTATCCAAAATATTTGATTAGTGAAGAAATTAAAAATATTGACAGTTAATTAATTCAAGAATCATAACTCACAAAATTTATTTAAAATGGCTTTATTTAAATATCAAACTGATAAAAAATAACAAATTGTTCCGGACCGCTCCTAAGCCCAAAGTTAGGGAGGGCCCAATTCAAACCATCTCATAAATAGCACTATTAGCACAAAAATAGGTACGGTTATTCTAACTCACAACTCACTTCACTGTTGTTCCTTTTAATTTGACTACATTTTGCAAAACAACAACATGGGGAAGTGTTCAAAGTGTTCAAGATTAATCTAGCTTGTTTAAGTTGTATGGAGGTACAGAAGGGACACACGATGGACGCGATGTCACAACATATTGGTCCGACATTTGGGCTTTGCGCAACAGGTTATTGTTGCTGCGTTTTAGAAGACTTTCAGGTCAATGATGGGATCATATTTTATTTCTAATTGGCTTAGCAATATGATTAGGTGATTTTTTTGATAGCTGGACAAATATTAATTCAAATTTAAATGAAGATTTAAATTTGAATTTAAATTGAAGTAAATCATATCTTGTTGGAGAGATTTATGGAACAGATAATAGCCAACAGATTCTGCATTGATTCTAGACGAAATTAAAGCTAATATCTAAGGAGAAAAGCCCAGAGTTATTATGCTATATAAGGAGCTTAAACCTACATTAGGAAACAAGCATCCATATTAAATATTTTAGAATGTTAGGGTTTACAAGAGTCCTTATTATTTTTATGTACACCATAGTATAGTTGTAGTTTTGTCTAATTGAGTTGTATATTCAACATCTTTATGCACACCTCTATGTTTCAGTAAATTGGCATAGAATGTTTGTCTAGTTGAGTTGTAGTATTCGACATTGATAATTGGGTGAATCACAAATCACTGGGATTTAGTGATTGAGATAAAGTAAGAGGGATTCTTATATTTAGGGGAAGTCTTATATAGAAAGTCACTGGGTAGTGTTAGGAAGAGGCATTGAATAACATATGGCTTGTTGTTGCTTGTAAGACTAAATGTACTAAACTACTAATAATGAATTTCCTTTCTTGAGTTGGAAGCCAACCCTTTAAACGTAGGTGATGTTATATCGAACTGGGCTACATATTATTGTGTTCTTTATAGTCTTTCTGCTCCATCATCTTGTACAAGTTAAAATGTGTTAATTATGTGGATTCTGGTATAAGAAGACGAACCGGTTGTTTAGGACATCATGTTCGACATCTGTCACCTCTAGAACAAAATTTCATTTGGCATCAAAGAAGGCACCCTAGTGTGTTGGGTACGCTCAGGGAAGATAAATTCTGCTCAAATGGACATAATTAAAGATGAAAGATCAGTCAATAAACCACAAGTTTTGAATGGTACAAATTATGACTATTGGAAAGCCAAGATGGTTATTTTTTTTAAATCCATTGACAACAAAACTTGGAAAGATGTAGTTAAAGGTTGGAAACATCCTGTAATCACTTCTTAAGATGGTTCAGCAAGCTTGAATCTTGAAGCTGATTGGTCCAAAGCTGAAGATAATGAAGCTTTTGGTAATGATAAAGCCTTGAATGCTATATTCAATGGTGTTGACAAGAATATGTCGAGACTAATCAACACTTGTACCGAAGCAAAATAAGTTTGGAAGATTCTCAAGACTACTTATGAAGGCACATTCAAGGTTATGATGTTAAGGCTGCAGCTCCTCACAACCGGGTTTGAAAATCTGAGAATGATGGAAAATGAATCCATATCTGATTTTAACATTCGTCTACATGGCATATCCAACAATTCTTTTTCTTTGGGAGAAAAAATGTCAGAAGAAAAACTGGTTAGAAAAATTCTCAAATCTTTACCTCAGAATTTTGACATGAAGGTAACAACTATTGAAGAAGCCAAAGACTTAAGCACCTTGAAGGTTAATGAAGTCATTGGTTCCCTTGAAACCTTTGAAGTTTCTATAAATGGAAGATATAAAGAGAATAGAAAATGTGTAGCTTTTGTATCCAATACTCAAGTGAAGGAAGATCAAGGTAATAAGTATCGACAAGAAATAGCTAATGAAGTGATGTCTTTTACTGGTAAATATGACTCTTGTAGTGAGGCTAGTTATGAAGAGATGTCAGTAGAAGAACTTGCTGAAAGTTATAGAGAGTTACTCACTAAATGGAAGAGATATTGCTGAGAGAAGACAAATAAACAAAAAACCATAAGTGCTCTACTATTGAAAAAGAGAAGCTTGGATAAAACATTACATGTCTGGAAGAAGAAGTCATATCGTTAAAGCCTAAACTTGAAAATATGCCAGAATATGCACTTCTGAAGAACAATAGTTCAGATGTGTTGAATGATGTCTTTGAAGTGAATACGAACGGTGTAGGTTTTGACTACATTTCCATGAACAAAAAGATCAAAGTCCCACCTAAGAAGAAGAATAAGTTTCATATGGCGGATCACATGTCTCAGCATCATGCTCGACATGTGTACCCTCGATATAAGGGTTACAAGAACTCTGCAAAGAGATGTCACCATTGTGGTAGATGTGGTCACATAAGACTTTTTTTTCTATAAACTCTATGGATATCCTCAGTATTATAGTAAGCCAATATCAAAGAAAAGAAGGGGAAGAAAAATCAAGCTAATAAAGTGTGGAAACCCAAGGAAACTGTCAAATGTCTCTTAGATCATATTCCTTTTAGAGTTTCTTCTAGAAAGGATTGGTATTTTCATAGTGGACGTTCACAGTATATGGCTAGTGAAAGGAGTTATATTGAAGAGTTAAAGCCCTATTGTAATAAGTTAATTATGTAATCAAGGTCCTGAATGTAAGCTACAACAAGTTATAATGTTATTTCTCTATCAAGTATGAATTGGTGTTGATGAAGGGTTCAAGATCCAAAGATAAATGTTATATGTGGATTTCTTAGCCCTCATCCAAGTTTAAGAGCATGAAGAAGATCATATCTTAAGATGGTTTCAAGTAGTTGCCAAAATACAAGATTAAAGAAGGTAAAGTTCACGACGCGTGTCAAGTTAGAAAGAAAACCAAGTTGTCTCAACACCTTACTCGTATTTCAAAATTAACACTTATGGACTTTATGAGACTCATGCAAAGAGTTATCATTGAAGGGAGGGTTGATGGTCACGTCGGAGGTCCACCCAACAATGAACAACCTATAATGGTGCAGAAGAAGAATATTAGTGATTATTGCATAACTCTTCCTATTGGGGATCCTTCTCGTAATTCTGGAATTTTGATTAACCAAAAACATGATAATGTGTTTTGTAAAATTGGAATTGGTGTTACTCTTAGTGTCTTGAAATATGCTATAGATCTTGCTCTACAACCCATTCTATTTGATCTGAAAGATGAAGGAAATGTCTCACTCATGTATGGGCCATTGAGAAATCATCTTCTCATGAGTGTTACTGAAGAATCCCAGGAATACAATATGGGAAATCAAGAAGTTGATAAAGATGTGCTAGACATCGTGTCTGACATGTTGACATAGTCTCAAAGTCCTAAAGAGTATAATAATCATATCTATAAAGATGTTGATTCTGCAAAGGGTGATGGTGTTTTTGTTAATATCCATGATTATGTTGAGATTTTGTGTGATATTGTGATAAGTAAGGATGAAAGCTTACATCTGGTTTGTGCTTCTAATAACATGGTGTATGAAGTGTCTACCAAGGGAACACAATTTATAGATGATGTGACTCCCCATAATTATGAAGATGTTGATATCACTGGTCTTTATGTGAAGAAAGTTTTTACTGATAAATCAGGTAACCATATGCTACCTATTGGAGATGATGGGAGTGTATGTGATGCTGATACTTTTGGAGCCATCAGGTATAGACCTAGACTATCATGTATCCTGATGCTCAAACTTAAACATATGGATGAATAAATTACCTTCCTCAATAGGACTTGAATGTGAAAATTGAAGACATTCCTTTTGTCAACATGATGAAGAAGATCGTGAAGATTTTAACCAAGTCTTGTGACAAGCCTACTCATGAAAAGGATCATAAAGGGAATGACAACATTGATGATGTTGTCAATGATTATACCAGCTTTATCCATATGAACAAGGAAGTTAATGATGGTTATGAACCAATCAATGAAGGTGTCACTAACGATGTTGATCCTTGTGATGTTTCTCTCCTGTATGAAGATATTATGCTTAAGTGGAAGTATTTTTCCATTAAAAGGATGTTTTCAAAAAATGCTCTGAACTTTGAAGAGGATATTCACTTGCTGGAGGAAGTCATTGTGAAAGACAATGCTGGTGGAACATGTTGTTCATCAAATGCAGTCAGACTTGGTATTGGCCATTCTAGAAGATGTAAGTTCTCTTCCTGATTTTCAAGTGAAGAACTACTCATGTGGTTCTTAAGGGACATATGCTGAAAGAAGTTGTACTCAACTATTATGTAGCAACCAAATGATCAATGATGTCATCAAAAAGGGTAATTAAGATGTCAACCTAGACGTGCCAAACAACATGTGTGACATGTTGTTGACTGAGGTTCAAAATCAGAAGAAGGATGAGCAATATGCCCTTATTAAGTCTGAAGTGGATAACAAGTTTGTTCAAACAAGGGATTCTAAGGAAAATGCTGAAGCAGAAGTCCAACACATTGTGTCCACCTTAAAGAGAAAGGTTTGAGATAAGATATTTCACGTGGATGTCACCTCTGCTCAGATGGATATTCTGACTTTCTGTTCTAAAACTAGTGTTCAGAAATGGAAGTATGTTCTTCAAAGAAGATTTGAAGCTTAAAGGAAACTAGGAGAAGAAACCCTTGATTGCAAATAAATCATGAAGACAATTACTAATGATGGTACCATATGTGAAAGGCTTATCAAGGAATTTAAAAAGTTGTATGATAGAGGAAAGTTTGTGAAACTCTCATCTTCAACTCTTAATTGATTGGGCAGAATCAAGGTTCCTTATTTGGTAAGAACGTGGAAAATGAAACTGAGGAAGAAGGAGAATATACAAATAAGGATGCATAAGATTTTTTTGCACTGGTGAATAATGGGATTTTGGAGCTTCATAATGATGATTAGTTGTTAAAGACATGTTTGGAACATATTGGTTTCTCATGCACTTCAGATGTGCTTCAAGTCCAAGTTTCTGCTGTAGTTGCTTTGAATTTGTAAGATTGGATTTACATTGAATATAATACTACTCAGATGATGCTGAAGACTAGGTTAATTTTGTTTCATTAGGAGATATTCTAGATTGGATAATCCAAGAACTGCTAAATGCTAATTTAATTTTCGAACTAAGGTATACCAATGGGTTTTCTATGTGGTGGTTGTCAAGAAGACCTTTAGAAAGTGGAGAATGTGTGCTGACTACACTGACCTAAACAAGGCGTCGCCATAAAGACTCATATCCACTCCCAAGTATGGATAAGTTGGTCGATATCTCAGCCTCCTATCCTTTATAGACCCATATTCCAGTTACAACCAAATACATATGTACGAGCCGAATATAGCGAAAATCACCTTCATGACCGAACAAGAAAATTAATAGTACACTGTAATGCCTTTTGGCTTAAAAAATGTTAGGGCTACATATCAAAGTCTAATAAACAAGGTTTTTAAAGAGGAAATATGTGAGATATTGGAAGTATACATGGACAACATGATAGTTAAGTGAAGGGAAGAAGAACTACACGACCAACACCTTGCTCAGGTTTTCCTAAAAGTCTGACAATACAATATGGTGTGGATATATGTGCTTGCGGGTCTAAAGTTTATAGCTCCTCAAAAGATCCTCTCTAAATTTTTGATGACGACAACATAAATAGTTATGATATTAAAGTTTGTAGCAATAACTCTCGACACTCAGATGATGGTGAACAAACTAGTAAAACATCTCAAAACCTTATCAAGAAAAGAGACTCAAGATTGAAATGCTTATACAACCAATGCATCCAACAAAGAATCTTGAGGCCTCATATAAAGTGTGAAAACTAGCCAAGTTGTGTCAAGTTGTGTCTGACTGAGTGACCAGAGTTTTGTAAAAGTAAGGAAGTATCTCTTAAGTTCTAAGGAAACTCTCACACACACTAAAAAAACTTGTTCTAATAGTTTTACATCTTAACAATGTTTTCAAAACCAATCCATGTGATTAAGAAGTTGTCCACAATCTTTTGAAAGGATTTTTTAACTAACTAATCGATTTAAACTCAAGTTAGTCGATTGGGAAAACTTTCCTAAGCTTTCCAATCGATTGGAGAGGACCTAATCAATTAACCAAGCGATTAATATTGCACCTTAATGACTTGTAATTGCTATATATATATATATATATATATATATATATATATATATATATATATATATATATATATATATATATATATATATATATCAAATATTTCCATGTTGGGTAAGGTAATAGATTACAAATTATTAAACCAATTGATTGGGCCTTGAGCCAATCAATTGACTCATCAATTTTGTCCATGGATTATTTCCTTTTTTCATAGTGTATTATGATCATCTAGTCTCAGAGGATGTACGTTGAGTGTCAACTCCTCGTCCATGGAGTATGATATACAACTACATTTAATGGTTTTATAGAGTGTCACATTCTTACATGACACAATATGTAAAAGGAGATCTTGGAGGAGGAACAAGCAGGTGTGGGCCATGTCGTTGATGTGTTACCGATATGTCCTTGCATTGTGGCTATTGGGAGAGAAGCAATAACTAGGGATGAGTTTGATGATGTCACTCCTCGGATGACCACTTTGCATGTCATCTTAGCAGAGACACGATATGTGTTGTAGTATCAGATGCATAGGAGAAACATCAGCGTCAAATATACACAATAGTTGTCTTTTACTTTGTATATTTTGACATTTTGTATTATAGTTTATAGTGGGATTGATTATGACATTTTAACATTTAAAGCTTTTTGGCATTCAAATATACACAATAGTTCTTCTATTTTGATCTAACTATTTAATGTCAAATGTATATAATTTATTATGGGACCTCTTTATGAATAACTCATAATATAGGTTTATTAAAATAAATCAAATTTATTCTAACTTACTGACAAAAGATGTAAATTGTTATAGGCTTAATCCACAAGTCAGAATACATATCTATAATATGAAGATTGAAATTCAGACCAATTTTTTATAATAAAAAAATAAAGTACTTCAGTGATTTTATAGTAGAACGAGACACTAAATAGATGCATCTTCCGGAACATAGGAATATTCTATAAGGTTTTCTATTTTATTAGAGAGAGTCTTTTTACAGAGTTTGGGAAGCGAGAGGGATGAGGTAGTTACAATAGGTTTAGTGTTTGTAGTTTCAGTTGTCTCCATGATAAACTGGGTTTCTCTCTTACTCACTCTCGTTCTCATGTTCACACCATATTTACCCCCTCTTTCTTGAGCAGGCTCTGATACCACGCTGGCCGGGAGCCTTCACATACCATGAAACCATACCCCTAACATGTATCCGTCCAGCAGGAACTTTCGAACCATCTCTGCCAACCCTTGTGGACTTACTAGGTTCTAGGTTCGGCCTAGGACACAGCGGTTAGAGAAACCTTTTCATAGTAGGAAGGACCGTAGCATGGATCAATGATCAGAGGATTTCTGTTACACAAGATCCTCAAAGAGGCAAGTGTAGAGCATACTTTCATCTCTGTGGAGTACCTATGGATAGAACATAAGAGTTTAAGCTTTCAGAGAGAAGAGAAATGTTTAGAACATGTTTAGACTGAAAGCACACATTTTATTGTATTTCAACTTGTCAAAATATGATACAAGAGCTTCCCTTATATAGGAAAAGAGAAGCGTATCAAGCAAGCAAGCACTCAGCAAACAAAGACACGTTACAAACTAGTGGCAGACACACTAATTGCCACTTTTGACTTAAAACAGAAAAGATAAATACAGTACTAGTGGCAGACATACTTTTGCCACTTTCTGACAATAATAAAGATAAGATAAGCTTATCCGGTCCCGCCACAAAGCATGATAGAGCATCTTTCAGTAGTGGGAGGCAAACTTTTGACTTATCACAGATTGTGATAAGATTCTGGTCCCACGCGTCACATTAGTTTTTGATGATTGGCTCATGTGATGGTGACATGTTTGGATCAGAGTATTCTCCTTCCGAGAGTTTGTTCGTCGCGTAGTATGACTCATACTCACAGCTGTCCCTTATCATATCTTCGTACTGATTCTGTGCATAGTAATCTGGATCAAGGTGGGCTGAGTATAGTGCTATGTCTTCAAGAGTATCTTCGTCAAGATCATGTGGGAGAGGAGGATAGAGTGATGACTCATCCTGCTTGCTGTCTTCAGGCATATCTTGATCGTTGATTCTTTGACCATCCCTTTGAACAAATTCTTGAAAACTCATTTCTGCAAGTTGTTCCTCAATGTTCATTTGAGATGTATCATTGTTGATCCCTGAGCTTTCTCCGACTTCATGTGTTGACCAAGTTGTCCATGGAGGTTTCCAACAGTGAGGATCAGGATCATCTGGTAGCTTCACAGCTTGCCATTGCGGAGGAAGGTTTCCATGACTAATACAAGTTGTATTGACCGGACCTTTAACAGGATCATAAAGATTAATTAAATTAACATAATCCATTAAAGCTTTTAATCCTTCCAGGCTTGGGGGATAATCATCAATGGTTTCCCAAGCATTAATGTAACTCTTGCAAACTAGAAGTTGAGTTCTAGGATCAGTTTGATAAGGTCGATGGAGGATGTACACTGTCTTGCAGTTACTTCGAGCTTCCACGGTTGGGCACCATTCTTTAAGATCATTAACGGCTAGGCTGAGATTTTCTCTCCACCAATTTAATGGAGAGAACCATTCTAGGGCAGTCCATATCAAAGACCTGTGCTTTTTAGGGTTCATCAGATGTTCATACATGGCAATGGTAGGAATCAGGACTGGCATAGCGTATAAGCTTGTAGCACACCAAAGATACCATAGTTGATTTTTTGTAAATCTAAAAGCAGGGTTTATCAAAAATGGTAAATGGAAAGGAGTATCTGGGAAGAAAGGTGTATGGTCAGGAAGAGGCTTCTTTCTAATGATTTTGAACAGAAAGTAAAAAAGGTTATTCCTGGCATATTCTTTCAGCTGAGATACGGAGAAGGAGTGGTTGACTCTTGGAGGAAAGTTCATGGTGACCGAGGCATTGGATGGAATAGGACGGACCATTAAGATTAATGGGAAGGTATGCCTAGAGGTAATGACTTGGATGGGTTTCATGGGTCTGGATAATAGATCCGGGATCACATTCTGGGTTCCTTTGATGTGTTTCACTGTGAAATCATATCTAGAGAACCAATCCTTAAGCCTCAATGTCTGTGGATCTGGAGGCATCTTATTTTTGAATTCCAGAATTTTGGGAAAGGACGAATTGTCCATCTGGACTTCAAAATGGTAACCTCTGAGGTGGAAATCAAACTTCTGAATTCCCATCTTTACTGCAAGTGCTTCTTTGTAAGTGGTGTGGTAATGCTTTTCTGCATCTTTGAACTGACCACTGGCGTGGCCACAATAGTATTTCTTGCCACCTATCTCTTCAATCAGAACTGCTCCCCAATAGTGGTCACTTGCATCAGTCTGGAGGACTCGTTTCCCTTCTCCAGGGATTTTTAGCTCTGGAGGAGATTGGGCTATTTCTTTCAAAGCTCTTACAGCTTTGGTTTGTTCTTCTCCCCATGGTGGTGGTTTCTTCTTCAGCAATAGAGACAGAGCACTTGTGTATCTGGCAAGTCTGGGAATGAAATCTCTGATATAATTGATTATACCAAGAAATTGCTGAATCTGTTTGACTGTGAAATTTTCATCTGGAAAGTTCAATAATTCTTGGGCAATGTGAGGTTGAGGACGATACTTTCCATTAGAGAAATGCATTCCTAAGAAGTCAATCTCAGTTTGGCCCAATTGACTCTTCTTCTCAGAAAGCATTATTCCATGTTGTTGGGCTAACTTATGGAACTGGCCCAATAACTGTTTGTGAGCCTTCTCGTCTTTGGAGAATAGTAACACGTCATCAATGTAGATGAGAGCACTGTGGAGAATGGGCTCAAATATCTTTGTCATGGCCTTTTGGAATAGTGATGGGGCAACCTTAAGCCCAAAAGGTAGAACAGTCCATTGGTACTGGGCATTAGGTATACAAAAGGTTGTTTTTGGACGATCCTTTGGGTCGATACCCAATTGCCAAAAACCTGACTTTAAGTCAAACTTTGAATAGATCTGGGCATCTTTGATGAACACGTTCAGAGACGACGTCTTCGGAATAGGGAACTTGTCATCTTGAAGGAAATGGTTCAGAGGCTTGTAATCAATCACAAGTCTTTTCTTTCCTCTGACTTTTTCAGATCTTTTTTCAACATAGAAGGCTTGGCAAGCCCACTCAGATTTTGTGGGTTTTATTAGCCCTTGTTTGAGCAGCTGGCTACATTCTTCTCTTGCCAAGGCATAATCAGAGGGACTCATTCCAGGATGAGTGGCCCTTGTTGGGTCGATATCTTCATTAAGCTTGAATGGAAGTTGGACAAAGAAGTCTTTGTTCTTTCATAAGGGTTCCGGATGAAGGAACTTCTCATGGCTATCTGCACAGAGCTTTAGAAGCTTAGACTTAATCTCTTCATATCCCGTAGGAACATTTGATAAGGAATACAGCTTCATGATCTGAGAGAATGGTCGAAATTCTCTCTTGTACTTGATTCCAGTGGCAAGGATTTGGAGTCTCTCGGCTGCCACATAAACATCCATTCCAATGACAATGTCTTTGGCTGAAAGTTTTGTTCCTATGACCTGTGTCCAGATAATGCAGTCTGGGAAAAACTTGATTCCTATTTTGTTCTTTGTTATCAAGTTCGTTGTAAAGGTCTCTCCATCCGCCGCCATAAAATAAGCTTTATGATCTTTCCATAACTCCATTGGCAAGATGTCGGGATTCATCATCGTAATTTGTGCTCCAGTGTCCATGTATGCCATGACCTTCTTAGGTCGTGAGAATTTTGCAGCTAGAACATGGATTTCTACACAGGGTAAAGGAGGAGTAGGAAAAGAGCTTCCTATTTCCTTGTAAGAGTAAACAGGGACAAAATCTTTACCTCCTGAATCTGAGAGGGAGGTTCCTTCAGAAGAGTAGTCTTGAAGGGCGAAGACTGTTTCTTCGTCAGCTGAGCTTTGTTCAGAGTAAACTGATTCCAGGTCTCCTTCGACAGGATGAAGGGAGTTGATCAGTTTAGCAGCCTTGTGTTTATTGTTAGGACATTCTTTGGAGTAATGTCCTTTTTGTCCGCAGATAAAACATCTTTGGGATTTTCCCTTTCCACGAAAGGGTTTCTTCTTGAAGAACTTGACCCCTTTTTTCTTCTTTCTTTTGTAATCCTTGAAGGATTTGTATTTCTGCTTATGATGTTTCTTTCTGGTGGGCAGCTACACTTCTTGTCTTTGCATTTAATCTCCAGATAAGACTTCTTACAAGCCTTGTTGTACTTGGACTTTTGACTAAGGACTTCTGAGAATTGTTGATGAAGTCTGCATAGTTTATCCAGAGCTTCTAGCGTCATCTGATGGATTTGTCCAAGACTCATGGAGGGAATGTCTTTCTGTGCTGCAGCTATCATTTTGTGGAGTTCAGGTTGAATCTCTTGGGGCAAAGATGCTACATAAGTGTTCTTGAGGCTGGTATCATTAAAACCATTTAGAGCATAGAATCTCTGAAGCATCCTATGATAATGCTTATCTATGTCCTTGGTTTTGAGAGAACAATATTTCATCTCAAAGAACTCTTGTCTGTACTTCTTGTTGTGGATGTCAACATCTCCAATGAATACTTGATGTATAACACCGAGGAGATTGGATGTAGTGTTCAAACGATGTAATTCATCCTGTTTGACAGCTCCAAGATTAATGTACCACTCTTTCATTGTTCCTGTCATGCGGCAACAGAATTCTTCGATCACTTTGTAGGGATCGGCAGTGGTTTTCATTAATTGCGTGTCGAGCCAAGCACCAAAGTCTAGGATCCTCTTTCTCCATTTGCTGGGTGGTATATCATCAATGGTGAACCAAGGTCCACCTGTGGATTTGGTCTTTTCAGCTTCTGGAGTTTCCTGAGAGGATTCTTCAAAGAAGGTATCTTCCTCCTTTATGTTAGCCATGAAGAGCTTTGGAATAAGATCCTTTTCTGGTTCAGTTCCTAGAGATTCGTCTTCTAGGGACAATGTCTGCTGTGTCTCATCAGAGTCTGTGCTTGGATATAGCTTGTCTTCATCGTCTCTAAACCAATTGTTACTTCTGGGCGTAGAAGGTTCCGTGGCCAATTGATCTTCTTCTTGTGATGTTGAAGTGTCAGCGACTGACTGGTTGTCTGGAGAAGATTCATTCTTTGTTGTGATGGCCAAGGCTTCATAGGTTTTGTCAGGATTCTCTTCATTCCTTGGGAATGCAGTAAGAGGTGTTTCAGGAACATCCTGAGAGTCTGATGATGAAGTGCTCATTCGAGTAGTATGTCTTTTGGATCTCGAAGTTGAGGTTTCTTGGGGCTTGGTAAACCTTAACTTTCTAGCTTCTGTTGACCAATATTTCTTTGGTGGAGCAGTTAGGAAGCCAGATAAGTCAGGCTGGGCTGGCCTGGTTGGAGAAGCAGTTAGGAAGCCAGATAGATCCGGTTCTGAGGGTCTGGCTGGTCTTGAGTAATAAGAAGGATAAGCGGGAATGCCATGGAATGATTCCTGGGCAGGCTTTTCCTCTTGCTTATGAGTTCTCCTAACATATTCTTCTATCTCTCTAATCTGAGCTTGCAGATTGTTCATTTCTTTCTCCTTTTTTGTGAAGTCATAACTGAAGACTTCTGCGCCATGGATATGGCTGAGTTCTTGATCTAAGGAGGCCACTTGAGCATTGAGAGATTTGTAGATTCTTCTTAACTTCGTGGAAAATCCCTTGAGATACTCTTCTGTGTCTCTAGTAATCTTGTCCATCTTCTTGTCAAGATTCTGGAGCATCTCATTTTGTGCCACCATGTTCTCGAATTGCCAGTTGAGAACTTCTTCGGCCTGGGTCAAAGGCTTCATTCTCCCATCAGCTTGAACTTCAGAGGGATTGATGAACGGCTTTGATGTCTTATTGGTGATAGGATCTATTTTCCTTTCTAGAGGAGGAAAATGCTGGCCATACTCTGGTGTAGTGGCTGTATACATGAAGCAAGGGATTGGTTGCGTTTGTTGAGGAGGCTCTGCTGATCTGCAATGGTCCTTGGGAGACCATGATACTAAAGTGGGATCATCAGGAGGCAGAAGTCCTTCCTTTCTTAGGATTGCAAGTCCTTCCTCATAGATAGACATTGGCTTCTTCTTTTCATGGATTCCAATCCATGGGCCATCTCCCGGGTCTGATCTTCTTTGAGGAGGAGGTTGTGGTTTGCATGCTCCTTTCTTCTTAGGGTTTGGGCGAATGATATCTCTGTCGATATCATCGTCATGCATCCAACAGTCGCAATCAGGGTCGCATTTGGAGGGATCAACATCCCATATGAAGTGTCCTTTTATCTTGTCCGTATAGATGGGTTTAGCATCTGATGTAACGACATGAATAGGGCACCAGGTTTCTTCAAGAGCAGGTCTGATCATCATAGTTTGAAAGATCTGGGAAGACGAGCTGGATTCTTCCTCAGGTTTCTTAAAGATAGTCTTAACCGTCTTGTCTGTATATCTTTTGAAAGCAACCTCCTGTGACTGGATTGGCCTTCTATCAGCATGGAGTCTTTCATAGTTAGTCATCCATTCTAAGGGAATAAGATGAGCTAACTCTTTCCTGTCAATCTTCCTGGGGATCTGAACGATTGAGGGCACTTCTTCTTTGCCGGCCATGACCAGCAAGGAATCGGAAGAACATCCTGTAGTGGGAAGATCTATGGCATGGTTTTGCAGATGGTAGATGATCTGGTGGTGAAGAGTAGCCACCATAGCTTCAGGGACTTGGTCGGATCCAGTGATCTGAATCTGAACTTTAATCTAGTAGACAAGGTACTGTCACTGAGGCTGACGTTGTAGTTGGGATACACCGTAAGGACAACACTTCTAGCATGAAGTGAGGTTAGCACAGTTCCTATAACGGCGTTCTCGTAATTAAGATAGCTAGAGTCTAGCAAAGCTATCTTGGCAAAGACTGGTTGGTTCTTCCTTCCATGTAGTGAAAGGATCAGTCGGACAGCTCCAAAGTGGAGAGTTGTGTAACCTTCACGTTTCCACCCGTTGATGAGATCTTGGGAGATCTCCAGATCTACATATTGTTCTTGGTTGGTAGCCTGGAGGCTACACTGATCCAGTCTTGACGTCTGGATGTATTCTTTGACGGTGTTAGGTCTGTTTGTAGATATGAGGGTTCTAATGGATCTCGTGAGGGAATTATGTCTTCTGAATATATTGTAAGGATTCAGAAGTGGAGGAATAGTCTCAGCGATCTGAGCATCTTCCGGAACATAGGAATATTCTATAAGGTTTTCTATTTTATTAGAGAGAGTCTTTTTACAGAGTTTGGGAAGCGAGAGGGATGAGGTAGTTACAATAGGTTTAGTGTTTGTAGTTTCAGTTGTCTCCATGATAAACTGGGTTTCTCTCTTACTCACTCTCGTTCTCATGTTCACACCATATTTACCCCCTCTTTCTTGAGCAGGCTCTGATACCACACTGGCCGGGAGCCTTCACATACCATGAAACCATACCCCTAACATGTATCCGTCCAGCAGGAACTTTCGAACCATCTCTGCCAACCCTTGTGGACTTACTAGGTTCTAGGTTCGGCCTAGGACACAGCGGTTAGAGAAACCTTTTCATAGTAGGAAGGACCGTAGCATGGATCAATGATCAGAGGATTTCTGTTACACAAGATCCTCAAAGAGGCAAGTGTAGAGCATACTTTCATCTCTGTGGAGTACCTATGGATAGAACATAAGAGTTTAAGCTTTCAGAGAGAAGAGAAATGTTTAGAACATGTTTAGACTGAAAGCACACATTTTATTGTATTTCAACTTGTCAAAATATGATACAAGAGCTTCCCTTATATAGGAAAAGAGAAGCGTAGCAAGCAAGCAAGCACTCAGCAAACAAAGACACGTTACAAACTAGTGGCAGACACACTAATTGCCACTTTTGACTTAAAACAGAAAAGATAAATACAGTACTAGTGGCAGACATACTTTTGCCACTTTCTGACAATAATAAAGATAAGATAAGCTTATCCGGTCCCGCCACTAAGCATGATAGAGCATCTTTCAGTAGTGGGAGGCAAACTTTTGACTTATCACAGATTGTGATAAGATTCTGGTCCCACGCGTCACATTAGTTTTTGATGATTGGCTCATGTGATGGTGACATGTTTGGATCAGAGTATTCTCCTTCCGAGAGTTTGTTCGTCGCGTAGTATGACTCATACTCACAGCTGTCCCTTATCATATCTTCGTACTGATTCTGTGCATAGTAATCTGGATCAACGTGGGCTGAGTATAGTGCTATGTCTTCAAGAGTATCTTCGTCAAGATCATGTGGGAGAGGAGGATAGAGTGATGACTCATCCTGCTTGCTGTCTTCAGGCATATCTTGATCGTTGATTCTTTGACCATCCCTTTGAACAAATTCTTGAAAACTCATTTCTGCAAGTTGTTCCTCAATGTTCATTTGAGATGTATCATTGTTGATCCCTGAGCTTTCTCCGACTTCATGTGTTGACCAAGTTGTCCATGGAGGTTTCCAACAGTGAGGATCAGGATCATCTGGTAGCTTCACAGCTTGCCATTGCGGAGGAAGGTTTCCATGACTAATACAAGTTGTATTGACCGGACCTTTAACAGGATCATAAAGATTAATTAAATTAACATAATCCATTAAAGCTTTTAATCCTTCCAGGCTTGGGGGATAATCATCAATGGTTTCCCAAGCATTAATGTAACTCTTGCAAACTAGAAGCTGAGTTCTAGGATCAGTTTGATAAGGTCGATGGAGGATGTACACTGTCTTGCAGTTACTTCGAGCTTCCACGGTTGGGCACTATTCTTTAAGATCATTAACGGCTAGGCTGAGATTTTCTCTCCACCAATTTAATGGAGAGAACCATTCTAGGGCAGTCCATATCAAAGACCTGTGCTTTTTAGGGTTCATCAGATGTTCATACATGGCAATGGTAGGAATCAGGACTGGCATAGCGTATAAGCTTGTAGCACACCAAAGATACCATAGTTGATTTTTTGTAAATCTAAAAGCAGGGTTTATCAAAAATGGTAAATGG
The DNA here is from genome assembly GCA_022829125.1 of Lathyrus tuberosus. Lineage (NCBI taxonomy): Eukaryota > Viridiplantae > Streptophyta > Magnoliopsida > Fabales > Fabaceae > Lathyrus > Lathyrus tuberosus. The sequence continues at coordinate 964,249 of JALAZF010000399.1, forward strand.
AAAGGAGTATCTGGGAAGAAAGGTGTATGGTCAGGAAGAGGCTTCTTTCTAATGATTTTGAACAGAAAGTAAAAAAGGTTATTCCTGGCATATTCTTTCAGCTGAGATACGGAGAAGGAATGGTTGACTCTTGGAGGAAAGTTCATGGTGACCGAGGCATTGGATGGAATATGACGGACCATTAAGATTAATGGGAAGGTATGCCTAGAGGTAATGACTTGGATGGGTTTCATGGGTCTGGATAATAGATCCGGGATCACATTCTGGGTTCCTTTGATGTGTTTCACTGTGAAATCATATCTAGAGAACCAATCCTTAAGCCTCAATGTCTGTGGATCTGGAGGCATCTTATTTTTGAATTCCAGAATTTTGGGAAAGGACGAATTGTCCATCTGGACTTCAAAATGGTAACCTCTGAGGTGGAAATCAAACTTCTGAATTCCCATCTTTACTGCAAGTGCTTCTTTGTAAGTGGTGTGGTAATGCTTTTCTGCATCTTTGAACTAACCAATGGCGTGGCCACAATAGTATTTCTTGCCACCTATCTCTTCAATCAGAACTGCTCCCCAATAGTGGTCACTTGCATCAGTCTGGAGGACTCGTTTCCCTTCTCCAGGGATTTTTAGATCTGGAGGAGATTGGGCTATTTCTTTCAAAGCTCTTACAACTTTGGTTTGTTCTTCTCCCCATGGTGGTGGTTTCTTCTTCAGCAATAGAGACAGAGCACTGGTGTATCTGGCAAGTCTGGGAATGAAATCTCTGATATAATTGATTATACCAAGAAATTGCTGAATCTGTTTGACTGTGAAATTTTCATCTGGAAAGTTCAATAATTCTTGGGCAATGTGAGGTTGAGGACGATACTTTCCATTAGAGAAATGCATTCCTAAGAAGTCAATCTCAGTTTGGCCCAATTGACTCTTCTTCTCAGAAAGCATTATTCCATGTTGTTGGGCTAACTTATGGAACTGGCCCAATAACTGTTTGTGAGCCTTCTCGTCTTTGGAGGATAGTAACACGTCATCAATGTAGATGAGAGCACTGTGGAGAATGGGCTCAAATATCTTTGTCATGGCCTTTTGGAATAGTGATGGGGCAACCTTAAGCCCAAAAGGTAGAACAGTCCATTGGTACTGGGCATTAGGTATACAAAAGGCTGTTTTTGGACGATCATTTGGGTCGATACCCAATTGCCAAAAACCTGACTTTAAGTCAAACTTTGAATAGATCTGGGCATCTTTGATGAACACGTTCAGAGATGACGTCTTCGGAATAGGGAACTTGTCATCTTGAAGGAAATGGTTCAGAGGCTTGTAATCAATCACAAGTCTTTTCTTTCCTCTGACTTTTTCAGATCTTTTTTCAACATAGAAGGCTTGCCAAGCCCACTCAGATTTTGTGGGTTCTATTAGCCCTTGTTTGAGCAGCTGGCTACATTCTTCTCTTGCCAAGGCATAATCAGAGGGACTCATTCCAGGATGAGTGGCCCTTGTTGGGTTGATATCTTCATTAAGCTTGAATGGAAGTTGGACAAAGAAGTCCTTGTTCTTCCATAAGGGTTCCGGATGAAGGAACTTCTCATGGCTATCTGCACAGAGCTTTAGAAGCTTAGACTTAATCTCTTCATATCCCGTAGGAACATTTGATAAGGAATACAGCTTCATGATCTGAGAGAATGGTCGAAATTCTCTCTTGTACTTGATTCCAGTGGCAAGGATTTGGAGTCTCTCGGCTGCCACATAAACATCCATTCCAATGACAATGTCTTTGGCTGGAAGTTTTGTTCCTATGACCTGTGTCCAGATAATGCAGTCTGGGAAAAACTTGATTCCTATTTTGTTCTTTGTTATCAAGTTCGTTGTAAAGGTCTCTCCATCCTCCGCCATAAAATAAGCTTTATGATCTTTCCATAACTCCATTGGCAAGATGTCGGGATTCATCATCGTAATTTGTGCTCCAGTGTCCATGTATGCCATGACCTTCTTAGGTCGTGAGAATTTTGCAGCTAGAACATGGATTTCTACACAGGGTAAAGGAGGAGTAGGAAGAGAGCTTCCTATTTCCTTGTAAGACTAAACAGGGACAAAATCTTCACCTCCTGAATCTGAGAGGGAGGTTCCTTCAGAAGAGTAGTCTTGAAGGGCGAAGACTGTTTCTTCGTCAGCTGAGCTTTGTTCAGAGTAAACTGATTCCAGGTCTCCTTCGACAGGATGAAGGGAGTTGATCAGTTTAGCAGCCTTGTGTTTATTGTTAGGACATTCTTTGGAGTAATGTCCTTTTTGTCCGCAGATAAAACATCTTTGGGATTTTCCCTTTCCACGAAAGGGTTTCTTCTTGAAGAACTTGACCCCTTTTTTCTTCTTTCTTTTGTAATCCTTGAAGGATTTGTATTTCTGCTTATGATGTTTCTTTCTGGTGGGACAGCTACACTTCTTGTCTTTGCATTTAATCTCCAGATAAGACTTCTTACAAGCCTTGTTGTACTTGGACTTTTGACTAAGGACTTCTGAGAATTGTTGATGAAGTCTGCATAGTTTATCCAGAGCTTCTAGCGTCATCTGATGGATTTGTCCAAGACTCATGGAGGGAATGTCTTTCTGTGCTGCAGCTATCATTTTGTGGAGTTCAGGTTGAATCTCCTGGGGCAAAGATGCTACATAAGTGTTCTTGAGGCTGGTATCATTAAAACCATTTAGAGCATAGAATCTCTGAAGCATCCTATGATAATGCTTATCTATGTCCTTGGTTTTGAGAGAACAACATTTCATCTCAAAGAACTCTTGTCTGTACTTCTTGTTGTGGATGTCAACATCTCCAATGAATACTTGATGTATAACACCGAGGAGATTGGATGTAGTGTTCAAACGATGTAATTCATCCTGTTTGACAGCTCCAAGATTAATGTACCACTCTTTCATTGTTCCTGTCATGCGGCAACAGAATTCTTCGATCACTTTGTAGGGATCGGCAGTCGTTTTCATTAATTGCGTGTCGAGCCAAGCACCAAAGTCTAGGATCCTCTTTCTCCATTTGCTGGGTGATATATCATCAATGGTGAACCAAGGTCCACCTGTGGATTTGGTCTTTTCCGCTTCTGGAGTTTCCTGAGAGGATTCTTCAAAGAAGGTATCTTCCTCCTTTATGTTAGCCATGAAGAGCTTTGGAATAAGATCCTTTTCTGGTTCAGTTCCTAGAGATTCGTCTTCTAGGGACAATGTCTGCTGTGTCTCATCAGAGTCTGTGCTTGGATATAGCTTGTCTTCATCGTCTCTAAACCAATTGTTACTTCTGGGTGTAGAAGGTTCCGTGGCCAATTGATCTTCTTCTTGTGATGTTGAAGTGTCAGCGACTGACTGGTTGTCTGGAGAATATTCATTCTTTGTTGTGATGGCCAAGGCTTCATAGGTTTTGTCAGGATTCTCTTCATTCCTTGGGAATGCAGTAAGAGGTGTTTCAGGAACATCCTGAGAGTCTGATGATGAAGTGCTCATTCGAGTAGTATGTCTTTTGGATCTCGAAGTTGAGGTTTCTTGGGGCTTGGTAAACCTTAACTTTCTAACTTCTGTTGACCAATATTTCTTTGGTGGAGCAGTTAGGAAGCCAGATAAGTCAGGCTGGGCTGGCCTGGTTGGAGAAGCAGTTAGGAAGCCAGATAGATCCGGTTCTGAGGGTCTGGCTGGTCTTGAGTAATAAGAAGGATAAGCGGGAATGCCATGGAATGATTCCTGGGTAGGCTTTTCCTCTTGCTTATGAGTTCTCCTAACATATTCTTCTATCTCTCTAATCTGAGCTTGCAGATTGTTCATTTCTTTCTCCTTTTTTGTGAAGTCATAACTGAAGACTTCTGCGCCATGGATATGGCTGAGTTCTTGATCTAAGGAGGCCACTTGAGCTTTGAGAGATTTGTAGCTTCTTCTTAACTTCGTGGAAAATCCCTTGAGATACTCTTCTGTGTCTCTAGTAATCTTGTCCATCTTCTTGTCAAGATTCTGGAGCATCTCATTCTGTGCCACCATGTTCTCGGATTGCCAGTTGAGAACTTCTTCGGCCTGGGTCAAAGGCTTCATTCTCCCATCAGCTTGAACTTCAGAGGGATTGATGAACGGCTTTGATGTCCTATTGGTGATAGGATCTATTTTCCTTTCTAGAGGAGGAAAATGCTGGCCATACTCTGGTGTATTGGCTGTATACATGAAGCAAGGGATTTGTTGCGTTTGTTGAGGAGGCTCTGCTGATCTGCAATGGACCTTGGGAGACCATGATACTAAAGTGGGATCATCAGGAGGCAGAAGTCCTTCCTTTCTTAGGATTGCAAGTCCTTCCTCATAGATAGACAGTGGCTTCTTCTTTTCATGGATTCCAATCCATGGGCCATCTTCCGGGTCTGATCTTCTTTGAGGAGGAGGTTGTGGTTTGCATGCTCCTTTCTTCTTAGGCTTTGGGCGAATGATATCTCTGTCGATATCATCGTCATGCATCCAACAGTCGCAATCAGGGTCGCATTTGGAGGGATCAACATCCCATATGAAGTGTCCTTTTATCTTGTCCGTATAGATGGGTTTAGCATCTGATGTAACGACATGAATAGGGCACCAGGTTTCTTCAAGAGTAGGTCTGATCATCATAGTTTGAAAGATCTGGGAAGACGAGCTGGATTCTTCCTCAGGTTTCTTAAAGATAGTCTTAACCGTCTTGTCTGGATATCTTTTGAAAGCAACCTCCTGTGACTGGATTGGCCTTCTATCAGCATGGAGTCTTTCATAGTTAGTCATCCATTCTAAGGGAATAAGATGAGCTAACTCTTTCCTGTCAATCTTCCTGGGGATCTGAACGATTGAGGGCACTTCTTGTTTGCCGGCCATGACCAGCAAGGAATCGGAAGAACATCCTGTAGTGGGAAGATCTATGGCATGGTTCTGCAGACGGTAGATGATCTGGTGGTGAAGAGTAGCCACCATAGCTTCAGGGACTTGGTCGGATCCAGTGATCTGAATCTGAACTTTTAATCTAGTAGACAAGGTACTGTCACTGAGGCTGACGTTGTAGTTGGGATACACCGTAAGGACAACACTTCCAGCATGAAGTGAGGTTAGCACAGTTCCTATAACGGCGTTCTCGTAATTAAGATAGCTAGAGTCTAGCAAAGCTATCTTGGCAAAGACTGGTTGGTTCTTCCTTCCATGTAGTGAAAGGATCAGTCGGACAGCTCCAAAGTGGAGAGTTGTGTAACCTTCACGTTTCCACCCGTTGATGAGATCTTGGGAGATCTCCAGATCTACATATTGTTCTTGGTTGGTAGCCTGGAGGCTACACTGATCCAGTCTTGACGTCTGGATGTATTCTTTGACGGTGTTAGGTCTGTTTGTAGATATGAGGGTTCTAATGGATCTCGTGAGGGAATTATGTCTTCTGAATATATTGTAAGGATTCAGAAGTGGAGGAATAGTCTCAGCGATCTGAGCATCTTCCGGAACATAGGAGTATTCTATAAGGTTTTCTATTTTATCAGAGAGAGTCTTTTTACAGAGTTTGGGAAGCGAGAGGGATGAGGTAGTTACAATAGGTTTAGTGTTTGTAGTTTCAGTTGTCTCCATGATAAACTGGGTTTCTCTCTTACTCACTCTCGTTCTCATGTTCACACCATATTTACCCCCTCTTTCTTGAGCAGGCTCTGATACCACGCTGGCCGGGAGCCTTCACATACCATGAAACCATACCCCTAACATCATCATTTTGTAAAAAAAAAATAAGTATTACTACTAGTTAATAGGTTATTGGGTCATATAAATTGGCATTGAACCAACAATACAAAACAAAAAGAATCAGCCCAATAAAAAAAGAAAAGGAAAATTTTCAGGAGTCAATGGTGAATATATAGTTGAACAGTTCATTTAACTTATGAATAATTAATAATTAAATGAGCCTAGTACCCAAAAAATAATTAAATGAGTGTTTTGCCAAAAGAGCTAGCTGAACGTGAAAGCAACTTATAAAGAAAGAAGAGGTCAAAGTATTCGCAACATGGTGTTCATCAAATTGCCATTTGGAGAACAAACAAAAAACAATTTGAAAATGAAAAAGGGGCATTCGGAGAATCGAACTCCGGACCTCTCGCACCCAAAGCGAGAATCATACCACTAGACCAAATGCCCTATTTGTTGTCAAGCTTCGCATCAAAATTTACATAATTAATACTACTAATACGACAAGTTGTCATCATAATGGAATGCTTGGGCTAAGGCTAGGCAAAATGGCTCATCTTTTAAGACTTAATTCAATTTTTGTAGTAAAATCAAAATGTAATTTATTTTCATCCAACACTGTCAGATGTTGAATTCAATGATGATGATGGAGAATCTAGATCCGACAATAAACCATAGCATACGTAAAAATTACACCCCACCCAACCCATCATTGCATCATGTTTCTTTCACCTTTACTTTCCTCTCACTTTTATTTAATCAACTCAATCTCATACTTCTTGTGTTCATACTTACAAATATAGGACTTACTATAGGAGTACTAAGGTTGTTTAAAAAAAAATTATTTAAAAAAAAAGTAATATTTTAACTTTTAAGAAATTAAATATACAATAACAAGAAACAAATTTTATTCCACTAATTCTACTAAGACTAACTACGTGAATCAATTTTTATCATAATACACAATTTTTAAAATGATACTTTTATATTTTGATCTTAGGACATTCGGTAGTCGTTATAAATAACTTCTTTTTCTTAATATAGTTTTTTTTTTTAATTACTAAGGTGTGTTCAATGAGCAATATTTTGGTAAATCAAATTAAAAAAATTATGGGGTATATGGAGTAGTTCAACAACTGGTTCAACACCTGACAAATGATATATTTTTATTTATTTTTTAAATAATTTTTTATAAAATAATTTTTTATTTCAAACTTAATTTTAATATTTTAAAATATTATTTTAACATTCTCTAACACAAATAGTAATTATTAAAAATTAAAACATATATATAATCACATAATTTTTTAAAATATATATTTAAAAATAATTTCTCTAAATATTTATTTAAAATAGATTTAAATTTAAATAAATTTTAAATTATTAATATAAAAATGAAGTTACAATAAAATGTTAAAATATTTAAAGCAATATTTTATTAAAAAAACAATTTAAAACAATGTTCTATTCCAACAAAATTTTAATCTACTATTTATAATTATTTTAATTAAAATACGTAATTTAACTGAATCAAATTCACATTACAACACAATTTAGTATAAATGTGTACTCTCTCCAATTTTTATTAGGCTTAAATACACTTTTGGTTCCCTACTTTGGCATTTTTAAATTTTTGATCTCCCTATTACAAAACCTGTATTTTTGGTCTCTTTAGTTTGATGTGTTTTGCATTTTTCTAGTCCCCCTCCAATTTTGCATAAGTGGCAGTGATGATTGGGATAAAAAAATTAATTTTAATTAGGTGGCAAGAATGACTAGATATTTCACTATTTAATAATATTTTTGATATTTTTTAAAGAATTAATTAATTAATTAATTATTGTTTACTTTTTATTTAATTTTCAAAATAAATTAATATTTTTAATATTTTTTTTTAAATTAATTTGTGTAACATGTGCGTCTGACACATCACTCAATCACACACTATCTCATGTGCTTGATTTTGTTTGTTATATATTTATTGCAGTATATAAACATTATTATTTTTGTTGTATAGACCAATGTGGGACTTATCTTGCAGGATGACTACCAGCCGCAATGGGGTTTCATGAGTTTTTTGATTGATTTTTTGCTGCGACCAACTGCTTCAGAAGGACCTTCATGGTTCAGTCTGTTGAAGAAAGCTGGAGGTGGCTGCAATGACCTCCTATACAGTGGCCACGTGCTTGTTGTACTTACTGCCATGGCTTGGACAGAGGTGTATGGAGGTTTCAGTTCAGCTCTGGTATGGCTTTTTGTAGTGCACAGTGCGTAAAAAGAAGTTCGAGAACGTCATCGCTACTCTGTAGACTGCATTATAACCATATATGTGGGGCTCCTCCTGTGAAAAATGACAAGTTCTAAGTGGGTCTTGGAAAGGGATTGCAACCCTCAGTGAAAACTGATAGTTCTTAACTGCATAACAAAAATCCAAATTAACTTCAACATAATTTTAATTTCACTAAACTAACTCATTAATTTCATGATTAATTTAACACATTTCAAGGTTCTCTAATCCAAGTTGATGAGCAGTTAAATTAATAGTTGTAATACATCTAGTTTTTCTTTAACATCATTCAAAAAGGGCATTTTACTAACTTCAAGATTCAATACAACATAAGCTAACTTCACATTTCAAAAATTCATTACTAGCTAACAGCTTCACATTGGTAACATTAACTAATTACCTTCCTAACTAAATCTAAAAACTAACTCCAACAATGGATTTCAACAACTAACATTAACATGACATTGCTATTAATATCACTCAAGGAAAACTGTAACTGACATTACCATGACTATCACTCTTGAGTATTTCATCCTGGTTTTGGATAAGCAATTTAACATGTTCAATAGGAGCAGCAGTTGTCTTTGACACAACAACATGGGTTCAAATCGTTCAATAGTCATGATTACAGCCTCGAAGATGACCTGCGAAAATCAAATCAAATCAAACCATAATAGTCATGTGTAGTGTTGTGGTGGATTTCGTGTTTGTTGTTGTAAGGAGAAGATGAGTTTTTATGGAGATGAGGAGAGTGTGGAAGCAGACTCTGTTATGGTGTAGGAAAAGTGGAGAAGAGAAAATGTGAAGAATGAAATGGAAGGGAGGGTCTACGTGTATAATGAAGCATAACTGCAGAATTGAGAACTAGTGAAGTCCCACATCGATTTATAAAAATATGGAATTAGTGTTTATATACTGTAGTAAATTTATTGATTGCAAAATGAAGCACATGAGAGAGTGTGTGTGAGTGAACAATGATGTGGCAGACTCCCATGTTTCAAAAAATTTGAAAATTTTAATTAATAAATTTCTAAAAACATTTACTTGATTAAAAATATTAATTTATTCTGTAAAAAAATAAATAATCTAGTCATCAATTCCATGTTATTAAAGGTAAATTTTTTATCCCAATCATCACTGTCACTTATGCAAAATTGGAGGGGGACTACAAAAATGCAAAACGCACCAAACTAAAGGGACCAAAAACACAGGTTTTGTAATAGGGAGATCAAAAGTTTAAAAACGCCAAACTATAGGGACCAAATGTGAATTTAAGCCTTTTTATTATTATACGATTTAAAACAATCTATTTCTATATTATATGATTACTATTTGTACGGTGGATATTTGGTTTAAAAATACACTATGTCATGGTATAAAGACTAATCAAATATGATATAAATATCACTCGTAATATATTGTATAAAAATCAGTCGTACTAATTTCTTAAACAAAAAGAAATTCAAATAATTCTCCGAAGAGACTTCAATAATGATCATTTGAGCACTCAAAATAATTTCTCAAAAAAAGAGAAATTCAAATAATTTTGTAAAGAGAATCCAAAAATTAATACTGGATAATTTCTCAATTCAAACGAGAAGAAATTAAAATAATCATCTAAAGATAATCTAAGAAAATACTTGGAAAATTCAACAGTAGAAAGAAACGGTGAGAACTTGGCACTTTGCCAATTCGAAAAACGCGGAGTTATGAGAGTGAGAAAAGAAAAACTCAAAAGAAATTTTTGGTGTATTTTGAAATGAAACAAGTGCAATCCTTATATAATGGAGTAAGCTAGCCAATATATCTTATCTAAGCAATGTAGGACAATTTTTTTCAACTAACACATAAACACACTTATTTTTTTAACAATGTAGGACTTAAGGATTTTATTTCAAATTCATCTTCATATTAGAATATTGGCATGTTCCAACAATCATCCAATTGAATTTAAAAAAGTATTTCAGAAGTAACGTCAAATGTTTTTAAGATTGTGCATAAATAAAGGTGTCTACGACTTGAACCTTTACGTAGCAAGTAGAACTCTAATTCAACAAGAGTGACACAACTATCTTGAACTCTATCTCAAACATCAAACTCACACACAACCTTTTTTAAGGCGCATTCTAATTATCTCGTGCTTTAATGGCCTTGCACGTGTATCCTGGTTTAGTGAAGGCTATAGGAATTTTGCCTCGAAATTTCACAAAACCAACCTAAGTTCCACAATCACATAGGTGAGTCTATCAAGAGTACTCATGTAGCTAGGTACTCCATCATACAGAGTATATATCTCATTAAGAGTTTATATCATCTCATTCTCTTTTCGCTTTAGGATTCATGATTCACTTATTTACACTAGCATGATCTCCTCATATTACTCACAACTTGTTATTATCCATTGACTATATTTCTTTAGATCTTCAGTCTATTAGATCGAGCTACCATCATGAGAAACTCATTTCGCTCTATAGCCATTAGTCTCATCTTTTTGGATGTATTACAGACTTTCTCTCTAGCTAAACCTTTCGTCAAATGATCTGCTAATTTTCATCAGTGTGTATATGATCCTCTCTTACATCTCCTTTAGAGATACAATTTGTTTCTTTAATTTCCTAGATAACACTCCTCAAGTTATATTGAATATGTAGGCACTAGTTTCTTTGGAATCATCTGATAAGGTGTTTAAATTAACATCACTGTATACTTCAAGTACATCAGGAAATATCTCATAATGTATCCTGAGATACACGGTCCTTTTATAGTATCACATAATTCGCTCAATAGTTTGTCAATGTTCATTGCTCTGTCTACTACTAAACCTACACAAAATTTTTGTGACATATCCCATGTCAAGTCTAATACATCCAACGACATACCTATGACGACCAATGATGCTCTCATACATAGTTTGTCTAACACTATCAATAATGCTCTTAATTAGTTTAACACTAGGAATGTAAAGTGTATAATCAGGTTCATAGTCAAAATAAATATATTTCATTAAGATCTTCTCCATATAGTGAGATCGATCCAAAGATATTTCCTTTTCAGATCTAGTGATCTAGGTTCCTTATCTGGGAATGTGATTTGATTCAGTTCCCTAACTATTTTTCGATTTGAAAGGAAATTTGTCTTCATATAATTCAACATCATTTGATTATATGATCACTTTTGCATTTAGGTTATAACACCTATATGATAGACGATGGCTATGGATCTAGAAGGGGGGGTTGAATAGATCCCTTGAGTTTTACACGCAAATGGACTACAAAATTCTGTTTAAAAAAATTGTTTAACGGAAGCTACCACTGGACAGAACGTCTACAACGAACCTTCTACCAAAAGGATCGGATATGCACGATTATATTATGGATGAGTACGAAGGAAAAAAATTCAGTTCTGAATATTACACTTATAAACGCAGACAACAAATTATCTCTTGCTTGATGTTTATACCGATCCAATGAGGTTAATTGATAAGCAATTTAAAGCAATGTGTTCGAATTTTTCTTGGAAACAAATTATCAAACACGTAGTGTGCGTAAACACACTATGTGCAGAATTTCTATGGAGAATAATGTACAGCTGCTCCAAAACACAATTCAACGAATTGTATCGATTTAACAAAAACAGTTTATCAGCGTACAATTATTCTACGACATAAATTACGATAGTTTGCAACGTCACAAAATTGAACAATTCTGAAATGTAAAAGAGTTAAGGGAAAGAGAGAGAACACCCGAGATTTGATTAGGCAGTTCCCCAATCGTCCTCGCTTTGGGTACGCCTGCCCCCAATTCCGCAAAAGGAATTGAGATATATATATATATATATATATATATATATATAGTTGTTGCAATGTTTATTACAAGAGAAAACTATGAACATTCAAACCCCGAACGTCTTCGATCTTTGATGCAGAATTTTCTCTTCCCTTGATTCAACATGAATCAAGTGCTCCGAATATGGATGATTCAATTACCGTCCCACGCTAATTCGAACCCAAACCTTCTTCTACGATCCTCTGATTACAACTACTAAACCGAAACAGTTGCGCCAATTTCCGGTTACCTTCGCCCAACTGAATCCCTGTAGAAAGAACAGTTTGTACAAAAACCCCCAAAATCTCCTCGATTCTTGGAGGACAAACCCAACTGGTTTGATTCAAGAAACACCTGCCAATCTCTCAACCCAGAAGATGAAGATCACACTTCCTAAATTCTGAACGTTATCACTTTGATCAATGGGCGACACAAACAAAAATGATTATGTGTGATTGTTTGTTTACACAATGAAGAAGATGAAGATGAAGAGAGAACTGACATATATTTTTCACATTTCTTGTTCTTTTTGAAAAATGAAGACCCAAAACTATTTATATCAAAAAATATGACCAAAAGAAATAACAGGAAATAACAGAAACGAAATTAAGTGAAAAAGTGCAAAAAACAGAGTCATGCGTCGACCTCTGGAGTCTATGCGTCGACGCATAGAATGTCAATTTTGAGTTCTCAGATTTATGCGCTTACCCGTGACTTCTGGGGGTCAGCGCATGATTTTTGAGGTCGGCGCATAAGTTCTGAGGTCAGCGAATGAAGGCCAATTTTTTTAAGAAATTTCATTTTTTGAATTGTTTTCACCAGACCAAGGTCAAACATACATGCTAGATACTATTAAATCACTTGTGGACATTTATTTTTGGGAAGAATAAGATCCTATGCATCTAGACACATGACCAACAACGATAAGACGCTATATGCCCGACACGTGAAGTGATACCGCTCAAATTACAATCTAATGCATTTGTTGACATCATTAAAACAAGATAGCTAGAAGGATATCCCTCACATACTCCCCCTTTTTTATGATGGCAACACTTCCTTGATTGTCACGAGAGATGTAATTTGAGATGATCAATGCTCCCCCTGTCTTTAACATCTGGTTTAAACATTTCTGTAGCTTTTATTCTTCTCTGCCTTTGACAACATCAAAAAGACGAGAAGACAGTGGTCAAAATAGCATACAAAAATATGTAGTGGATCAACAAATATTTGCAACAACAAAACAGTTACCAGTATCCACATATGATACCGCTAATGTAAACTAGTAATGATTAAATACGGAACAACGATATTAAAGCAAGACATTCACTTCATAAAATTTGAAACATAACAGAAAAGTTTAGCACATGTCAAAATAACAGAAAGCAAACAACAAAACACAAATTCATGCACAACTAAACATGATGCCCTAAGGTTTATGGTCTCCTCCCCCTAAACGAATAACCTCGTCCCCTATGGTATTGACTTGGTGGTGGAAATTCCTCGAGTTGAAGGTTGAGGTCAATCAAGGTGCTATTGAGGTTACCAAGGCTGTTGGCCAAGTTTTGATTTTGCTGAGTCAGATTGGCATCCATTTGATTGAACCTGGTCATAGCAGCATTTGCAAAATTGTTGAAGTTGGTGGCATGAGACGATAATTGGTTAGACAGGTTTGTAAGCTGTTCCTGCTGAGTCAGGTATCGAGTTTCCTGTTGCGCTTGAAATTCTTGATGTTGCAGAGACAACTCAGTTAGCCTTGCCAAAATTTCATCATTGGATTGTTGATGAGGCTGAGACGGTGGAGTTGGTAGAGCAGAATTATCTGGAAGCTGCCATTCAGAGTCAGCATCATAGGATGGAGGAACATAAGCAGCACCAAGGTTGGTCCAGCAGTTTTGTTGCCACTGACCACTGCCTTGATTGTCATAGGATTCTTCCGATTGATATCCCATCCATTCCTCATTGTCTTCTTCTTCTTCCGCTTGATTGTCTTGCATGACAACGTCTTCCTGTATCACCACATTTTCATCATTACCAACATGATATGCATTACCTTGACTTCCTTCATCCTCACTTGCTTCAAGATGGACAGGTTCAGGATGGGTAGCTCTTTGTCTATGGATGAACCTTCGCTCACGAGAGTCCCAATGGTAACCCATCATGGACAAAGTTCTGGCCAGAAACTGTTGTTCAACAGTAATGTGAATATGACAAATCTGTGGAATAGGAATGTTAAAGTGATTCAGAAAATTTGCCACAGTAGATGCATATCCAAGTGCTAAAAATTTGTTAGAGCTGCGAGTTGTGAACATCCTAGAAGCAAAGTAGTAAGGCCAGTTGATTTTGATCTTTTCCCTCAGGATATAGATAAGATGCACCTCCGCTTGTTCAACTCTTGAGTAGCCTCCTTTCTTAGGCCTCAAGATGCGAGAAACAATCCACTGAAGGATACGTTCTTTAAATTTCAAATGACCGGTGGTGACACTCTTAGGAAATGCTTCACTTGCCACAAAATCAGCTGGATATGGTTCCCTCAACATTGAATTCAAAGCAGTTTTGAATGCATAGTCTTTAACAAAGGTTTTATCAGTGACCTTTGGAAGACTGTCATAAGTATTCAAAACAAACAATGTAGACCATACATCGTTTGTCACCTGATATTCTGCATTATTTATAGAGAACTTGAATTCAGCCCCACGAAATTTTCCTTTTATCCCACAGTAGAACAATCTAGTCAAGTCTTCACTGTACTTGTCATCACATTCAACAAATTCATTCAGATTTTGAAAATTGATGAGTTCAGAAATTTCAGGAATGTGAAAATCTTGACCCATCAACGGATAAAATCCATGTTGTCTTATAACAGCCCGGTTAGAAAATAATTCCGCAAACGGAGTGACTAACCTTTCAGAAATTAAAGATTCAAAAGTTACCCGTTGTGAGGATGATCCTCTTGTTTGAGCTTGTTGTGAAGTAGATCCTCTTCCTCCTCTTGTACCAGCATTTCTTCTGGAAGCCATTGTTGAAGAAGAGTTGAAGGAAGATTATCAAACTTGATTGTTGCAGAGATAGAAGAGAAGATGTGTGAGATCCTTTGAGTACCTTGCTGTAGATATATAGAGAAATTTCTCTCTTGGTGTTCCCTCCCCCTTTTTCTAATTTATTAGGGTTTTGATGAGAGTTTAGTGGGGATTAATTGAGATTGATGAGGTTTAAAGGAGTAGAATAGGGAGAGATTGACCACAAAAGCTAATTTGATGACATGCAATAATCATAGTTTAATGTGCAATGAGAAAACATAGGGAAGGTAAAACATTTATAGGTCGGCGCACGCAACCCAGAAAGATAAAGAAGTCTGGACGATTCCTTCATGCGTCGACCTGTGAATCTGTGCGTCGGCGCATGATTCCTGAAAATTTTGAAAATTACTTGAACATGTGGCTATGCGCTAACCCGAGAGTTTAATAGGTCAGCGCATGAAATCATGCGTCGACGCATGGAAGTGTAAAAATGAAATTTTTGCAAAATTCTTGTTCCAAGCAGATAAATACACATATACACACAGAACCAAACATTCACATGAATGATAAGTGCTCAAAATGAAATAAACATCAAGATTAGAGTAAGTAACATGGCACAAAATGTTGATAAACCTCTATAAGTTGGAACGATATTACCTTGAACGTCATGACGGTGAGATCCCTCACATATGGATGAATTTCTCTTTGCATTGTTAGTTAAAGATATGAACAAGCATATATATATATATATATATATGTGAAGATCATAATTCTAAAGGATGTTATGCACGATCCGAGATATCGAGAATGCCAAGTTCCCTACGGATGTGAAAGAAAGGCTCTGTAGCTAATGGTTTTGTGAAAATGTCAGCAAGTTGATTTTTAGTGTCAACATGCTCAAAAATAACATCACCTTTCTCTACATGATCCCTAAGAAAATGATGGCGTATTTCGATATGCTTGGTGCGTGAATGTAGTACAGGGTTCTTAGTTAGATTAATCGCACTAGTGTTATCGCACAAAATTGGAATACGTTCAAGTTTTAAGTTGAAATCAAGTAATTGTTGTTTAAGCCATAGGACTTGAGCACAACAACTACCGGCGGCATCGTATTCCGCCTCAGTTGTTGACAGAGCAACGGAAACCTGTTTCTTGCTGTGCCAACTCACCAAGGAATTTGCGAAAAAGTGACACGTGCCACTAGTACTTTTCCTATCCAACTTGCACCCGGCAAAGTCGGAGTCAGAGTAACCAACTAAGGAACAAACACTTCCTTTGGAATACCACAACCCATACTTTGGAGTACCAAAGAGGTATCGAAGTATGCGCTTAACTGCCTTCAGGTGGGATTCCTTGGGATGTACCTGATACCTCGCACACATGCATACACTAAACATTATATCGGGACGTGATGCGGTAAGATAAAGGAGAGACCCTATCATACCTCGGTACTTCTTTACCTCAACATCCTTACCCTTTTCGTCACGATCGAGATTAGCACTTGTAGGCATAGGAGTATCTATTGCTTTGCAGTTCAGCATATCAAAACGTTTTAGTAACTCAAAACAATATTTCGTTTGACTCACGAATGTGCCCTCTTCAAGTTGTTTGATTTGCAATTCGAGGAAATAGTTGAGCTCCCCCATCATGCTCATTTCAAACTCCCCCTGCATCAAACTAGAAAACTCCTTGACCAAGGTCATGTTAGTAGACCCAAATATAATATCGTCAACATAAATTTGTACAAAAATTAAGTGTTTTCCTTGACGTTTAATAAAGAGGGTTGTGTCAACCTTTCCTCTTGAATACCCTTGATCAAGTAGAAATTTGCTTAGACGATCATACCAAGCCCTAGGGGCCTGTTTAAGTCCGTACAAAGCTTGCTTAAGTTTATAGACATGATCAGGATATTCGTGTGATTCAAAACCTGGAGGTTGGGCTACATAAACCTCTTCATTTATATATCTGTTAAGGAATGCACTTTCGACATCCATTTGGAATAGCTTAAAGTTCTTTGTGCAAGCGTAGGCAAGTAGAAGTCGTATGGCCTCGAGTCGGGCAACCGGCGCATAAGTTTCCTCATAGTCGATTCCTTCCTCTTGGTTATAGCCTTGCGCTACAAGCCTAGCTTTGTTACGCGTTATTACTCCATTTTCATCAAGTTTATTCCTAAACACCCATCGGGTGCCTATTACTCGATGATCTCGCGGAGGGGGGACAAGGTCCCAAACCTCATTTCTCCAGAATTGATTTAGTCCATCTTGCATTGATAGATACCAATGCTCATCGAGTAACGCTTCCTTAGAGTTTTTAGGTTCAACTTGGGAAACAAAAGCAGAGTAATAACAAAAGTTACTAAGTTTAGAGCGAGTAGTTACTCCCTTAGAGATATCACCGAGAATGTTGTCAATTGGATGGTCTTTTGAAGACTTCCAAGCTGGAGGAAGTTCATCTTTCTTAGCATGATGATCATCCTCACTTTTCACTGGTTGGTGATCCTTTTCCTCCTCAATATGCACTGCTTCAGGCTGATCAATTCCCTTATCAGTGTCCTTGAGTATGTCTTCAGTAGGTACACCTGCACCATGAAAAGAACTACCTTCTCCGACATTTCTCGGATAAGACTCGTCAAAAGAAACATGAACTGACTCTTCAACTATACGTAACCTTTTATTATAGATTCTATAAGCTTTACTTGACTGAGAGTATCCAAGAAAAATACCCTCGTCAGCCTTGACATCAAATTTGCCGAGAGTCTCTTTTCCATTATTTAACACAAAGCATTTGCAACCAAATACATGAAGGTGAGAGATGTTTGGCTTACGCCCTTTTAAAAGCTCATACGGTGTCTTGTTTAGAATAGGCCGGATGAGCACCCTATTCAAAACGTAACAAGCCGTACTTATGGCGTCGGCCCAAAAGTATTTTGGTAATCCACTATCATTGATCATAGTCCTTCCAAGTTCTTCCAAAACTCTATTTTTACGTTCCACTACCCCATTTTGTTGAGGGGTACGTGGTGCGGAAAAATTATGATCAATTCCATTGGAATCACAAAATGCTTCAAATAAATGATTTTCAAACTCACCCCCATGGTCACTTCTGATTGACCCAATGTTTGTGTTTAACTTGTTTTGAGATAACTTAGCAAATCGTTCAAAGGCTGAAAAAGTATCACTCTTATTTGCTAAGAAAATTGTCCAGCAAAACCTAGAAAAGTCATCGACTATAACAAATCCATAGTAGTTACCACCTAGGCTTTTAACCCTAGATGGTCCAAAGAGATCCATATGGAGGAGCTCAAGAGGTCTCATAGTTGAAACAATGTTTTTAGATTTAAAAGAGATCCTTGTTTGCTTCCCCATTTGGCACGCATCGCAAAGATGATCCTTTGTAAATTTAATTTTGGGCAAACCGATGACTAGGTCTTTAGAGACAATTTTGTTAAGCAAATCAAAGTTGATATGAGCCAAGCGTCTATGCCACAACCATGAATCTTCATTCATAGTGACTAAACACTTGTCTCCATCCAATGATACCTCGTTTAAGTCTAGCATATAGACGTTATTCACCCTCAAGCCCTTAAACACATTCTTTTTGTCACTATCTTCAACTACGCAACAATCCTTTGAAAAAGAGACTTTATAATTTTTGTCACATAGTTGACTAATGCTTAAAAGATTGTGTCTAAGGCCCTCCACAAGAAGTACATCAGAGATAGTAGTAGATGAGGGGTTACCTATACTACCTTTACCGAGAATTTGTCCCTTGTTGTTATCTCCGTAGGTGATAAACCCCTTTTTCTTCGCCACAAAGTCGATGAAAAGAGATATGTCTCCGGTCATATGTCTTGAGCAGCCACTATCTAGAACCCATCTTCCTTCGGTGGTCTCAAGACTTTGTACCTCCTTTCCTTTGTTGTGACGTGCCATGAGACAAAGGTTGACGGATTCACTTTCGTCACTTGAGGAGTCATCTTTCTCCGACTCGCTATCGCTTTCCCAAGCGATGTATGCTCGTCGAGACTTGTTGGACTTTTTGTTTGAGCGACTCTTGTCATTATCCCTATCTTTGTCTTTCTTTAGGGATGGACAATCCGGCTTCATCATCGCTTAGCTCTTGATGTGTGGACTTTGAACAAAAAGCCTTAAGAGCTATCGACTTCTTCTCCGTATCTTTTACCTTCTCTTTCTTTATACTCTTCTCATGTTTATCCAAGCTAATGAGCACTTGCTCATGCTCATCGAGTTTACCAAAGAGTGTTGTGAGGTCAAGAGTAGCAAGATCATTGGCCTCCTTGATAACGGTAACCTTCGGTTTCCATTCCCTGCTAAGACACCTCAGAATTTTATTAGTAGAAACCTCATTTGGAATTGGTTTACCAAGAACATGCAATTTTTTGATAATGTGAGTGAATCGTTTTTGCATATCCGCAATGGTTTCCCCTTGCTTCATGTAAAACAAATCAAACTCTTGCGTTAGTGTATTAATACGAGCCAATTTAACATCATTAGTGCCTTCGTGGGCTACTTGTAAGGCATCCCACATAGCTTTGGCTGTTCCGCAATGGGAGACTCGATAATACTCATCAACTCCCAAAGAGGAAATGATCATATTACGAGCCTTCCAATCATAACTGTACTTTTTCTCATCCTCCTCAGTCCATTGGTCTTCGGGTTTAGGAACGACAACGCCTTCCGCGTTAGTCATAGTGATTGCCATGGGACAGTTTAAAATAACGTTCCAAACCTTCCGATCTAAGGAGTTAATATGAACGCGCATACAATCCTTCCAGTAGCTGTAGTTTTCACCTGTAAAAACTGGAGCTCTATTATAAGCCCCCTTAGGTTCCTTCGCCATGATCCAAGAAGTTTTACCGAAGCACCAGAATAAACCGGAGCTCGTGATACCACTTGTTAGATGATGACTATGGATCTAGAATGGGGGGTTGAATAGATCCCTTGAGTTTTACACGCAAATGGACTACAAAATTCTGTTTTAAAAAGTTGTTTAACGGAAGCTACCACTGGACAGAACGTCTACAACGAACCTTCTACCGAAAGGATCGGATATGCACGATTATATTATGGATGAGTACGAAGGAGAAAAATTCAGTTTTGAATATTACACTTATAAACACAGACGACAAATTATCTCTTGCTTGATGTTTATACCGATCCAATGAGGTTAATTGATAAGCAATTTAAAGCACTGTGTTCGAATTTTGCTTGGAAACAAATTATCAAACACGTAGTGTGCGTAAACACACTATGTGCAGAATTTCTATGGAGAATAATGTGCAGCTGCTCCAAAACACAATTCAACGAATTGTATCGATTTAACAAAAATAGTTTATCAGCGTACAATTATTCTACGACAGAAATTACGATAGTTTGCAACGTCACAAAATCGAACAATTCTGAAATGTAAAAGAGTTAAGGGAAAGAGAGAGAACACCCGAGATTTGATTAGGCAGTTCCCCAATCGTCCTCGCTTTGGGTACGTCTGCCCCCAATTCCGCAAAAGGAATTGAGATATATATATATATATATATATATATATATATATATATATATATATATGTAGTTGTTGCAATGTTTATTACAAGAGAACACTATGAACATTCAAACCCCGAACGTCTTCGATCTTTGATGCAAAATTTTCTCTTCCCTTGATTCAACATGAATCAAGTGCTCCGAATATGGATGAATTAATTACCGTCCCACGCTACTAAACCGAAAGAAAACTCCGTTCTTCAGTTACCTTCACTCGGTAAATTGAAATCTTCCAAGAATTCAAACCCAAACCTTCTTCTACGATCCTCTGATTACAGCTACTAAACCGAAACAGTTGCGCTAATTTTCGATTACCTTCGCCCAGCTGAATCCCTGTAGAAAGAACAGTTTGTACAAAAACCCCCAAAATCTCCTCGATTCTTGGAGGACAAACCCAACTGGTTTGATTCAAGAAACACCTGCCAATCTCTCAACCCAGAAGATGAAGATCACACTTCCTAAATTCTGAACGTTATCACTTCGATCAATGGGCGACACAAACAAAAATGATTATGTGTGATTGTTTGTTTACACAATGAAGAAGATGAAGATGAAGAGAGAACTGACATATATTTTTCACGTTTCTTGTTCTTTTTGAAAAATGAAGACCCAAAACTATTTATATCAAAAAATATGACCAAAAGAAATAACAGGAAATAACAGGAAATAACAGAAACGAAATTAAGTGAAAAAGTGCAAAAAACAGAGTCATGCGTCGACCTCTGGAGTCTATGCGTCGACGCATAGAATGGCAATTTTGAGTTCTCAGATTTATGCGCTTACCCGTGACTTCTGGGGGTCAGCGCATGATTTTTGAGGTCGGCGCATAAGTTCTGAGGTCAGCGCATGAAGGCCAATTTTTTTAAGAAATTTCATTTTTTGAATTGTTTTCACCAGACCAAGGTCAAACATACATGCTAGACACTATTAAATCACTTGTGGACATTTATTTTTGGGAAGAATAAGATCCTATGCATCTAGACACATGACCAACAACGATAAGACGCTATATGCCCGACACGTGAAGTGATACCGCTCAAATTACAATCTAATGCATTTGTTGACATCATTAAAACAAGATAGCTAGAAGGATATCCCTCACACTATATGCTTTACTATTTGTTGCACACCTAATGAATACAATTCATAGGCTCTACTAGCGAGTTTAACTCACTTTGGATATGGAATTCCAACATAACCCAGACAGTCCCTAGTTCTAAAGTAAGACAAGTTTGGTTATCTTTTCTTCAATATATCGTAAAAGAGAGATCTTGATTTTAGACTTGGGAACTCTATTCAGGACATAACAAACAATCAATTAAATTTCCCCTTACTAGTGAGATGCAATATCAGAATTCGACATAATAACAACAACTAGTTCAACAAGAGTTCTATTATTTCTTTCTTCTTTACCATTCATTTTAGAAGAATATGGTGCACTTGTTTCATGTGCCATTCCTTGTTATTTATAGATTTCATTAAATAAACTGGAATCATATATAGTTCCTCTGTCACTATGAAATCTCATAATCTTTTTACTAAATTAATTTTCAATTTCATTCACATAAGACCTAAACATGCCAAGCCCTTCATTTTCATTCATACTAAATTGATTTTCAATTTCATTCATAAAAATATTAAGCATATGAATCTCATTCACAAAAGTATCATTCTAAGTGACTGTGTACAAATATACCCCAATAGATCAATTAAACCATGTCTTATTAAGAAGAAAACCAGAAATAAGATTCTTTATAATCTCAGAAGTATGTACGACATCCTTCAAGATTAAAGTCTTTTTGGAGGTGGACTTCAGCTCCACTTCTCCAATACCAACAACATTAGTGGCGTGGGTGACTCTTAACATTACTTTTTTATTCATGTGTGTTTTGAACATTGCACGATCATAATAGGCATGACGAAATGAGCCAATTTCTTTCCACCAACCATCAGATTCACCAATCATGTTGATATCAGTCTTCAAAGCAATAAATTTCTTATCAGTCAGGTTAACTTGTGCATTAGGGGCAACACAAAGTTTAAACCTAATCTTACATTTCTTAATCATATGATCTATTTTTTCATAATTGAAGCATGAGAAAATATAATGTCATTTTTTTTTGTGGTGGTGATTGTTATCTATCAATTGGAGTAATTGGGACCCAAAAAGGGTTTTCGTTCTTAATTCGGCTCACGACATTGCGGTTATGATTCTTTAATCATTTTTCAAATGCCTTAAAAAATACACCGAATTTCTTTTTGTTGTTTGAAACAACTAAGACTTTTTCTTTTTTATCTTATATTTGAGAATCTTCTTCAATTCGAATGAGAATAATCAAACTCTCAATTAAAACAAAATCTTTTGTTTTGTGGCGAAGCGAAATTTCTAAAAAAGTTTTGAACTAAGGGACAATTTGTTAATAATAAAAACAATTTGAAAATTTTCATCCAAGGACATACCTTCAGTGATGATCTCATGAACAATCTTTTGAAATTTGTGGCATTAAACCTCCACAGACCTTTCAACTACCATCTAATATTTCAAATAGCGACTAACAATATACTTCCTTGCTCTACCCTGTTAGGTATCATACTTCTTTTTCAAAACTTTTCAAACTTGTTTTGTAGTATTACAACTACTGTAATAATCATACAGATCGTCTATGGGTCCATTCAGAATATGATTTTGTAGAGATAACAATTCTCTTTCCATAAGACAATTTCTTTCCTGAGCTATAAATTGTTCGCTTTAATCGGTGCAACAGATTCAACTTTAACACTATTGGGTGTTCCATTTGAATCCACATATCTCTTACTGTTAGTTTGCTCGGTTGATTTAGATTGATCAACAGAAATTTCATCAATCAGAACGTTGTCAACCTTTTTTAAGACTAAGAAAAATTGCAAATTTTGTTGCTAGTGTTTGAAGTGATTTTCTTCAAATTTGAATGGGTTGTCAGAGACAACAACCACATAAGTGTCAATAATTTCTTCAGCAGCCATGTTTGATCAAAACGTCTTAAAATTGTTGTTTCATGATTTTGAAAAATTGTCATTGAAGAAATTATCGGAACGAGTCGCGAACTAGGTCATTCTCTTTAAGACGTTTAACAATATCGCCCAAAATTATGCAAAGCATTCACTCAATCACGACGTTTTCAAGATAAAATAGCCCAAAACTATACTATATGATTACTATTTACATGGTAGATAATTGGTCTAGAAATACACTCTTTGATGGTACAGAGACTAGTCGAATATTGTATAAAATCGCTCATAGTATCTAGTATGAAGATCTGTCGTAATAATTTTTCAAACGAAGATAAATTTAAATAATTCTTCAAAGAGAATTTAATAATGGTCAATTGACCACTCAAAATAATTTCTCAAATAAAGAGAAATTCAAATAATTCTCCCAAGAGAGTTCAAAAATTAATACCGATAATTTCTCAACTCAAACTATAAGAAATTTAAATAATTTTCTAAAAAGAATTTAAGAAAATAATCGAAAAATTCAATGAATAGAAAGAAAGAGGAAGAAGTTGACACTTTGACATTTCAAAAAACGAAAAGTTATGAGATTAAAAAAGAAAAAACTAAAAAAGATTAATGTATTTTAAAATGAAATAAATACATTCCTTATATAATGGAGTAAACATAGCAAAGATATACAATCTCAACAATGTAGAACTATGATATTTTTCAATTATGACACAAACACAGTATAACAATGTACAAACTTAAAGAATTTTTTAAAATTGATCTCCCTACTAAAATATTGATATGTTACATCAGATATCATCTAATGAAAAAAAGAAAAGAACATCACAACTCCACAAAGTTGTTATGTTTACAAAAGATGTTTTAGTTTGGTCAGTGAGTAACATGCATGCCAATACTTGTAATTCAAGAAAAGAGTGAGAGAATGTATTCATTTCATTTGTGTTTGAAAAATGAGATCCAAGAATGAAAGCTAGCCAGCTGGATGTTGAATGATAAGCTGCTGTCTGGTTGGCTGTTGTGATTTTCAATCCATCCTACCCCACTTTTAACAAAGTAGCTTTCGAATAAACACCCATTTATTTAACCAAAATATCCAATTCTTTAATGACCTAATAAATTACACTTTATTACAATTAAATAAAAAAAAACTTTAGTTAGGTGCTTAACATTTCATCAAAAAAATGATTGTAACTTGCAATATAATTGCTTTATTGAATACAATTTCTCCTTCACTTTTTTCTTTCTCTCATCTTCATAGACTTGTTCCAAGTTGGTGGTGAGGTAAGAAGAAAAGAAGAATGGCATTTGCAGGAACAACTCAGAAATGTATGGCTTGTACCAAAACAGTTTATCTTGTTGATAAATTGACTGCTGATAATAGAATCTTTCACAAAGCTTGTTTCAGATGTCATCACTGCAAAGGAACCCTCAAGGTTATCTTATGTTATCTCTCTCTTACAATTCTCTTTTGCTTTATAGACTTTAAGTATTGGATCTGAGTTTTGCAATTTTTATTTCAAGAAAAAGCATGTAAAATTGTTGATTTTTGCTGATGAATTATTGTGTATACAGTTGAGCAACTATAATTCTTTTGAGGGAGTTCTTTACTGTAAGCCACACTTTGATCAACTGTTTAAGAGAACTGGAAGTCTTGAAAAAAGCTTTGAAGGTATAACAAAAAGGATGAACAATTGAATTTGTTACTGTACTTTTTCTTGTTAGTGTCTGAAAGGTTCTTTTGTTTTTGGCTACATAGGGACACCAAAAATTGCAAAACCAGAAAGAAGTAGTGATAATGAGGTAATGAGTTATGAATCTAGGTGTTTGTAATGAACAATTGTGAAATTTTGTTATTTTAGTGTTTATGTGATTTTTGAGTTGTTTTTATCAGAAACCTGCGGCGGTTAAAGCTTCCAGTATGTTTGGTGGAACAAGAGACAAATGTTCTGGTTGTCAGAAAACAGTTTATCCGACCGAGAAGGTAAATAATGCATGTTTGAAGTGACGGAGACAGTGATTTAGTCAGATTTAAATGTGCGTACACTGAGATTTTGTCAAATTCACCGCAAATCCAAACATTGTTATGTTTGAGTTAGCGATAAATTTGACGGAATCTTACTTTTGTGTTAATGGAATTGATATTTTGGATTTATGTAGGTTACTGTGAATGGAACTCCTTACCATAAGAGTTGTTTCAAATGCTGCCATGGAGGGTGTGTTATTAGTCCTTCCAATTACATAGCACATGAGGGAAAACTTTACTGCAAACATCACCATGTTCAACTGATTAAGGAAAAGGGAAACTTAAGCCAGCTTGAAGGTGATCATGACAAAAATGCAAAAATCAACGGTGAACAAGTTGCGGCTGAAACATGATGAAAGAGTCTTTTAAGTCTCAGAAATTTTCCAGATCTCACGTTCTATTTTATGAACTACATGTTTCTGCTCTCTCTCATGCTTTTGATATAATGATGGTATTCGATATTTGTTTGCAAGTGTGTGGATCTATGAGACATAATTGCTTTGCTTGTTAGTTTTTTTGTTTTGTTTTTTGTGTTTTAATTTGATTTTGAAGGAAACTGAATGTAACTCCAACTTGGTTTATGGAGTTTGTTACTTGGTTATTTTGGAGTCTGATACATCTTTTTGGAATAAAGGCGCATTGTAGATTCTATGCTATTTTTAGTCCTTTCCTCTGTCTTACATTTACCAGTGTCATCAGAAATCGAAAATAAAGTCATGCAATAATTTCTGCTTAATTGAAGCCATGATCCTCATGGCAATTGAAAATGGTGTACATCCTGCAAATTCTTGTTTTCATGGTCAAAATGATAGTAACCTAACGGAGAACTTCTCACGGCAGAAGAGTGTTGTTGTAAGAAATTAGAAAACTTTGGCTTCCATCTGTGTATCACTTCTTCAATACCCAACCAGATTTTTTTCACACAATCCTAACCTCTGTAGAGTTTTAACTTGTAGTGTCAACCATATATGTATTACAAAATAAATACAGTGACCAATGCTTTTAATTTCAACCCCATTAAAAAATACCATGTCACAACTCAAACAAATACATTAAAAAATACCATGTCACAACTCAAACAAATACAGTGATGAATCTGTAAGTGTTGTTTTCGACCTTACAGATCACATTGCCAAGCTCTTGTTGAATGATATAAGCAAATCAAGTGTGCAGATTAAGAAGAATGTGTCAAAAGATTTGAAAACTGATTTCACCCACTCACATAACAACTCAAGGACAACATTAAGAGGTTTGAGCAGCTGAAGGCTTCCATGGCCACTTTACTTAGAAACCTTAAGTGATAAAGATTGAAGCTTCTATCATGGAAGTAGGCAGTACTAATGGCAATTACGCATCAATAAACCTGCAATAAACTTCATCTAAAACATCAAATAATTTTTATCAACTAACTTCAATCTGCATCAATTCAATCAAATATCAGTTATTGCACCAGTCCTGTAAGCAGTAACAGAAGTGAATAATCTATAAGCCAATAAAAGTAATTTTATAACATTAAGGGACTAATGTCTGGATCATTACAATTTACAATGGATGAAATGTAAAAGAATGGACTGACAAGATGTCAATTCCCATTATTTTGCTTACATTAAATATGAAAAAAGGAAGTCCAAATTCCAAACCAAAGGAAGTCACATATAAAAGGTGACTCACAGATGAGGAATGTGCATATTCCTTGAAACTAATTGTCTAAGATACCATCTAAGGGAAACTGTCATAATTTCACAGCTAAAAATACACTATGTCACAATGTACAGGTGACATCCAGCTACACAATCAAATTAAGGAAATTAATCAGCAGAAGGGTTTACTACATCAATGATACAACCATCACAGACAATGTTTTTCATGTCTATGACGAAATTGTCCCGAACGAATCCAAATCCAAAAGTACCATCTCGGTACTGCCAAATCCTTCCCTCGGCACTCCTTGGATTTATTGTTCCAGCAACAAGGTCAGGAATAACTAAATCATAACTTGCATTTATGAGAAGAATTCGATTTACTGCTTCATTCTCAGACAAATGGAACTGCTGAATGTGACTTGCCCCTTCAATGTCCAACATAGGGAACTGCTCATGATTTTCATTGTGTGGTTGAACCGGTTGTAGATGAATGCGGCTGCCATACAGAGATTCTTCTTCTAGAGGAAAGGGAGATTCCATAAATGTAGCATTGGACGTCCAGAAAACCGGGGCATAGGTCGAGAAACGTTCAGGAGGATCCCCAAGGCGGCGGCAGGCAATGCCACCAATGTCATCATAAGCCACAAGGTAAAATGCTAAACTCATGTCTGCACAAATTCCCTGCATCATTGACAATTTCAATAAGCCATCATTCACCTTCAAAATCATTGATTAAAAAAATATATAGAAATTTGCTGTATACCAATGGTTTACTCAAAATGCAACAACTAGGGTGTGGAGACATATTGATGCTGATCTATATAAGCATGACTTCAACCAAAGGTGTGCATCAGCATCACCACAAACCCCAACATCATCTAATTATGAGACCATAAAATGGAAATCAATGACAATGATCATGATTCTTTGGCTTTATCGTTGTTCATTTACTAACATTTTGCAGTTTGATTACTACGAATCACACAAAGAAATGCAATAGCTCAACTAGATAATAATATCAAACATCAATCATTCAATGACAGATACCAAAGCACCAAGTTACTATGCTATAATTATCATCAACACTCAAAACATAATTGAGCATAAATAACAGCAAGGAACAGTTAAGAAACACCTTCCAAAGTCCTTGCAAAGGCCGCAACGCCGTCGGCGAGCAATTCACAATCTTTACAAAATGCTCAGGCTCCCATCTCCTCCTAGCCATCCTTCCCTTCTCCTTCCTCCTCTGCCTCCTCGATCTGTCGCTTCCAGGACTAGTCCGGTTCGCCAAATGCTGATAAATCTCCAACATCAACAGATCCGGCGGAGATCCACTCCCAACCCCAATCCCAATCCCATCCTCTCCACCAAAACCACAATCCTCGCCGCTAATATGTACCGGACTCGAATTTCTCCCAAACACATTCTCCTCTAAAACAAAATGAGTTTTCCCCATAAAAGAAACATTCACAGGAATCAATCCATTCAATTCATTACCATCACCAAAATTCAAATCCAAATTCAAATCAGCTCTACCATCAGGATCCAAAAGATTCACAATTTGTCCCTCTTCAGAAATACCCATCTTTAAAAAAGGCACCTTTTTAACCTGATAATCACAAATTTCAGATTGCGATTGAACAGGCGAAACCCTAGAAGCCGAAATGAACGACGCCCCCCACTCGAAGAAAACCAACGAAGGCGACGAAATTACAGCACTCCCCGGACCGCTCCGACGCCAGAAACCAATGAGATTTTCCCATTCATGTAAAGTATTGTAAAGAAATTTATACGGAATTTTACCTTCTCCCCATTTCGTGATTTGGGTTTTCGAACCCCATCTTCGATCGCAAAGCGTGAACCATAGCTTACCATCGTTGGAACAGAGTGAACCGAATTGCTTTGAGGTGCATGCGAACGAAGCAATCTCGGTGGGGCCGAGAAACGAGAGGATGCAAAGCTGAACATCCTCGGGAAAATCGCTGAATGAAATTGAACATGAAGAAGAGTCATTGAGATTGAGATTGTTCGCCATTGAAATGAATTGGATTGAATGATTGAAGAATTGGGATTAATAGATATATTTGATTCGATGAGTGGATTTGGAAGATTCTTCGATGCTATGGAATCATTCTCTTTCGGAATTTCAGTGAAATGAGAGTTGTTGCATTGAAACAAGACAGTGAATGCAAAACGCGGGATGTTTCATTGAACCTGCTTGCGTTTCGATGTTGTTGTAGAATCGTGTAAGGTGTAAGCCGTAAACGATGAATAGAAATGAGGCCCGTTGGCTGTTCCTTTGATTTGGTCCAAAAATGCGAGCTAGGCCCGTTTACCTAAAGATTTAGAAGAAAAAAAAAATACTCTTTCCATCCTTATGAATTCAGAATTGTCTCTAACGTTCGAAGATGCATTTTTGAAAATGTTTTTTTCATACACATCTCAGATAAAATTGCTGAGAAACACTTATTATATTGAACAATGGCAGAATGAAAAAACAACATAAATTAACAGCAAAATAAAAATTACATAGATAACGGTTAATATTTAATTATAAATAGGTGGTTTAGGACATTGCAACATCCTTAGAGTATATTCAACTGATCTTGCAATCGTCACATTCACTACAATCAAACTCTTTGTTGAGTAACGGTAAAAGGTACTCAATATAGCATTTAAACCATCATTCGTCTTCAGTTCAAGCATGGTGAATCGTATCTTCCATTTTTTGTCAATCGAAGATGAACGATACTCGAACACGACAACTCACCGATTTTCTAAATATCCTAGGAGAGTGTCCAGTTTGGTTTTTCAAATCAACGAGAAGAATGTCTTCAGAGACCCTAAACTGGAGTGGGAGATTCGTGCCATTGAAATAAACAAAGGCAAGATGGGGATATGTATTCATTCTGATTTTTATAAAGAAAATGAAAGAGGATCCTTTATTTATACAAGTGGTAGATTAAGTTGGACCATGGCATATGAGGTTGGGGTAATAAGGAAATTCATGAAGAGAATTTCATTAGACCATATGATCTAATGGGTTATGCTGTAAAGATTATGATAGATTATAACAATATTGTCCCATTTACAAATAATGCAGTTAGGATGCAAAAAGAGGTTTAGTTGATTCGCTGGAAACTGCTTGCTACTAGGTGGGTAAAGCTAAATCTTGACGGAGCTTATATGAAAGATGGTAGAGTAGGTTGTGGAAGTGTTATAAGGGATATTAATAGAGAATTGATATGAGGGTATACTGAGAGGCTTGGTGTGTGTAGTCCTTTTGTGGCAGAACTTTGGAGAGTTTATGAGGGGATGCAGCTTGCCAAAAGGATGGGAGTGGGAGTTATTGAAGTGAATGTTGATTTGTTGAATGATATTAATAATATGAATAATGGTAATATCATAGGAAGAACATTGATTAGTAAGATTCAAGTGTGTGTAAGGATGAATTCAGAGATAATTGTCAATCATGTTTATTGTGAGGCTAACCAAATTACGAACGTGTTAGCTAAAAGCAGAATAGATCTTATTAAAGATGTGTGTATTTATGAGACGTGTCCTAGCAACATTAGGTGCTCATTAGATTTTTATTTTTTGGAAACTACAACTCCCCCATCTAGTCTTAGTGTAGTTTTTCCTTTTTGGACATATGCCCTCTTTGTAACAAAAAAAAAAAACACTCTTACTATCTCACACACAACTTTCATCAAGTGTAAATTAATTATACAACTTCTTATGCACAATGCCACATTAGGTAGTAATTTGAAAAGAAAACATAAAGAATTATGTCGTGAACGGCAAGAAAGTAGTGATGAAAAACTTTCGAAGTAATTTACGAGGAAAGGTTAAATAATAGATAAATAAGGTAATATCAATTAAGGTAATTTTGTAAAATACTTTTACGATTGGTTGATTGTTGATTGAATAATAATTTCACCATTGGGTCCATAGCTCAGTGGCAGAGCATTTGACTGCAGATCAAGAGGTCACCGGTTCGATCCCGGTTGGGCCCTTTTTGAAACAATTAATTTTTATTGACAAAAAATTAACCAATTAAATTATTAATGGTTTTTAACATGGTAGTTAAAATTAGACTGGACCGGTTGATCGGAAACCCGACTTACGTACGTCTCAGTTAGTGTAAAAATAACTATGCATAATAATTGACCGATAAACTGCAAAACTAGACGAAAAAAATGGTTTGATTGGTTTTATATGTTGAACCGTATTTTCCTTTCACATGTTGAACCTATCAGTTTTTACCAATACATCTAACCAAACTATGAGTGAGAAGGGAAAACATAAAGAATTATGTCGTGGACGACAAGAAAGTAATGTTGAAAAACTTTTGAAGTAGTTTTTTAGGAAATGTTAGATAATAGATAAATAAGGCAATATCAATTAAGGTAATTTTGTAAAATACTTTTATGGTTGGTTTATCGTTGATTAAATAATAATTTCACCATTGGGTCCATAGCTTAGTGGTAGAGCATTTGACTGCAGATCAAGAGGTCACTGGTTCGATCTTGGTAGGGCCCTTTTTGAAACAATTTATTTTTATTGACAAAAAATTAACCAATTAAATGACTAATGGTTTTTAACATGGTAGTTAAAATTAGACTGGACCGACAGTTCAACCGGTTGATCGGGAACCCGACTTAAGTACGTCTCAATTAGTGTAAAAATAACAATGCATCATAATCGACCTATAAACTGCAAAACTAGACAGAAATTATAAAAATGGTTTGATTGATTTTATATGTTGAACCGTATTTTGCATTCACATGTTGAACCTATCATTTGTTGTCAATACATTAAACCAAACCATGAGTGAGAAGAGAAAACATAAAGAATTATGTCGTGGACAACAAGAAAGTAATGATGAAAAACTTTCGAAGCATTTTTTTGAGGAAATGTTATATAATAGATAAATAAGGTAGTATCAATAAAGGTAATTTTGTAAAATACTTTTACGGTTGGTTGATTGTTGATTGAATAATAATTTCACCATTAGATTCATAGCTCAATGGCAGAGCATTTGAAGAGGTCATCGGTTTGATCCCGGCTGAGCCTTTTTTGTAACAATAGTTTTTATTGACAAAAAATAACCACTTAAATAACTAATGGTTTTTAACATGGTAATTAAAATTAGACTGGACTGGCAGTTCAACCGGTTGATCGGGAATCCGACTTAAGTACGTCTTAATTAGTGTAAAAATAATTATGCATCATAATCAGCCTATAAAATGAAAAACTAGACGGAAATAAAAAAAATAGTTTGATTGGTTTTATATGTGCACCTGTCGAGTCAAATGTTCTTGTGAAGTTGTGTGTAGTGCTGGATCCAACCATAAACTATTACATATAATCTATTTCTTAACTAGTTTGAATGATAATTTTGTTGTTGTTAAGCCTCAGATCATTTTTATGGATCTTTTAGCTCCACTTAGCAAGATTTTTTCCATGGTTATTCAACATGAAAGACAAAGTCATTTTCAGCCCCATGTTGATGATTCACAAACAATGATTAATGATGTTGATTCTAAAAGCTTTGGATGTAAATTTCCCTCGTCTAAACATGGTGTTTGTGTGTGAATATTTTGTGGCAAGACAAACCACATTGTGGATAACTGCTTCAAAAAGCATGGTATTCCTCATCACTTGCAAAATCAATTTCCACCAATGGCTAAAATGCTACTTCTGATGGGGGATATTAGATTTACACTCGTTGCTAATGACATGAAGATTAGTTCTTCACCTATGAATCATGATTAATTTGGAGTTCTGATGAATCTTCTTTAGAAGTATAGCCTTGGCCAAGTTACATGAATTACTTCTTCTAATTAAGTTGGCTCTATCACAACTGCTGATAATTCATTAGTAGGTAAGCATGTTAGTGCTCATGTTTCTCTACATAATTGTACTATTGGCTCTTAGATCATTGATTCATGAGCTAGTGATCACATTTCTGGTAATGTCAAGTGGTTTCATTCCTACAATAAAATCACTCATATCAATGTTAAATTATCAAATGATCAATCCTTGACTGCCAAATACTTATTATAAATTTCTCACCTGAATTTAGTGTGCCAAATGTCTTGTTCATACCAAATTTTTTTAAATCATATATCAATTTTAAAATCGTTCGAGTTTTCTAACTGTAATGTCAATTTTTTTGGATCACAATGTTTTATCCAGGACAAAACATCCTTGAAGATGACTGGTTCTGCTGAAAGGAAGGAAGACATGTATTACTTAAGCCTAAGAAATAAGGATTTTCATGTTTCAACAACATTTATTTCAACAATTACTACTTTACCTGATAAAGCATTATGACATTTTAGACTGGGTCATTTCTCTCATAGTAGGTTATCATCCTTACAATCAAAGTTTCCTTCTATTATAGATAATAATAAAGATGTTTGTTATGGGTGTCATTATGCAACACAAAGAAAACTTCCTTATATTGTTAGCGCTAGTAGAGCTTTAAACCCTTATGATATGATTTATTTTTACATTTAGGGTCCTCTTGTTGTTAAATCTTTGCATGGTCACTCTTATTTCTTGATTGTTGTAGATCACCGCAGTATGTATACTTGGATTACACTTATGAAAATAAAGTTTGAAGCTAGACAACTTATAAATTTTATCAAACTTATTGAAACACAATATAGAACTAAATCCAAGACCATTCGCACAGACAATGGTCCTAAGTTTAGCATTCCTGAATTTTATGCCACTAATGGAATCATCAATTAAATAAGTTGTGTCGAATCTCCATAACAAAATGGTAGGGTGGATAGGAAACATCAACTTCTCTTGAATGATAGGACATTAATTTTTCAATCAAAACTTCCTAAAAAATTTTGGTCATATGCTATTTGGCACACTACTTTCATAATAAACAAAACTCCTACACCTATTCTGGATAATCAATCTCCACGTTTTATTTTTCATCGTGAAATTTTTTATATACATATATTAAAAGTTAATGGTACGTTGGCATATGCTACTATACTTCAGATTCATAAAACAAAACTTGAACCTAGAGGTAGAAAGTGTGTCTTCTTAGGGTACATGAATGGTATGAAGGGTGTTGTTTTATATGATGTCAATCATAACACCCTATTTTCCCAGTGCATAAATATACGAAAAATCAGAGTATTCATCAAAACAAAAACAGAATGTCATACATTCTCAAATCCAAACATACATGCCCTATAACACTTTAACAGATAGTAACAATAATGAACACCTTCTCTTAGGGTGTCTTCGCATGCTCACCTTCACTTAGGGTATCATTGCAGCGGAATTTCTCATCAACAAAGCATGCAATCAATAAACGAAATCAAAAATACAATCTCTTCAAAACCTCAAAACATCAATCATGAGAGTATACTTTAACTCTCTACTCAACAATAAAAAATAAATAACAAATGTTTCCCCCAGTGTTACATATCAGAGTACGTAAACAAAACACAGAAAGAATAAGAAGAAACAACCTCATACTATCCTCCACTCTAAGCAGCTACTTAGTTACATGCTTATTTATACTTCGAAGAGGAGCACAGATGACCACCACCACAACAACAAAAGGGTGAGAAATCACAAACGATAATAACATGCATATACTACAAGGTAGGATAATAACACAACATTCTCCACACAACTTTATTCACAATATATCTCATCACAATCTCACACCCAAACTCATCAATCAATCACAATTCAACAATTACGCAGATAACTCATTATTCAATGCGACTAGACTATGCAACTCTATGCATATGCATGTGGTACCAACTTAACATTTGGTTCTTTATACGAACCGGGTTTTAATCTTTGCGAACCCCGAGCCCCCTATCTGAGCTTGGAACAAGCCATTAGTCCTCTCTCTGAACTAGCAGACATGCCTATTGACATAACTCTTATGATGTATGATCACATCATCAAATCAATGTGTTAAGACCCCTCTTTGATCTTAGCATAAATGCATTGACAACTCAAGTAATCCTCTCTCTGGATTACATCACACCAAAATCACAAAATGCACATTATCAATCAACAGTGCAACACAAGCATGCTAATAATTCATCTCAATAAAATTATATTCAAACATGTAACAATACAACAAACATAACTAAAAATAATCCACATGCACAACATTCTCATACTTCATATTTATTCTCAACGCATACCATCTGTTCATAGCAACATATTCAAACATTTCCATAACTCATAAAAATGTTCCTCAAACTCGTACAACTCGACATTTACTCGATCAAATAATTTTTATAATCATTCTTATCAATTACTCATGTTATCACGACACATTCTACATATGAAATTATTACCAATTGATAGTAATTTGTGTTAGCTTTCCAAAGCTTCGAACTGCGTCTTATTCCGAGCTACGAAACTCAAGTTATGATAAAAACAAAAACAAAAGAATTTTATCGCTAGAGCGTATCTGTCATACCTCAAATTTTACCCTTAGATTCTTTGATCTTTTGCATATCATTTAGGTCAATCATATTTCATAACTTACCAATTTATCAGCCTTTGTTGTATTTTGTTTTCACTTTTGAATCAAGGTTTTCCCCAAGAGACTTCAAGGATTGGTAAATCAGGGTTTTGGATAGGTCTTTCACCATTTAAGCTCCTAAGTCGTGGGATTGGAGAGTTTTCTTTTGGGTTGGATTTCTTTTGTTCAGAAGTTGTTTCTTTCGGTTATTGTACTCAAGTCTGAGACAGAGGTGTTGGGTTTTCATTCGTCATGAGCAGTTCTTATCAGAGGTTTATCAAGGCACAACTTCAGTTCTCAGAATGGCCACAAGGGTGTAGTTTGTTTAAGGCTCATCAGTGGTTTAACTAGAAAGATTGGGTCAGGATTCTAGAAGATTAGGGTTTCTCACCCTTGGTGTTCATGATCAACAAGTGTCGTTCAATTGAATCTCTTGAGGCTAGCAGGTTCAATGAGCATGCAAATACGGATTAGGTGGTTAGGGTTTTCACTCTTGGTATGAGGATTTGTCAGGTTGTTGTTCAATCAAGATCATTTCAAGATAGATTCGGGTTTGTGTTGTTGTTCAGGATTTGTGGCGGTTAAGGGCATTTGTGGAGTTCATAAAGGTTGTGGAGGCGTGTGACAAAACCCATATATATTCCATAACAGTTTTATCCATTTTTGCTTTTCATCCGTTTTCAATAACCATTATCCATTTTTCGATCCAGTGTTCAATTTTCATCTCCAAATCCATTCAATATCCAATTTCTGTTTCATTATCCTTTTCATTTTATTCCATATCCATTAAAACCATTGTTGAATTCATTCCCAATTACTATCCAAACATCCAATTCACATTCATAAATATTCAATATCCATAAATCAATAAAAATCCATTTATTTGTCATGTCCAATTCAAATCCATGTGCCCATTTAAATAATATCCTTTTCAAATTCTCAATTTCTATTTAATATCAATTGTCCACTTTTTTTGTCATAATCATTCACCAAAAATTCTATCCAAGTCCATGTGTTAATTGATACAAATTCTACAAAATATCACAATAATACAAATCCCAAGTCTTTTTCTTTTATGCATTCAATTATTATTATTACAAAAATCCGTTTTTCTTTTTCAAAGGCCCTTTGTTTTTTTAGGAGGATTCTACAAGATCATAAATTAAGTAAGGCCTGTTTCACAAATAAAAAAACCCATTACATAAGAAAACATCACAAAAAAAAGAAATAAAGACATATTACAAAAAGTTAAAATCTCTGTTATCATTGTTAAACCTGCGCCCTCCCACTGCCACATATATCACTCCAAAACAAAACTCCATTCCATGCCAAAACACCCTTCAACGTCTGATGCCAAAAACTGCATACAACACTGCTACACAATATCCTGTACAACAGACATCATCCACAAGCCTCCAAAACTGCTGCAAAACCATCCAAAAACCTTACAAAACTCTGCTCAATAATAGCTCAAGTCAACCTCCCAGACTACACCACGCGACCAACCGTGACAACAACAAAACTATGCCAAAATCTTGCATCAAACCTATGCTGCAACAACACTCTAAACCTGCTACTATCCAAGCTGAAATTCACAATAAGACAAAACTCCACAAACCCTGCTCACACTGCTCCACAAAAAGACAGCATACCACATTAATCCACAACTTGCAATCAAAATAATAAGTCTGCAATGAAGAAGACTTCACAATGCAATAAGCAAGTTCAAAAAAGAAGAAAACTCAATAAATGTTTTTGGCTTTAGAGAAAGAATAAAAGGGAAGATACATACACACTGTGAAAGGAGGAACAAAGAAAATACGATCAATTTCATAACAGCACCCTCACCGCTCCGTGTTACACTACCGCCGA
Source organism: Lathyrus tuberosus (assembly GCA_022829125.1). Taxonomy (NCBI): domain Eukaryota; kingdom Viridiplantae; phylum Streptophyta; class Magnoliopsida; order Fabales; family Fabaceae; genus Lathyrus; species Lathyrus tuberosus. The sequence goes on from JALAZF010000399.1 coordinate 1,001,705, forward strand.
CGCCAACAACAAAGCTCACCTTTCTTTCCCCTTCACCATTCTTGAAAATCCTTCATCACTTTCAGCATCTAATCTCGACCCCCTCAAACCTTTCCCCATTTCAGCTACAACACAACACCAAACTTCCCTCAATCACTACCTTAAAAACGACGACCACAACTCAGTCCACCTCACAACCATCATCATCTGCCTTTACCACCATAGGTGCAATATCAACCTACAACAACCATACACCGACAACACGCCGCCGCGACAAAGGAGTATTCCGACCGAGGGACAAATTGGGAGGAAACATTCGCGTGAGAAAGGACACGGAGGTAACAGAGATGAATCAGTTAGGTCGAGAACGGAGGTGAGGTAAATTGTTTGAAATGAATAGAATGAAGGAGATAAGGGATTGGGAATATGCATTTGTTTTCCATGACATTGTTTCAGATATTTTAAATGTGCGATTCTGATTTGCGTTTGGTCTTTGCTTTTGTTTCGTTAAGCCGTTTTGAGTTTTTTCTCTTGAAGGTTTTTCTTTAACGTGACTAGAGAGCAGACCGGGTCTGGGTCGGTTGGAACCCAACCCGGTAAAACCTGGTCCAATTCTTTGGGCCATCTCCCTTTTCTCATTTGAGCCCATTTTACATTCCTTGATGATACCCCTTAGTTTAATCAAGATTTAGTTTAGTTAAATTAGTTTTAATTAGTTTTTAATTATATTAGTTTTTTTAATTAGATATTAGAACTTAATTAGTTAGTTCTTTTAATTAGATTTTAGAATTTAATTAGTTAGTTTTTTAATTAGAAACTAGAAATTTAGTTTATTTAGTCATTTAGTTTTTAATTAGAATTTAGTTAATTAGCTTTAATTGGATTTTAGTTTAATTAATTAATTAATTTTTCTAGATTTTGGTTTAATTAGAATTTGGCTCAATTAGATTTTATTTTTAGTTGATTCTTGAATTAATCTTGACAATTCCGTATCTTCATTTTAGTTAATTCCTGATGTTCAATTTTGAATTTAATTCTTGATGCATTTGGCTATGATTAATTCCCGATTTTGATGTCCTATCTTTTGAGCTTTTGATTTGCCTGAGCATTTGTTGTACATATTGCTATTCATCTTATATTTTGATACTTGAAGTTTCTCTCTTCGTTCCTCAATTGCTTATGCCTAATTCCAAAGGAAATGATCCAACTTGTTGACTTCCATGTCATAGTTAGGGTAGCCTTGTCCACTTTTCCCTTGAGACCTGATTAGAGTCTCTAGCTCGTTTTACTTAGCCTTAAGTTTGGAGTCGCCACACTCCATGTAAGTGTCATGGTTATGAACACTTATTCCCCTCTGGAACCTTGATCATTATCAAGAGTTCCTCAACCCTAATTAGGCAAACTACGGAGGCTCTGATTCCTCATTCCTAGTCAGGATACGTAGACACAAGATGCGATATCTTTTCGAGCCTTCTAACCCTCTAACCACTAACAACTAATTTCCCTTAACTTTTACCGTCGTGCGACCGAGACTAGTTTACCTTTATCCTAGCCTTAGGTTTGGAGTCGCCGCACTCCATGTAAGTGTCATAATGATGAACACTTACTTCCCTCTGGAACCTTGATCATTATCAAGAGTTACTCACCCCTAATTAGGTGAAATACAAATGCTCTGATTCCATCCTAGTCGGGATACGTAGACACGAGATGCGATGTCTTGGCGAGCATACTTAGTGTACATACCCTTAGGTCTTTACCTTAGCACCTTTCTTTAGCAAACAAACTTTAGCATAACACAAATACTAATAAGAGGTTCCTGTAGAGTACTACAGATACTTAGGATGCTAACACCTTCCCTATGTATAACCAACCCCCGAGCCTTAGATCTCTAACTGTGTTGTTACATAGCGCACTTAGGGTTTTCTTCGATCTTTACCCTTTCCTTTGGATAAATCAAAGCTCGGTGGTGAATTCAAAGATTTGTGATTCAAGTTAATTAATAGCTTGATATCCGATTCTCACCGCAACAGTATCGCTACGCGAGGACATCCCTCGCTAAGCGACGAATCCCTAAGCAACGGCGTACATAACTGCAAAAACCAAAATGCGATTTTCACCATTGGAGGTTCTCCGGAACTCCGATTTCGATTCTACAAAAAGCCAGACGCTTAGAATTAGACATAATGTAATTATCCCATGATTAAAACCCAATTTAACACATAAAATCTACTATTTTAATGAAAATCATTGATTTTCAAAACCTTCGACGGTGCAACAATGGTGGAAAACATCAAGTATAAAAACAGAAAAATAAGTCCTGAATAGTGCATGAATTCATCAATTATTTACAAATAATTTTCATTCTACAATCAGAATTCATCTACAACATACACTCTATTGGAGGTTAAGGACTACTCTACCCTACCACTCATGCATAAGTCCTATTGAAAATTATTCTACCCCCTTACTGGATACTCCTAGCAACAGAAATTCTGATTTTTGATAGAACTTCTTCTTCTTCACTTCAAGTCTCTTCCTCTTCTTAGCCCTTTGGTCCCTTTCTCTTTTCTCTGATTTCTACATACTGACAAAATAAGTTATTCCCAGGTTTCTCTCATTGTCATACATAGTTAGGACAAATAACTCTTAATTATATTTTTCTCCCATACTACGAAAATAATTGTTCATTCCTCCCATCAATTTTTCCTTAATTCTCACTTTCACCCCAAAAGCTCTATTTTCCTTTTAATTAATTAAATTTAGTAAATTATTATTACTAAAATAATTTCTAGTAATTATGGCCCATTTCTAGTAATCCTGAGTTTTGTGGACGTCTAGGAACACTATTATTTCTTATAATGGGAGATTAGTGGAGATGGATATCTTGGGGTGCATCAAAACCTTGTCTAGGGAGTGGCTTTTGGCTAAGTATTATGGGTTGGTTGACGTGATTTCGTCCGTGTGGCAAACTAACTTGTCTTACTTTTTAGTCGGTTGATTTCTTTGCGGTATGTCTGGTTTGCTTGAGGTTTTGTGTGTCGTTGTTCAATTGTTGTTGCAGGTTCTAGCTAGAAGGTGGGGAAATGGTGATATGTTTTTTTTGCTTCAAGTGAGATCGCGCGGGTGAATCATGTTTGAAGCTCCATTTTTTCATTTTGCATCAACCGAACAGGTTTTGAAGTGTGTTTTGGGTTTTTTTTAGGAACTCTCCTGGTTTCTTTTCGGATGAGGGGAGGTTCGAGAAAATTCATTTCTTTCTGGAAGAACATAATGAGTTGGAATTCTGCATCATTTGTGTTCCAACTGTTTTGTTTTAGTCTTGGTGTGGGCCATGTTTTGTGTTTGGTTAAATTTGAAGATTAGCTAGAATCTCAAGTCTCAACCCATTTGTTGAGTTTCTTTTATCATTTAAAAGGCAAAGTTTGGCTAGATTAGGGAATTGGCATTTTAGTTGGCCATCTGCTGATGATCTTTTGGCTCAAAAGAATTGGAATTATCTTCAAGGAGGAATTGTTCAATTTGGAAGACATAGTTTTTAATTTAAAAGTGCTATCTTGGAGTTGATTGACTATAGGGATCAAGAATAGATCTTTTGTTAAATTTCTTTGTTGGTGGATAATCTTTTTAGATTTTTAAAGTTGCATTGTCTCCTTTGTAATTGTGGTCTTTGAGTATTTCTTGTACTCATTTTTCATTAATCTAATTTGCTTATTAAAAAAAAACTGCTATACCCTTAACTCAAGGGTACACACCCCCACTCCCATATTTGATTAATCACTCACAATTAAATAAATACGCAAAACATAATAATTCAAATAACTCTAAAATTCAAGAATTGGGGTGTTACATTAACAGTAATACAATATTCATATCTAGAAATGTTAAACACATATATCACTATCAAACAAGTGAGAACAATCCCACTTGAGAATATCATGCTCATCAAAACAATATTCTTCAACCAATATCATCCTTAGATATATTTAACCATGATAAAGAATTCATACATGATTTGAATCCTTTTATTATCCAAAACAAATACTAACATGACCCTGATAGTAATGTCACACATAATTAGGAACTTTCCACCAATTAGATCTTAGATCAAACTGAAACCAAAAGTGATAGTTTGACACAAACACAAATCAAACATGTTAGGATGAAACATGCACCAACTTATCTCTCAGATTATGTATGCAATTCATCACCCACTTCGGTAGACATGTGATTGCATGTTGTCATTGTACGTCATTTAGCATGAAAAATCGGACAAATCGAAATAAAAATGAGCAAGTTAGAAGCAAAAATGTGGAAAAAGCATAAAAATCACAAAGGGTGAAGAAAAAGACTTAGTGTGAAAATTGGTGAAAAATGAGCAAAAACACGTTGATTGATTATGGAATTCGTGCGCCCGTGTCACCTTATAACGCGGTCGTGTTGCTGATATCATCGCTCAATGCACCCGCATTGCTCTTCAGCGCAGCCACATTCATTCACTTACTTGACACGCTTTTTGCTGACTTTAAAAGGAAAAATAGGAGTATAAAAACACTTTGATTTCCAAGACAAAAAGTGTCGTATTTGGGCAATTTTGGAGCTTTTGTAGGCCATTGGAGAATTTTTTCTCCGGTGATGCTTCATGCTCTTCAAATCTACACTTATGGTATTGATTAATTTCACATGATAGCTAGATTCCTCTTAGGTTAGGTCTTATTGGATGATGATCTTGTTTCTATTTAATTGGGACATATGATCGGATGATGTTAATGTAATTTCTTTAACTCTTTGATATTATTCAGTTATTGATTATGCTAATTGCCTAATATTTCTTACGACATTCAATTTGATTTTGATTAGTAGTGACTACTGACCCTAGGGCTATTTATCTAACATATTTTAACTGTTGTATTTCCTAATTGACTAGGGATATTATAATTAGGAGTTGTGACTTAGGAATTAAAGCGTTATATTTCCTAGTTTGACGGTACAATTGGCCTGATGGATTAGGGAATTGATGCTTAGACTAGTGAGCTACATGCCAAGGGATTGGGTGTAGCGGTAGAGTTAGCCTGTCATGTAACTATGTAGTCATTGCATGTCTCTTAACATATATTTCATCAATCAAGTAGAAATAGGGGATTCTGGTAATAAGACCTGACCACTTTTATCATCATTGTTATAACAATTATTTCTTGCGATTTTCAACCAAAACAACTTGAAAAAAACCCCCATTTACTGCTTTTAATTACATCGCACAATGTACCTTGTTCTAGGTTCGCAATCATTGTGGAGGAAAATTTATTTTATTACTTCGATTACAATGATAATACACTTGCTAGTAATTTTTTCATCAACAAGTCATCCTCAAGTACACTTCCTACTCATTGTCTTATTTCTTCTTTTTATTCTTTATTAAACTTGTCAAAATATCCTTGTGTATTTACCACTTCCATCTCCCATAACATTGAGCCTAACAATTACAAATAAACTTGCTCATTTGAATATTGGCGTAAGGTTATGTCATCAAATCATAAACACTAAACAAATATGGAACTTGAAGCATATTCGATCTACTACCTCATATCAAACCAATTGGAAGCAAATGGAATTACAAGTTGAAACACAGAGCTGATGGCACTATAGAGAGATATAAATCAAGATTGGTTTCCAATGAATATAATCAAATTGAGGGTTTGGATTTCTTTGACACATTCTCACTTGTGACAAAGCTCAAAACTGTCAAAACACTTCTTGCAATTGTTTTTGTTCATAACTGGTTTTTACATCAACGTCATGTAAATAATGCATTCTTGCATGGAGATTTGTAAAAAGATCTGTGCATGACCATCCATGAAGGTGTTTCTTGTGATAAGCCTAACTAGGTCTGCAAGCTTTTGAAGAGTCTTTATGGCTTAAAACAAGCTAGCAGAAAATGGTATGAGAAGTTGACTGTTTTACTTGTCCATCAAGGTTACACTCAATCCGCCTCAAATTATTACTGGTTTACTCTCAAAACTAATGTTAATTTTGTAGTTATTCTAGTATATGTTGATGACATTATACTAGTTGAAAATTTAATTAAGGAATTTAATAGACTCAAGGCTACACTAGATACAAATTTCAACATAAAAGACTAGGGACTGTTGAAATATTTCATAGGATTATAGGTTATACATCCAAAGGACGGAATTTCTGTTTCTCAAAAGAAATATTGTCTAGACTTGTTGCAAGAATCTCGACTTTTTTGTTCTAAACCAGCTGTCACACCACTTGACCCTTATATCAAGCTTCATGTTGATAGTGGAAAACCATTTGAGGATATTGGAACCTATACGAGGTTGATTAGTCAAAATCTTTATCTAAACATTACAAGACAAAATATCACTTTTCTACCCAACAACTCAGCCAATTTCTGCATAATACCACAATGGTTCACTACCAAGCAGCTTGTAAAATGGTAACATATTTGAAGTATAGTCCTGGTAGAGGTTTCACGTTTCATTACAGTTCAAAGTTTAAATCCTTGGCTACTCAGATGTAGACTATGTTAGATATCTCGATTCAAGAAGACCCATTTATGGCTATTGCTTCTTTCTAGATTCCTCCTTGATATCTTGGAGAGAAAAGAACAATAAATCATCTCTCGGTCTTCATTTGAAGCCGAATACAAGGCACACTTCTTTGCCACTTGCTAGTTACTCTGGTTGATATTTTTATGAAAGATTTACTCATTACTTTCTCCAAACCTCTTGTCCTATATTGTGACAGCCAAAATGCAATGCATATTGCGTATAATCCTGTTTTCCATGAACGTACGAAACATCTTGAAATTGATTGTCATCTTGTGCGTGAAAAGGTTCAACAACGACTGTTAAACTTCTTACAATTCCATCCCAATAACAACTTGCAGATTTCTTGACAAGACTCTGCATATGTCTAAGTTCAATAATATTATTATTTTCAAACTTAACATCATCTACATTCACCGTGCTAGTTAAAATTAATTAATTTAATCAAATTTATTATCAAAATAAGTTAGTGGTTAGTTGTTCAATAGTTCTTAAAAGGTTTTGGTGATATGTTCTCTCTCTTTTTGTGTTATTTTTCTTTTCTCTTTATATAGCTAGGGTATAGCTTTGCTTTATAAAAAAAAAACTCTTTTCTACATTTTATTTTAAATATTTATTAAATTATTAATTTATTTTAAATACTTATTAAAATATGATTGCTTTGATTTGGTTTGAATTTTACAATTTTAGTTACAAAATTCAAACCACACAAAACTGATTTAATCAGATTGATATTTTTGAAAATTAAATAAAATTATCAACATTTTAAAAATAAAATATTTTTTTATTAAAATAAGTATATAAAAAATAATAAAATATTTTATAAAAATAAAAAATATCAATATAATATAAAATAAAATAAGTGATAACGAGATCTATATTAAAAGTATATAAACTACAATAGAAATATAATATATAACAAGGGTTAAATATACAACACTCTCCTGTAATGTTAATGAGTTTCGCTTTAACCCCCTGTAAAAGATTTTTATTAAAACCCCCTCGTAATACCCAAATTCCCTCACTATGCCCCCCGTTGAACCCAGATTCCATTTTCAATGATTTGGAAGTCTAGCTGGATTTTAATTTTATTTTTAATTTAATTTTGAGAAGCCACGTGGAATTCCTTTATTATTTATTTATTTATTTATTTTACATTTTTTATTGGGTCCCATTATTTTTCAGACCCAATAACACGTCCAATTCAGCCTATAACTCAAGTTTTGTAATGTGGTGTGCAAAAGAACTATATAAACTCTTCCTTTTCTTTTTCGAATTTCGATGCGGGACTTCTTTTAACAATACATGCTTCAGTTTTCCATCTACTTCTTCTTTCTCCCTCTGCCAGTGATTATGCAAGCTGCAGGATTAACATACTATTGGTCATGGTGTGATTTGATCTATCATTGTGTGATAGATCAAATAGTAATGTATCATTGCTTGTGGAGCATTATAGCTGCTAGAAAAGCATGATTGCTTGTGGAACATCATTGCTTGATTAGAAATCCATCTCGTTTAATGACTACTACATAGACTGGTAATGATATCCAAAGTAATGTTTACAAAGTAATGATATCTAGTGTGGATTTAACAGCTACTACATAGACTGGTAATGATATCCAAAGTAATGTTTCCACTTCCAAGAAAATAAAACATTTGGCATTAAAGAAGCAATAATAAAGACGGTTTTCCAAAGCCACACTATCCAAACTTTTAGATTTTCAAAGTAGAGAGAAGTGGAATAATCATGTAGCAGCATTATAAATACGGTTTTCATATTCTTACCAACACAAAGCATCATCGAAGAATCAAAATGAGTTTCAACAATGCTGTCCAGAATCAAGAAGTTGTAGAGGGTCAACATGGTGTCCAGAACAAAGAAGATGCAAGGGTTCAAAATGCTGTCCAGAACCAATAAGTCGCAGAGGTTCAACATGGTGTCCAGGACGAAGGAGTTGCAGAGGTTATACATGGTGTCCAAGTGGTTGTGCAAAGAAGAAGAAACATGAGGAGAAGAAGAAGAATAAGAAGGAGAATAATCAGGAAAGTTTTCTTCAACTCTTCGGATGATGATGAAACACCATACACTTGGAGTAACTTTTTGTCATCTAGGGCATTTAGATTTGATGATTAAAAAAGAAAGTGTTTTTGTTGTCTTCAAGCATACTTTTTGTCTTTGTTTTAATGTTTTTCTTGATGATGATGATGTATCAAGCAATACTTTTTTGAATGATAATGTCTTTGTTTAATTGTAGCATCATTGTCAATGTGAATGAAATGGTAATAACCTGTTGTGTTTGAAGCATCATGTAGCATCAATATCCTTGTTGTTGCATGACACATGAAAGATAATGTGAACAAAACTTGGTCAAATAACAAATAACAGTGTGTCCAACATGTTTCAAAACTATTTCATAAATGAAGCCTGAACAATCATCAAGCATGGAGAGAATCCAATCTATGGTAAAATCCTTTGATGAAATCGTGAGAAAATGCCATCACGAATTAACAGAGTACGAGTGATGATATGGTTGTTTTAATGGTGGAGCAATGAATTGAAGTTTGTTTGCAATGTTGAATGGGGGATAGATGTGTTGTGGTTGTAAGGTTGATGATGGTGTTCATGCTGGTGAAGAGAGGAGCAGAAGCAGCAACAATAGTTCTTTGCTGGTGGTGTTCATGGTGGTGTTTATGCTAGTTGTAAGGTTGATGGTAAGGTTGTGGTTGTAATGACACATAAAAGCACTCAAGCTATTATCCAAAGCAAAAGCAACAATAGTCCCACATCGAAATTTCATGTACAAATGCAAGTGTTTATAAATAACTTTTACACAATAGTTAACAATTCATTAAAAATTGGGCTCCTGTAGGGCCAGCCCAAACCAATATTTTAATAATTAATTTACATAAATTAAATAATTACATTATTAAAAAAATAATTTATTAAAAGTATTAATAAAAATAATAATAATAAATAATAAAATAAATCCAAATAAATAATTTATTAAAAGTATTATTAAAAATCATAAAAATAAAATAAAAACAAATGCTACGTGGACTGCCACGCTGACAAAATGAGAGAATCTTTGTTGCAATCTGGCATTCAGAGGCCTGTTTGACAGAATCTGGGTATTACGAGGGGGTTTAAAAAAAATTACATAGGGTTAAAACGAAACTCGATAATATTACAGGAGGTGTTGTGTATTTAACCCATATAATAATAAAATATTCTATTAAAATAAAACAATCAATTCAATATAAAATAAAAGAAGTGATAATAAGATCTCTATTTAAAAAGTATATAAACTACAATAAAACATTATATATAATAATTAAAAAACATTAATAAAAATAAAACTATCAATATAAAGTTGTCAAAAAATGATAATAAGATAATAATTGTTCTGGACTGGCCCAATAGCAAGGCATGACCCAATCCACTTCTGCTACCAAAACGACCTAATTGCCTAAGTCTAGCCAAATTAGAGCAGGATTTACCTTTCTGCCCCTCTACTGGGGAAGGCTGGTCGGTTGACCTCCAGAGTCAGCTGCCCCTCCACAGCAGCTCCTGCCCGTCACGCACGGTTCCACCATCCAGAAACAATCACGACACCTGTGCCCGCGACTACGCCTATGCCCGTGGCAACGGCTAGTTTCGGGCACCTTTGCCCGTTCCAACAGCTAGTTTCTGGCAGTTACCTATTCTTTGGGGAGCGAATATCTCGCCCCGAAAATAGGGACCAGTGGCCAAGCGATGAGGGCACTATAAAAATCTTCTCATTTGAGAGGGTAAGGTATCCTAAATCATCCTAAGACACACATACTTTGTACTTGCCTTCTCTTCTCCTGATTCTTACTTTAGCATCGGAGTGCCTTACAGGCACACCCCTTCCTCATCTTTCACACGCAACATCGCAGACACAGTCTCTGGCCCACTTCAGGTTCTGATCAGCCGATAAGATCAGTGGTGTCGTATGTGGGAAACTCTGTTATCCCTATCTTTCTTCCATCGTAGATTCAATACCAAAACAATTCTTCCAAGATTCCAATCATGGCCAGCCATGACAATATCCACGAAGCTCGAGACACTGCCTTTCTCCCTGTCAGCAAGACTGATACTGACGGAGCAGCCCCCTTTCTTGGGAGCGGCGTCCATCAGCAGAGAGATGGAGCCACTGCCTCTCCCTCCCCCATTTGCACTGATCACATTAAGGTCCAACCCTCCCAGAACCACCAACCTGTCCCAGTTCCGCCCAGCGCCGACCCGGCCATGCCGGCCCTCCTCGAGGCCCTCAAAAAGACCAACCTCTTAATCCTTCAACAGAACGCGAGGATTAAAGCCCTAGAAGAGTCCAGCTGGCCAAGATCCCCCCACCGAGGAAAGAGCATCAAAGATCTCATAGTCCTCCTCCCAGGCGTGAAAGAGACCTCCGAGCACCACCAGAGCCAGAGTCCTAGACCATCATAAAGCGCGACCACATATCCCTTCGGGGACCAAGAGGAAGAGACCTGCGAGCAGAGCTCCAGCGTTCTCCTCCGCCCAAATCAAGGGCCTGGCAAGAACACTATCTCCCCGTCGAGATCTCCATCCTACCCTTGGACGAAGCACCTGCTCTCCTTCATGGTCCAGCAGCAGCAACGAAGAAGAGCCTCGTGGCCCGTTGTCTCAGGAAATCATGACATGCGCCTACCTAAAGGGCTGGAGAAACCACCGTCTTTGGGCACATATGACGGCACTACAGATCCTGACGAGCACATCGAGAATATTGATGCATTGCTCGACTACCATGCCGTCAGGGGCGCCATCAAATGTAGATTGTTCCTAACCACACTGAGGAAGGGAACGGCGACTTGGTACAAGAAACTCCCCGACGAATCCATCACATTTTGGAGGCAGTTGGGGAGAATGTTCTATAGGCACTTCACGGCTTCCCGCCGCCACCCAAAGACTAAAGGATCCCTTTAGGCCATCATTCAAGGGAAATATGAACCTCTTCGAGCCTATATCGAAAGGTTCAACAAAGAAGCCGTCCAGGTCTCCACGACTGACAAAATGAAGAAGTTCTTGCTCGAGCGAGGACTCCGTCCCCGTACTAAATTTGCCAAAGTAGTTGGCATTGAATCTCCAACGACCCTGGACGTCTTCCTCCTCAAGGCGCAAGCGTACATCTAGTACGAGGAGAAAGAAGTTTCTAGCTCCACCCGGGACTCAAGGGATCAAGAGAGTGTCAGGCCCTCAAAGCACGACGACCCCTCGACATCTTTTCGGGGAGATAGAAGACGCGAAGACCGCCCCCTGGAGTCCTGGCACAACAAAGGGCCCTCTGACTGCTATCACGAGTATACTCCTCTGACCGTCTCTAGAGAGAAGATCCTCTCCGAGTATGCAAACTCAGAGTTCCGGCGAGTAGGGGTCATATTCCCTAAACAGATACCAGTTAATCCAAATACAAACAAGTCAAAGTATTGCCGGTTTCACAAGAGCCACATTCATATGACTGACGGCTGCATCCATTTGAAGGATGCCATCGAGATACTGATCAGGGACGGACACCTGAAACAATTCGCCAAGAAGAAAAACGCTCCACGGCAGGACGCCCAGGAGTCCAAGAAGGTCGAGGAAAAGGTGCCTTCCTCGGAGGTGACCAGCCTTCAGGTCGCCATGAGCATCTCGCGGCCTGAAGACTTCTACGTCCCCAAGGGGCTTAACGTCCCCCTTACTTCACTGCGCACAGCCCATGGGAGACCTTCCCTTCCGTCGTGGTCATCTCTAGAGGGGGCTTTAACAAGGTTACAGTGGGCTCCGTCAAGAGGAAGTTTGAGCATCTTTTCAGCACGAGGTCGAACCGGAGTTCCACGCTTGATAAAGTCCCGGGAGAGTCGGTCCCCATCACCTTCTACCATGAGGAACTCCTCAGCGGAGCTCCTAACAGAAGCAATTCGTTGCTCGTGAGAGCACAAATGGCCAACTTTGACGTTCGTCGAATCCTGGTCGATCAAGGCAGCTCGATCAACATCATGTATTCCTAGCTATTCTCCACCCTCCACCTGGATGAGACACAATTACAGCCCTACGTAGGCTCTGACCTACAAGGCTTTAATGGGCCAGTCACAAAGCCTTGGGGGTACGTGGAACTGATCGTGACTTTCGGGTTTGCAGAGACGGCCAGGTCCATCAAAGTTCAGTTCCTGGTCATTGACTGCCCGTCCCTCTACCAATGCATCTTTGGGCGGTAAACTCTGGCCGAATTGGTAGTCGTGCCCTCAACTGTGCACCTGAAGATGAAGTACTACACTTCTAAGGGTCTCATTGCCACTCTTCACGGAGACATTGAAGCTGCGAGGAAATTTTTCCAAGCAGCCTCCAAAAGGCTGAACAAGATCGTGTCATACCCTAAATTTTGACCGGGCGTTTTTATTTTTTCACATTCCATCTGTCTATATTTTTATACTGTGTCGTCTGCATACAATATCATATATTTTCTTCATGAATATTTTTTGAATTATCAACTGGATTTAACGTATAAAATTTTCATGTATTTTTGGTCAAACTGAAAAGTCAACTGACGCAGAAAGTCAAAGTTTGACTTTTTGGTCAACATTGAGCTTCACAAGCCATTACTCAAGAAAATATGATAGATGATTTAATTTGATCAAATTTAAATCAAGAAATCATGCAAAATTGCAAAATTGATCAAATTGAAGGAAACTTAGAAAAATTTTCTAAGTTAAAATCATGTTCAAGTGCACAACAGGTCAAAGTGAGGACAATGTGGACATTGAGCCTGAAGAAGCCAACGAACAATATCAAACTTTGGAGAAAAGACTCAGAGCTGTAGAAGGAAATGACTTCTTCAACATTGATGCAGACAACATGTGTCTTGTGTCTAACCTCGTCATGCCAGCCAAATTTAAGACCCCTGAGTTTATAAAGTACAAAGGCGACTCTTGCCCAAAGGCTCATTTGGTTATGTACTTTCGTAAGATGGTTGCCTACACCAAAAACCAGAAGTTGCTCATCCACTGCTTTCAGGATAGCTTAAGTGGAGCTTCACTCAAGTGGTACATGAGCCTTGAACGAAGCAACGTTCATTGCTTGCAGGATCTTATCAATGCTTTCATGAATCAGTACAAGTACAACCTGGACATGACTCCAGACCGTCGTCAACTCCAGAACACGACTCAGAACGAGAAAGAATATTTTAAAGAGTATGCTCAACGCTGGAGAGAGTTGGCTTCTCAGGTCGAACCCCCTTTGGCTGAAAAGGAGCTTACCGGAATATTCTTAGACACTTTGTCTCCCATCTTTTGGGAAAAGATGATTGGCAGTGTTTCATCAAACTTTACAGACTTGGTCATCATTGGCCAGAGACTTGAAGAAGGTATCAAGAATGGGAAAGTCTCTAAAACCGCTGAATCTTCTAACGCTGTAAAGAAACCATATGGGAACTTCAAAAAGAAGAGGGATGATCAGACTAGTTATGTCTTGGTTGAGCATAGGAAACCTCATTACAAACCTCAGCAGCCTAATCAAGCTCATATTACTGCTATCACTCCTCTGTTGGCTGCTCGACCAGCTCCAGCTCCTCAACGTCCAGCTGTTGGACAAAACCAGAACTACAATAGGACTCACTTTGATCCTATTTCTATGACGTACACTGAACTGTACCCTATTTTGGTTCAGAAAGGAGCGATTACTACTAAGGCAGCACCTCTTCCTCCAAATCCACTTCCACCTGGATTCAGATCTGACCTTCATTGTGCATTCCATGAAGGAGTTGCGGGTCACGATTTAGAAAGATGTTATGCACTAAAGGCTAGAGTGCGGGATCTGATCAGAGACAACCTCCTCAGCTTTCGTGACACAAGTCCTAATGTCCAGCGCAATCCTCTACCTGAACACAAGAACTGAAACTTCAATCAACTTCAACTCAGTTACTTCCCAAAGACAGGATAACTCATCCTTGTGTTTGATTAGTCACTGACCTTGTTTCTGTCTATTTTGCATTTTCCTTGTTTGTATCATAGTTGCTTTCAGTTTGTTTATTTTTAAATGTCAGTTTTAATGAAATGAGCATGTACAGTATTTTGACTCAAATCATCTGTCTATTTATATCTTTATGCTTTCTCTTTCAAAAACTTTTAAAAAAAAAAAAAACAAAAAAAAAACAAAAACATTCAAAAATAAAAACTTTCAAAAAAATGCACCTCTTTTTCAAATTTTTGACTATGCAAATATTTGTGGGAGGATGATAAAAACATGATACCCATAATTGATGTCGGTATGCTTTCGAATAAAAAACTTTGCTGAGGATGTAAGGTATTTTTTTCAATTCCCAAACACTGGAGATATAAGGAAGATAATCCCTCGTTAACCCCTTTGAGCCTTGAAGTAGGAGTTTCTTTCTTTATAAAAAAACTCGCAATTTTAACCCGGGGCAGGGTAGTTCTCAGTTTAATTTGGGTTGTGTATTCAAGTTCGAAAGTTTACATACAACAAGCAGATACTGAAAGCGTCTTTCAAATCAAAAACCAGTGATGGTCCGTCGTAATCATCAAATCTTGCGGACATTTTCTTTCTAATAAGAAATCAAAAATAAAAAAGCCCGCTAAGTCAAAAAGCTTAGGCAAAAACTAAGGCATCCCGCTGACTATAAATTAAAAAAAAAAGGTCAGGCAAAAGTTAGGGATAATACAGAGAAAAGGTCCTTAAATCCTCGATCTTTAAAAAAAAAAAGTCCACAAAGACGAAAAACAACTAAAGAAGCAGTAGCTGCTGTCTCAAGACTTCTGGACCATCGTCATCACTATCATCAGTACAATTCTGAAACCTTTTGGAACCTGAATGCACAATTTAAGTTTAACTGAGCATAGGACCGGAGAACATCACGAAGGGGGTGGGCACCAAATAAACTTTGAGCCTTTATCTTTCTTTCATGAACTGTGAACCAGGCCACGTTATAACCCTCAAAAGACCTAATTGAAGCAAGGTTATTTTGAAAGCATACTACAGCAAGGTTGCGTAAACTGACTCCAAAATCATTTTTTGCAAATAATTTGTTTTGGTATTATACCTCTGTTTTACTTTTCAATCAAAATGTTTTAAGCTACCGTGTTTTTAACCGGTAATCCATATTACTGTATTTTTTCTAAACAATGATTTTGTTTTCAAAATTTTGTATGAACTTTGCATTAAATTTGCCATGTTTAAGTAAACATTTTTTATTGCAACTAGCTTTCCTCTCAAGGAATTTTCAAAATAGTTTAGATACTTGGTCAGTGATCCTATCAGGGGCAAGTTCTTTCCAGAGCCTGTTAAGAATCAGATCGAGATTTGTTCAATGCAAGTCCTTCTCAGAATTGGTTTATTCAGTAAAACTTTCAAGACTCATTACTGGGGCAAACCTTCCTAGTATGCAGCATACAGTCATTATCATTCAAGATGAAGCAATAATCAGTTCATCTATAACAGTCCATAAATATGGGGCAAGTTATTTGGAAAAATCCCCAAGCAGGCTATCCAGCTTCCCTCCGAGGAGTATAAACTTGATACAGTTTATCAGTATGACAAGGAGGTGTTTAACAAACAGTATTTTCAGTCCCTAAGAAATGGCAGTGATCTCCGTGTTGTGGAATCAGTCTTGTCTGTCACTCCCCAAAAGAATATAAACTTGTTGACTTTCACTCCTCAAAGAGTCTAAACTTGTTGACAGCATTTGCATTTGCATTACATACATTTAATCATACATCATAACATTTTCATATATTATGCATTCAAGAGTGTTTTAATCCTCATTTGCATTCATCAGTGATCGTGTTATTATCAACATCTTACCTTTCTACAAAGTCCAACTTATCTGGCACCTATACTTTTATGTCTTATCTGATGTTCTTCCAGATATAACTCTGTGTCTAGCCGATGTTCTTCCGGATGTATCTTTTGGTTTTGAAGTTTTTCCAAAACCAGTTCTGATGCTTTTCCAGAACGTTTCTCTGTGTTTATATCTGATGTTCTTCCGGATATGTCTGCCTGCTCTGATGCTTTTCCAGAAAATTTCTCCATGTTTACCCGATGTTCTTCCGGATGTATCTTTTGGTTTTGAAGTTTTTCCAAAACCCGTTCTGATGTTTTTTCAGAACTTTCTTTGTTTCTATCCGATGCTCTTCCGGATATGTCTCTTTTATTCTGATGCTCTTCCAGAAACTCCTTACATGTCTCTCTGATGCTCTCCCAGATATGACTTTCCTCATCTGATGCTCTTCCAGATGTAACTTTTGTTCTTATGAACTTATCTGATGCTTTTCCGGATATGTCCATCATTCGGCCATTTAATGATTTTCTAAATGTTTCGGATTTACCTTCAAAAGTTATTTCAATGCACATTCAACGCTTTTCTGGATGTCATTAGTATATCTTCAAGTTTGATCAACAACTCGGTCCATTGCTTTTCTGGATGCCTTCGAGTTTGTTTCTCTTTCATTGCTTTTTTAGATGTTACATATATGTTTTCCAGAGTGTGTTACTTCTTTCGCATCTGATGTTTTTCCTGATGTATGTATCTCTGTTCCCGGGTTTATCCCTCTCTTTCCAAATATTGCTGGATACCATTGTCGCATCGGCAAATTTCCACAATATCTTATTTCCCAAGAAAATTCTGTTGGTCTGTCTCCTGTGGTATCATTCCCCACAGTGTTCAAAGTCTTTCATTCATCACATATCATTTCATCTGCATTCACGGTCAAAATTTTAGGTACTCTGATATTTAATCCTCTTACACCTCGAAGGTCTAAAACTTTTTGCTATTCATACCTTTAGGTCTAAGAAGATTAAATAGGGGCATCTGTCATACCCTAAATTTTGACCGGGCATTTTTATTTTTTCACATTCCATCTGTCTATATTTTTATACTGTGTCGTCTGCATACAATATCATATATTTTCTTCATGAATATTTTTTGAATTATCAGCTGGATTTAACGTATAAAATTTTCATGTATTTTTGGTCAAACTGAAAAGTCAACTGACGCAGAAAGTCAAAGTTTGACTTTTTGGTCAACATTGAGCTTCACAAGCCATTACTCAAGAAAATATGATGGATGATTTAATTTGATCAAATTTAAATCAAGAAATAATGCAAAATTGCAAAATTGATCAAATTGAAGGAAACTTAGAAAATTTGTCTAAGTTAAAATCATGTTCAAGTGCACAACTTTTCAAGGTTGTAACTATTGATCCAAGCATCCATTGATTTTGTTTAAGGGCTACTTTTAAAGAGGGTATTTGATACTTCAATATTGTAGAAGGAATTAACTCAAAATATCATAAGGATTGAAAGATATAAGTGATCAAAGTTGGGAATTCTTAATGTCAAATGTTTTAACATTTCATGGGATATCATTAATAATTTTCCAGCAAGAATGTCCCAACTTCAAGGATGTTATCCAAGTTGATTCAAGAAAAACCCTGGGCATGAAAGTTGAAGTACGTCATCTCACCTTTCCAGAAAGTCCTAGAAAGCTCATGTATCATTCTCGAGCAGAAAGTTATGGTCTCTGCAAAAGACATTGATAAAACAGAATTTTCATGACAACTTTTAGGACAGATTTGACTACACAAGTTCAAGACTATTTTTGAGGACTTTGCAAGCTGAACCAAGACCAAAGTCAAACATCAAAGTTAAAGTATGTCATTAGGGCTTTCCAAAATGTACAAGAAATCCCATTGATTCAACTTGAGCAAGGAGTTATGAACCTCACAACATGCCTTGCTCGAGCTGATTTTTTGGGACAGATTTTGTGCACTTTTCTTGTGCCACACAATTTTCAAGCTTTGTCACCATGCAAGACAAGCATCACAGATGCAATTAACTTCAACTCAAACTATCATAGTGGATTAAAAGATACAAGTGATTAAAGTTTGGAATTATTAATGTTCAAAGATGTCTGATGTTCCAACATTGCATAGGACATCACTAATATTTTTTTCCAGCAAGAGTGTCCAAACTTCAAGGATGTTTTTCTTCATGATCCGAGTTGATTCAAGCCAAACCTTGAACACCAAAGTTGAAGTACATAATCTCAGCTTTCCAGAAAGTCCTAGAATGTCCATGTAGCATACTCGAGCAGGGAGTTATGGATTTTACAACAAGGCTTGCTGCAACTGATTTTTAAGACATGTTTCAGGACAGATTTGCACATTTCTTGTGCCACACGAATTTCTAAGCCTTGTCATCACTTTGGACACCTCTGAGGATCAAATCTAAAGGGGACAATCACTGAGCCAAGCCTCCAATGTATTTGGAACAAGAAGTAGCATGCTATTCCTAAAAATCCCTAAAAGAGGGACAAGACTCCAATTTTGGATAGGAGCATTTAATAGATGCTTAGAGGTGGCATGGACTGACACATTTGCAACTGAATTCAGTCAAGATTCCTCCAACAAGTAGGGAACCAAAGCTCTGTGCCCTAACCTCTAGTCAATGGCTAGAGGAGACTTGGATTTTCATTGGCCAACATTGAACAAACCTCTGCTGCAGTTGCCATTCACTGTTGCTGTGAAAACAAACTTGCTCTACTATAAATAGAGCTCATTTGTGTTCAGTTTGAGTACACCAAAGCCATCAAACATATGCTTTCCTCAAAATCTCTTCTTTCACCTCAAATTTGCCTTCCAAAGCAAGTAATTCTGAGTTTTTGAGATTGAGAGCTTTTCCATCACAATCAATCACACACACACCTCATATATATCATATATAAGCTGTGCAAACTATCACAAGTGACCTGTAATCACAAAATCACAAAGTCACTTCTCAAAACCTCAAAATAGCACTTTTTTGTATTTTTTAAGCCATGTCTTGATCCAGTCACTTTCCAAACCAGATAAAACCTCAAACACACTCCAAATATCATTCTTGAACTGTCCTAAATGGTTCCCACCATCTGGAACACCATTTGAGAGAGTTGCTATTTTGGTCACTTTTAACCCCTTTTGCAAGAAAGGGATAGTTTGTGTTTTTGCAGGTACCAGCTGATTCCAACCATCCTAAAAGCTTCTAAGAGGTCATTTGAGGGCGTCCAAAGCATCAAATTATTTCTGGAATAAAGCACTTGGTAGGTTGCACAAAATCTCCAAAAAAAGAGGTAAAATTCATAACTTGAATTCTTTGAATCATGCTTTCCTTTGATGTCCACATACATGCATCATATTGAACAATTTTTGAAGCAAAAATGTAGTCCTTAATGTGTATGTTATGATCCTCCTATTGTTTGCACTTTAACATGTTTATATGTGGAGTTTATGTTGTTTTAAACTTAAGGTGCAGATCTGGTTTTTTACCTTGTGTGTGTTGTACATTAAGTTTCAGTATGTATGAGTAATACCATTGGATTCCTTGCGAAAAATTGGTCAAGATAGGTTCTTACGGATTTCAATTTCGTTAAAAATTGAGAGAGTTATGAATGTTTGAAGTTTGCTAAGCAAAGATGTTTAAACTTAAGGCGCAGATCTGGTTTTTTACCTTGTGTGTGTTGTACATTAAGTTTCAGTATGTATGAGTGATACCATTGGATTCCTTGCAAAAAGTTGGTCAAGATTGGCTCTTCCGGATCTTAATTCTGTTAAAAATTGAGAGAGTTATAAGTGTTTGAAGTTTGATAAAAAAGATGTTGAAAACTCATGAAAGATGTCGAATGTGATGTTGTGACATCTTTTCTCTTTTTCTTAGTTTATCTTTAAAACTCAACCAATTCTTTTACATAGCAAAAATCATCATTTTCCAATTCTGTTTTACACACTTCTTATTCATACTCCATAATATTTTAATCCACCAAAAAATCACAAAAAATATTATTATTTGATATATTTTTAATATATTCAAAAATATTGTTTTAAATTGTTTTAAATGCTTTTAAAATGATTTCTTTTTCTTGATTTTTAAAACCAAAATGATTTTTAATATTCATGTGGATAAAATACTTTTTCATAAACCTTAATCCTTGTTTATAACATGATTAATGATTTTATTTGATATTTTTATCATTTTTCACTTGATTTCTCTTTGAAAAATACCTTTAAAAAATGAAATTAGGGTTTCTTTGATTTTTTATCTTTATCAAACATTTTAAAACCTTTTTTGGGCCTCTATTAGAGTGTAAGACCCAACCCCCTTTTTAACCAAAACCTTTTTTGGGCCTCCACTTGAGTATAAGTCCCTTTACTTTTGTTTCACCACACGATGTTTTCCCGTGTATGTTTATTTATCAACACGATGTTCTTCCGTGTATGTTTTATTTCACATGACGTTCTTCCATGTATAATTGACTCTGATTTTATGGGCCTCTCCTTGAGTTGTAAGCCCCAATTTTTCTTTCAAAACAATTTCTCCTTTGATTTTGAATATACTGTTGTTTTCAATCTTTCTTTGTTGAACAACTAACCAAACAGCATGGAAGCTCTACAACCGAGTAAGTGTTTACCCGCTTTCATTTACCGCTTTCATATGTATATAACTGTATTGTGGGGCTGTTTCACTGTAAGTCTCCTTTCACAAACTCATATATATATAATTGTATTGTGGGGCTGTTTCGCTGTAAGTCTTCTTTCATAAACTCATATCAACTGTGTAATAATATTATAGATATTTAGAGTTTCCCCGACAACTACGTCTAGTACTAGGTAAAGCCGTTTCGATTACTTGTAGAAATAGACAGCTAGATCCCCAATAGGATCACCAGATACAGTCTTCTCTTCGGCTGTCCTCATTAGGAATTGTCAAGAAACTCTACTCCCAGAGATGAATGTATTCTCCGTGAATGGCATCTTTGAGTTTCTTCCAAATTCTCGAACTTTCCTGACTTGATCTATTCCTTGTGAATAGCTTGCCTTGAATTTCTCGGGGTTTGGGGAGCCACGGGCTTCTTAAAAGCATCGACCTCATCTTGGGCATTGTACAAGGACCCATAGGCTTCCTAAAAGCAACCACGCCTCCTCTTGGGCTTAGTACAAGGACCCGTCGGCTTCTTAGAAGTATTCACAGCCTCCTCTTAGGCTTCGTATAATGACCTCTTCCTCCAGGAATGATAGCCTCCTCTTAGGCTTCGTACAAGGACCCATCGGCTTCTTAAAAGCTTCCAGCCTCCTCTTGGGCTTCGTACAAATTGTCCTGACGACCTCCTAGAGGTATAGGAACAGAACTTAGTCATCTTAATAGAACAGTCTTTCTAAGAGTCTAAAACCTACTACTGTTTCTCCAGACATAGTACAAAAGATGAAACTCTAGACTTGGACAGTCTAATTTCCTTGAGTCTCAAAGACATTCTCAAGTCCCCTTCAAAAATAGGAAGAAAACCCGTAGACTCGGACAGTCTCAATACCCTTTAGACTTCCCAGTTCCTTAAGGAACAGGAAATAACCCTGATCCTCGAATCCAGTCCCTGAGTGCAAACATTACTCATATAAGAACTGATATTCTCTTTAAATCAGTATATCGGATCTGTCACTCAACTGAAACAGTAACCATCAGCCTCCTCTTGGGCTTTGTACAAAGATGCTCCCCGGTAGAGCAAACCTCTTTAGCCTCCATCTCGGGCTTTGTACGAGATACCAAAAAGACTCTCTTGTTGAGTCGAACTCCTATCAGCCTCCATCTCGGGCTTCGTACGAGATACAAAAAGGTTCTTATTGAGCCAAACAAAATTTTAGCTTCTCTCTCGGGCTTCGTATGAGACACACATAAAAGCACTCTCTTGTCGAGTCAACCCTTTTAGCCTCTCTCTCGGGCTTCGTACGAGACACACAAAAACTCCCTCTTGTTGGGCCAATAGCCTCCTCTTAGGTTATGTATAAAAAATCCCCGGTTGAGTCAAATCAACCTTTCCGCATCAAAATATGCTTTGCTCACAGCATACAACCATCAAAAACTCCTCTTTGGGGATGACAAAACCCCTCTCAGTTAGGACACCTTTAGCTTCACGTCTTGGGCTTTGAACAAGACACCAAAGCAACCCTTTCCTCTTTTTTAACATCCGACGTTTTCCCAGATATTACTCTTCTTTATATCCGACGCTTTTCCGAATATTCCCTCTATTTTCATCCGATGTTTTTCCCGGATATTCATATCTTTAATCTCTTCACTCTTTTCAATCAATTCCCACAAACACCCTTTTAGCTTCAATCATGTGCTTTGAACAAGACACAAAATACTCAACCCTTTAGCTTCATATCTTGGGCTTTGAACAAGATACAAATCACCTTTAGCTTCATGTCTTGGGCTTTGAACAAGATACCCAAATATCTTTTTTCCTCCCATAGAATAGGAGGAACTACGATCGCTCTAATTTCCCTGTTTCGGTAAACGGGAATACGTAGGCATAAGATTGAAAGAAAAATCTTAGCGAGCACCCCACATAAAAAACCTCAGGTCCCATACTCTCATATACTCATCAAAAACTCCACATTTAGCACCTGCACATATTAGTCAAGAAAAGCAAATCAGTATCCTAACCAAAATCCTCCCTAACAGACAAAACATTCCCTCCTTAAACAAAATAAGCCTAAGAAAGACCCCCCATCTCAGGTAGCATCTGTAAACCAACAGTCATCTGTTTAATCTCAGTATGCAAGCAGGGTTAATTGGAGACATCTATTTCCCTTCCTTAATCAGCTCACAATAGGATAAAAAATGAATCGAACTGTAGCCCAACGGTGTGACTCGCAACCACAAAAACCGCGCTACAGATCGCCGCCAAGCCGAAGACTCCTAGCAAACCTGTTCTACCCTGCAGCTCCGAAGAGGAAAAGCCATTGCTCGCGTCGACTCTATCGACCTTGACAGCCGCTTCTCCGAGGATGACCAGAGGGATCATAAGAGGAAGGGGAAGAAGATCCAGCCATGTTCGAGCAACCCTTTAACTTCAGCCAGTAGCGGCGATACCTCCCATCCGATGCGCCAAATTCCGGATGGCGAGTTCGAACTTTCCTGCTCGGTGACGACCCCTAGCGAGGAGTGAAGATCGGGACTGGACTCTACGACCTAGCGAGGAAATAACTAAAAGCCTGCCTTTGGGAAAATGCAGATCTGTTAGCGTGGAGCGCCGCGGAGATGCCTGGGTTAGATCCTGACGTGGTCTGCCACCAACTCACCATCGACCCCGCCGCTAAGGAAGTAGCTCAATGTAGGCGAAAGCAGTCTCCGGAGAAAATGAAGGCTGCTGAACGGGCTGTAAAAGACCTCCTAGAGGCAAATTTTATTTCAGAGGCCAAGTACACCACTTGGTTGTCTAATGTTGTACTCGTTAAAAAATCAAATGGAAATGACACATGTGTATTGACTATATCGATCTTAATAGGGCCTGCCCTAAAAACGCATATCCCCTCCCCAACATAGACAAATTAGTTGATAATTTAGCTGGTTTTAAATTGTTATCTTTCATGGACGCGTATTCGGGCTATAACCAAATACCCATGGCAAAAAGCGACAAAAGGTACACAACTTTCATGACCAAATCAGGCAACTAGTACTATAACGTAATACCTTTCGGCTTGAAAAACGCTGGCGCTACCTACTAAAGAATGATGAACATGGTCTTCCGAGGAGAAATCGGGGATATGCTCAAAGTCTATATGGACGACATGATCGTGAAATCCCACGAGGAATCCGATCACACGATCCATTTGAAGAAAGTCTTCGAGCAGGCCAGAAAGTACAAGATGCGCTTCAACCTGGAGAAGTGCACGTTCGGGGTACGAGCGGGCAAGTTCCTCGGCTTTTATCTAACAGAACCCGAAGCTTTCTCCAAGTTTTCCCCATGCTGAACTCGAAGAAGTCCATCCAATCCCTAAACGGGATGCTCGCTTCGTTGTCCCGTTTCGTGGCAAAATCTGCTCAACATGCACTCCCCTTTTTCTAACTCCTCCGCAAGGAGGCGACTTTTGAATGGACGAAGGAATGTGACAAAGCCCTCCTCCACTTGAAATAAGCTCTGTTACAACCATTGGTCTTCTCCCAGCCAGATAACGGGGAAACCATGTACCTCTATCTCGCCGTCGCGACCGAGGTCGTCAACGCCGCCCTCATTCGTGAAACGCCTGAGGGGCATATGCCCATATACTTCACGAGCAAAGTGCTGCAAGGACAGAAGCTTAGGTACCAGCAGATAGAGAAAGTGGCCCTAGCCCTTATCAACGCTGCGAGAAGGTTGAGGCACTACTTTCTAGCCCACACAATCGTGGTAAGCACGGACAAGACCGTGAAGCAACTGCTGGACCGTCCAGACATGGCCGGCAGAATGCTTAAGTGGTCGCTGGAATTGTCCGAGTTCGACATCCAGTATGAGAGAAGAAAAGCCCTCAAGGCCCAGGCGCGGGCCGACTTCATTGCAGAGATGACCTTGCCCGATTCCCCCACTTGCGGGGCTCGCAAGTGGACAATTTTCGTCGACGGAGCATCTAGCTCGGTAGGGAGCGAAGCATGAATCATCTTGGAAAATGAGGAAGGGATCCTCGTCGAGGTCTTGCTTACCTTATCTTTCCTCACTTCCAACAATCAGGCCGAATACGAAGCCTTCCTCGCAGGTCTACGCCTCGCCGAAGACCTAGGAGCCAAGGAAATCGTCATCTGCACCAATTCTCAACTCGTAGCCCTCCAGGTTCGGGGAGAATATCAGGCCAAGAACGACAACCTATCTGAATACTTGACCTTGGTCAAGGAAAATATGACAAAGTTCACATCAGTAGATGTAAAGCATGTTCCCCGCGAACACAATGTCTGAACAAATGTTTTGTCAAAGCTGGCGAGCCCAAAGAAGAAGGGAGGAAATAAATCTATCATCTAGGAAATACTTCCTCAACCCAGCATTGAGAAAACTTCCATGACCCTTGATATGCACTTCATTCGCGACAGCAACTGCTGGATGACCCCAGTCTACAACTATCTCGCCAAGGACGAACTACCGTCTGACCCTAAGGAAGCCAGCGTAGTCAGACGCAGAGCCTAATCCTATGTCCTGGTCGAAAATAAGCTCTATAGGCGAGGTTTCTCCATCACTCTCCTCAAATGTGTTGAGGAATAGATGGTCTCCCACGTCCTGCGTGAGATCCATGAGGGGATCAACACCCAGCATCTCGGGGGAAGATCCCTCAGCAGGAAGGCTCTACGAGCAGGATATTACTGGCCAACCATGCAGCATGATGCAAAGGAACATGTAAAGAGATGCGACAAATGCCAACGGCACGGGGACATGCACTTGGCACCGCCCAATAAACTCAAAGTAATGTCATCCCCGTGGCCCTTTGCATGGTGAGGCCTAGATATCCTAGGACCATTCGTCGTAGGGTCAAATCAGAACAAGTACTTGATAGTAGGCGTTGACTACTTTACAAAGTGGATAGAAGTAGAGGCCATGGCCAAAATAACGGCCCACAACATACTCCGCTTCTACAAGCGAAACATCCTTGCCCGCTTCGGCATCCCCCAAGCAATCATCACCGATAAAGGGACACAGTTTTTTTAGGAGTTCGTCGCCCAACTGGGCACTAAGCAACACTTCGCGTCCATCGAGCATCCCCAGACTAACGTGCAAGCCAAGGCAGCAAACATGGTAATCCTACGAGGCCTCAAAGGGAGGTTAGACGAAATGAAGAAACAATGGGTCGAGGAGCTGCACAGCGTGCTCTAGGCCTACCGTACTACGCCTCACTTTTTGACCGGTGAAATCCTTTTCTGTCTAGCATACGGGACTGAGGCAGTAATTTCCATTGAGATACACGTGCCCTCCAGGTGGACTGAATCCCCCTTAGACGAGGAGACAAATAACAAGGCACTAAGGGAGGAGCTCGATCTCGTCGAAGAGGTCCGGTCAGGAGCAGCCCTCAGCGAGGCCTCACTAAAATAAAAAATCACAATTAGGCACAACGCCAAAGTTATAAGACGATAATTCCAAGTAGACAGTCTCGTCCTAAGGAGGAATCACAAAGATTCTCGAGAAGGCAAACTCGCCGCTAACTGGGAGGGGCCCTATCGTGTTCGAGCAAAAACAGAGAACGAGACTTACTACCTAGAACATCTTGATGGGGAAGAACTCGCTCGACCATGGAACACCGAAAAGCTAAAACAATATTACAACTAAGGCCTTTACCACACTACAAAAAAAAAGGTTATCCGCCACGGCCAAAAAACCGTGCTTATATGAAAAATAACCGTGGTTGAAAGCTTTGGCCACGAATAAGTGACTGTGGGATATGCAGCCGTGGCCTAAATTATAAGCCACGGTTTTCGTGTTTGGGCCACGTTTTATATACACCCGTGGCTTGAATAAGCCATGGTTTAGGTATCTAGGTTAAGGCCGCGGTTTATCATGCGCTGCGGTTCTTAACAGTGGCCGAATCTAGCCACGGTTCTTATTTAATGTATAAGGTTTTAATTTATGGCCACTAATTAAAACCGCGGCTACATTTTGCTCATGGTTTTACACCATTTTAGATCAATATAATGTCTTCCAACAAGAATACTCATTTTTTTAGATATTGATTAAAAACATTAAAATCTAATTATATAAGAAAATATTAAGCCACAACGTCAAAATATTCATTAAGAAATAAGTAAGTCTACATCAAGTGACGCTACCAACTAATAAGTTGCAAAAATATAGATAAGTTTTGATACTATAATTCTTAAACGAAACCAAGTTTCTCTCTCGAGAGTCATCCCAAATTCAAAACAAAAGTTCTAAGAGATAGATAATATAAAACACAACTACTATTAATTAAACTCATGCATCATAATATTCTTCTAGATCGTCTCCTTCTTCTTCTTCTTCTTCCATATCTTGATGACACACTTCTTTGTCTCCATTCTGCAAGGAACATGATACATAAATTAATATAAGCAATTTTAGAAATTTAATGTGTTTTAGGAGATTTTAATGCATCTTAAAATCATATATCATTTGTAGGAATGTGGTTCATTTGTAGGCAAAAAGAGACAAACAGAGAATATGCAGTAGTTTAGAGTATACCTCTTCACAATGAGGAATATGAGTTGATGCAGACGAATGTGGAATATGGTTTGCACTTGAAGGCTGTTTTAACCGTGAATCAGCAACTTCAGCCCCTGTTTTTCTGGAAGCTTGCTGCCTGGTCCTTGAATCAGCAACTTCAGCCCCTTTCTGGAAGCTTGCTGCCTGGTCCTTGAATAAGCAACTTCAGCCCCTGTTTTTCTTGGTGTCGTTGTCCTTGAATCAGCAATGAGGATTGGAAAGTTCTCATCTTATTTCAAGATTCTAAAGTACACAAATGCTGAAATCATGAACCAAATATCTTGAATTTAAGATTGCAGCAGTAAGTTCCATGTGATGAACAATTGGAAAAGAAACAAATCATTGTAAGAATGATCTTACCATGGGTGTAAGCTATCTTCCCACACGGCTGAGGATGCATAGGAAGCAGGGGTTTCAACTTCCTCCTGATTTTTAGCCTTTAAAACACGAAATCTCAGTCTGCCCTCTGCACTTTTTAACATGACTGACAGATTGAGTTACTATTCTGAATCTGGTCATGAAGATATCATAGACTACTAAGAAGACAACATTTTCATACACATTCTAGCAATGCATAATTTACCTAATATGATCCGAGTATCCCAAAACAAGTTCTAAACCTTTTTCTTTTATTGAAAAATAAATAAATCAACCAAGCAATCAAACGTACTAGGATTGATTCATAGTGTGCAAAGTCTCATGTTTGAGTACATTCACCAAGACACGTAATAAGGTGATCTAGGAATTAGTTAATAAAAATAAAATTTTGAGCAATTGGTATAGTTGTATGATCTTCAACAAAGGAACCCCTTCCCCTAATATGTAAGCACAAACAATTATTTCTCAATCTATTCAAAACATTTACCAATATGCCAATATAAATGCCGCATAATTATATCTTCAATAGCAGGAAAATGCTGGATCACTTAATGTCATGAAAAGATGGTAAGATGGAAAGCATGTGATCTCCGTAACCAATAGGATCTGAAAACCATAGAGCACAAAATAGTAAGCTTATGAAAATTAATTAAAGACAACTTAAGGCCATATTCTAAGCTAATGTCATAAGTTAAACTCAAATAAGTTTTTTTCAATTGCCCGCTTAAATCAATAATCAACAATAGTTAGAAAACCCATGTGAACTAAATATATTGTTAGTTTTTCCACTTGCCATATATTGTCAGAAAACCCATGCTTTTATATTATTCAGAAAATGCACATAAATAAAAAGTATACAACAGTGGTATGGAAATAGAATGAAAGACGGTATCTTTTATGTGAGATGTGAGATTCCCTTTGTTTGGCATGACACATAACATTTACTTGAGTCACATATCAAAAAACCCAGACATATTTTAATAATAGGTCACAAACATCATACCTCCACCATAAACAAGTAGATTTAACACTTCTCCAGCTACATTTGACTGCAAAATTTCAAAATAAAACTAGTCAGGAGAAGTAGATATTTTCTGTAGGAACCACATTTAAATAAATAGAGGCTAAATCGCCTTAGCTTGATATGCAGTATCAAACGTATTCAAATACCCTATGACTTGTCCTTCTCTGATTACATCACCCTATGTTGAAATTGAAAACAGACAATTAAGTGATAGAAAATATGTCAATAATAACCCCTGTACAGATAGAAATATCAACCAACCTACATTATACTGGCAAAGATGACATAAAAAATTTAGGGTTTTTAACAGAATTTGGGGATTTTTAGATTAGGAGTAAAAGTGATTGATTAGGGAAAAAGAATATTCACCCTTGGAGGAGATGAAGTTCACGGTGGCCTGAGGGAAACTGGCATGGTGGTTTCGTTTGAAACAGCTCCATGTCAACACTGATTGAAAAGAAAATGGAAAAGCAGAGAGAGAGAGAGAGATTCATCATCACCAACTCATAGATTCAGAAATCAACCACAATACGAAACCCTAGTCCCAATCGTCACAAGTCATTTTCCCAGAAAATTTCAAAGAACTTAAATCAACATATCAACACAGAAGCCAAGAAGAGTCGAAGATTCAAGAGGACGATCATTTACCTTGCTGAACCAAACTTTCCATTGGTACCCGATCCTTCCGTCGCCGCGAGCCATTTTCTTTGTTTTTCGCTCCGTTTCTTTGTTTTATTTTTATTTTTTTCATATATGTAATTTGTAACTTCAAATGATATTATTGAATTGGGGCATTGGGATTGCTGGGGGTTAAGGTTTTGATTGTTATGAATGTTTGATCGAGAGAGACCAAGAGAGATGAGAGTGGCTGCGAAGTTAGATTAGGGTTTGGAACCCTTCCATTTGAGAGAAAGGGAGAAGACGGAGAGAGATGAGAAACGAAAGGGATAAGGGTATGTGCCTCACGTCCCCCCGTTTTTATTTAATAACCAAAATCTGTTTTTTAATTAATTTAATCCTTTTTTTATAACTAATTTTTCTTAATAAATAATCATAATTCTATTTTAAAATAGCTTTTTTTTTAACCTTTTATAAAACAATATTGTTATTAAATTTAACTTTTTTATATTAAAACATAACCTTATTTCTATGTATTAAAAATAAACTTTTATAATAAAACTTTTTATAATAAAAATAAACTCTTTTATGATAAAAGATACAGCTCTCTCTCTCTCTTTAAATTTAAAAATAAACTTATAATAAAAATTAACTTTATTTTATTAGTAGAAGTAAAATCTTTTAAATTATATAGAATTTTTTTTTCTTCTTCTAAACATAACTAAAAAATGATAATAATAATTTGATTTCCCTTTTAATAATAAACATAGGATAATAATTTTTTTTTTCTTTTTTTAATCTAAAACAAATTAGAAAAGAAAATAATTAATGAGAGGGAAACTAAAAAACGAGAGGGAAATTCTGGCGGGGTATATTTTTTTAGGCTTGGGCCACAGTTTGAAGTGAAAATTATAATTCCACAGTTTTTCTTTGTGGCTTAAAATATCTACAGTTTGCTGACCGTGGCTTAAATATAAGTGTGATTTTGTAACCGTGGCAGTTGAAGAAAAGACCACAGTTTCACACTCCGGATTCAATGTTTCTAAACATATGTCTACGATTTAAAAACCCTGGCCAAAGCTTGTATGTGGCCACAGTTTTTGAGTTGTGGAAAAATTTTGCGTGGTCGTAGGCCAAAAATGTTGTAGTGCCAGCGACATGCTCCATCGACACGACGAGCAGAACACACAAACCATAAGTGCGCCCCCAAGTACAAGCGCTACATGCTAGAATAAATCAAGGTAGGCTTCTGCCCAAGAACGGGAAAAACCCATGCCCGATGACGGTCCCTCAACCGAGCCCGTCGTCGTCCCAGTACCACGAAAGACAGATCACCCAGCTCGCAACGGGAAGTTCATGCCGCGAACTTAGGCCACAAACACGACCTGAGCTCCGCCTTCATGCCCGAAAGCTGCCTAGGCCTTTTGACCAGTTCCCTTCACTGTCGAACATATCTTGTCGAGTAAACCCCAAAAACAACAAATCATTTACTAAAGTAACCCTTATAACGGGCACACGTATCGAGCAACATTCTGACACTTAGCGAAAATAAAGCAAAGTAAAAACATGCACCCAAAGCAAATCATACATAACCGGCCACATTGGCCGAAAATAAAGATTAAAATAAGAATGGCCACAAGGACCGCGATTGTACATGTTACATTACTAAGGGGCCAAGCCCCATACAAAAAATAAATAACAAAAAACTCAGCGCGCAGGCCGGAAGTACAACAGAAGGAAAATCACTCGAACGTCGGCTGAGGCTCTTCACGGGCAGGTTGCGCCTGTTCCTTGTAACGCCCCAAAAATCTAAATTAATCATTTATTTATTTATTTAATTAATTTAGAAGGAATTACGAAGTTTTGGTAATTTTGGGAGAATTTTGGATCAAAAGAGTATTCTTAAATAATTTAATAGAATGAATAATTAGTGTATTATTTATACTATTATTATCATTATTTAAAAATATTAAGAAAAAGGGCAAGGTGGTCTTAAAGGAAAAAGAGTAAGGATAGAAGTGGAAGTCCATTAACTGGGATATTATGTCTAAAGAAGAAAATACCGATCACTTTTCTAACTGATCGTGTTTTTGTGAAGAACGCTAAAGAAGAAAAGAGGAGGAGAAGGAGAAGAACCCTAAGACTTGAAGGTTGCTGTAGAATCTTAGAGAAGGAGGAAAGTTACTGATTTCCGTAAGGTATGGGGATATAGGGTCGGTTATGACTAGATTAGGTATTTGTGGATTTTGGGTAATTGTGGTGTTTGATGATGTAGAATGAGTTAGGGATGAATGATTCGATGAAATATAATGAGATAGAATGTTATGTGTTGATGTATGTGTATTGTGTGAGTCTTTTAGTCAAATTTTCGTATTGGAAAAACTAAATTTTTGGGATATTTGAAGCTAAACGCAGCAGAAAAATCTTTTGAAAAATTCTGGGTTTTCGCATCCTGACACGGGCCATGTCACAGGACACGGGTGGCCGTGTCAGAATACTGTTCTGGCTGTAATTTTTTGTTTTGGATTTGTGCTTCAGGGCTTCTGACACGGGCCGTGTCACAGGGCACGGGCGACCGTGTCAGACTACTGTGGTTGCTGTATTTTGGTTGTTTTGTATTTTGAGCGCAGGTTTCCTGACACGGGCCGTGTCCTAGGACACTGGTGGCCGTGTCAGACAGCTGTTTTGCTGATTTTGTTGTTTTTCTTGAGGTTTCTTGACGTTTTCTTGTGCTGACCTTTTGTTGTCGAGTTGTTGTTGATGTAAGATGATCAAACATGATTGTATGATAAATATTTGTTGGATATGAAATGAATGATGCACACGTTGATGTTTGATGAATTGCGGAGATTTAGCATAATTGCATTTCATAGCATATTATGTCGGGGCTTCGGTCCATTGGTAGCTTCAATCCCATCGTGCGGATTGAAGTGATACATTGATTATGTTGTGCTCCTTTTGGAGGGTTGATGGCCAGTGTTCATCCACGTTGAACCGGTACCACATGCATTCTTTGCATTCCATTATAGTTGACATTGCATATGAATGACGTAATTGTGATTGTGTGGTGAAGATTATGTTGATGATGCTATGATGTTGTGTTGCATACTCTGTTCATTTTCCACGTACTTATATTACTATAATGAATTGTGATTTCTCACCCTGCCTGCTTGAAAATGTTGCCTCTTATGTGGGTAACTTGCAGATAACCAAGAGTAGACTTGCGGTGCTGGAGGATTGAGTCTTGGAGCGTTCTTTTGTCGTTTTAGTCATGTTTTAAGTGGTGTCCTGCTCTGTGTCATGTAACATCGGGTTGGGATTAGTTGTGAACCTCGTGTTTCCCTTTTTGGTTTATGTTGGAATTTCTTTTCATATTGTTGATGTCATTTTGAATCGGATACTTTTATCCATGAAGTATTTTATTGACCTGAATTAAAAGGTTTGATTCCGCTGTGTAGTTGCCAATTTATGTTAATGAAGAATGAGTAACCCGTGTTACGGGACAAGACAATGATTTTGAATGTTGTTTGAATATATGTGGCACCTTTCTTGCTAATTTTCCTAAAATGGTATATGGGGTAGAAGGGTGTTACATTCCTCGCTGATTAGAAGGAAGTCAGGGATTACGATTTTGCCGTCCACCATGCTGTGAAGGAACCCGAGACAATTCAACCCCGGGGTTCATAATCCTCAGCTGCTCCACAACGTTATTAAAGGCGTCATCGGCGATACCCACACAGTCATCCTCCACTTGGGCAATACGGGCGACTAGCTCAGCCCGAGTCTTCAGTCTCTTTACTTCCTTGTTCTCGTCCTCAGCGGGAGCAGCGGCGGTCCTCAATTGCTCGACCAGATCCTCCGCGGCTTTCTTTTCCGCGGCAAGGGTGTCCTTCTCCCTGTTGACCTTGGTCAGACGATCTTTGTACTTTTTCACCGCCTCCTCGACAGCCTTGGCCTGCTCCTCCTCAGTCTGCTTCAACTTCTCTTCC
The DNA here is from genome assembly GCA_022829125.1 of Lathyrus tuberosus. Taxonomy (NCBI): domain Eukaryota; kingdom Viridiplantae; phylum Streptophyta; class Magnoliopsida; order Fabales; family Fabaceae; genus Lathyrus; species Lathyrus tuberosus. Next base: position 1,035,294 of record JALAZF010000399.1, read on the forward strand.
AGGAACACATTCGCAACCTGAGCCATCTTCAGCTCGAGGTCATGATGGGAACCCTCCTCGGTGTAAACCACCGCCACCTCTATGACCCTTATCAGAGCAGCAAAAGCCTGAGCCAACATCGTCCTTTTGCTCAGACGGTCCATCTCCTCGAGCTTCAGAGACTCCTCCTGAGGAATTGCCAAAGAGGAGCCTTCGAAGAATCTCTTGTTGTGAAGGCACGTGGGCAGCTCAAATCTACTATTCTCCCCCTCCTTGGTAAGGTCCAGGATCTCGCCCGTCCGTTGGCACTTGGGCCTTGAATTTACAGGCACGGGGGATGTATAGGCGGCCGATGGGGTAGACGAGGAGGTTCACGACCCCGTTTGCGGAGGAGGCCATCGTTGGCTGAGGCAGCTCTTCCCGATCATTTGGCCCCCCTTGAGCTTGGCATGAACATTCTTCACCATGTGTTCGTGGGAAAAAGACATTTTACCTGCAAAACAACGAGCACATTAGTAAACGAAGAAGATGACAATCCAAACAAGCTAAGAAATAAAAGGCTACTCAGCAGTTCTAGAGCCTCCTTACGAGTGCTGCACTCGAGGAGCTCCTTTGTATTAATAAAGTGGCTCTCCACCTTAGGCCCCTCATCTTCTTCGTAAAGTGGATCCCCGCTCTTGGTCACGCACTGAGCAGAGGTAAAGTCGTTGACAAATCCCACCAGCTTCTCATAGTCGGCATTGTCATCCTTGTCTAGCAGGTTCGGGTTGGCGGTTTAGCGATCAATTCCCCGGGTGAAATGATCCCTACTCTAGCAGAAGGGGAACCTCAACAACCTCCGGCCCTGTATTTTTCCCTGCTCATCGACAAGGGCTTCCCCGGTCTTATCCGTAAAAACCTCCCAGATAAACGTGGAGTATGTGGCCCTCTCTGACATGAGTTCGATGATATAAAACCTTTCCTTAAAATTCCTAATGGACTCAGAAAAGGGCTTGAATAACTTCTTCCCCTGCTTCAGGGAGACCCATCCGAACTTCCTCCCCGAAACTTGGCGCTGAAGATGGAAGACGGTAAAGAAGAGGGGAAAAGTAGTTCCGATCTCTAAATAATCGCACGTCATCTCGAATGCCCGTATGATGGCATCGAGTTTGGATGTAATTATGAGGGCGCCAGGTCCAGATATACAAAGACTGCCGTCTGAAAATCCATAAAGGGCAGCCTCAACCCTATCTCTTTGAAAACGTATTCTTACATAGGGAACCTCTCCCCGTATGTCGAGCAAATGCGGTCTTCCTCTCTGGGGAAATTGACCTTCCACTCCCCCTCATCCCCCACCGTCGTGAAGGCATCTCTGGTGTAAGAGGCAAAGAGGGAGGCATGCTCCCCAGGTTCCGCAACGCACCACTCTTCCGCGGTAGTCCTCGAAGTAGGTGTTTCGCCAGCATCCCGGGGAGCGGAGGTATCTTCAGCATCGCTATCCTCCGAGGAGCTCTCCTCAGACAGATCTCTCAGGATTTCATCCTTAGCTTCGCGTGACATCTCCTTTACCTGAAAAGCAGAGGATAAAAGTGAATTCGATGACAAAGTCAAATCCACCCTTCCACCGCTAGTCAAGTGAAAGGGCGTGCGAAGGCCCGAGGACAACGTCCCCGACCTAAGCCTTACTCAAATGGCACAACAACAGTGCGAGGAGACGCCCAGGGCAATCTCTTTAACACATACGTGGAGATCCTCCCTGGTACATTACCCATAACTGCCATTGGAGATCCACTGAAAATGCCTAAGTTTCTAAGACTCCGGCGACGCCTGCAACAACGGGAGATGGCCTAACCACCGCCAGCCACCAACGATCACCGAAAACAGCCCATACACTACAAAGTTTCGTCCTAACCACATGCATTCTAAGGAAGCAGAAAGTAAAAAAACCTATAATAGAGATCAATTCAGGTACTTACGTGGTCGAGGAAGGAAGTTAGGGGATCGAAGAATTCTGGTCGGTGCGCGTACGATGGTTGAATGGCGGCGGACGGTGGAATACAGAACAAGAGAGAAAAGGAACAGAGACAAACGGAAAGTGCAAATGAGCAGCTTCTCCCCCTATTTATAGACAGTCCATGGACACGTGCACGGGCATGCGCGGCTAGAGGCATCATCATGACCCTAGCCTAGCCATCATTACGCATTAAATGCGGCACGTGGCTCGAGGCACGTGTGACACTTCACCCCTTCAGATCACATTAACTGTTGGGCTCCCCGCTAGCCGGGCACGCCAGGCAACGTTACAGGTCCCCCGAGCATAGACTCCCTCGGGCACCGCAGAACAACCTCATCTCATTGACAGGCGATGACCATGTCTGGTCCTCCCCGTGACTGCGAGATGCCCTTAAGTCATAACTCCCATGCTCGGGAGCAACGACTTGGGGGGCTCCTATTCCGGACTGGCTCAATGGCTAGGCATGGTCCAATCCACTTCTGCTACCAGAACGACCCAATTGCCTAAGTCCAGCCAAATTAGGGCAACATTTACCTTTCTGCCCCTCTACTGGGGAAGGCTGGTCGGTTGACCTCCAGAGTCAGTTGCCCCTCCTCCGCAGTTCCTGACCGTCATGCACGGTTCCACCATCCAGAAACAGTCACGACACATGTGCCCGCGACTACGCTTATGCCCGTGGCAACAACTAGTTTTGGGCACCTCTGCTCGTCCCAACGACTAGTTTCTAGCAGTTACCTATTCTTTGGGGAGCGAATATCTCGCCCCGTAAATAGAGACCAATGGCCAAGCGCTGGGGGCACTATAAAAACCCTCTCATTTGAGAGGGTCAGATATCCTAAATCATCCTAAGACACACATACTTTATACATGCCTTCTCTTCTCCCGATTCTTACTTTAGCATCGGAGTACCTTGCAGATACACCCCCTCCTCATCTTTCACACCCAACATCGCTGACGCAGTTTCTGACCCACTTCAGTTCTGATCAGCCGATAAGATTAATAGTTTACTTTCAAATTTTAGGTGATCAGATTTAAATAATGTAAATTGATATCCAAATAGAAGTCAAATTTGGAGGCTCAGTTTTAATCTCCAAACATAAAATAATAGAACCAATTTAATTAATTTAGATTGAATTGTCAAATTTGCCAAATTATTATTAATTTAATTAGGAATTCATTGCCGTGTTTTGGATGAGATATTTTAATGAGAAAATATCTTGATATAATTTAAAATGTAAGGTTCTTATAATGTTTTTATAAAAAAATAAGAATGGTTAAAATGATGAAAATCTCTAAAACATTTTATTTAAATTAATTTTAACGATTTTGAAATAATACTTAAAATTAAAGAATTTAAATTTTTTCTCATGTTATGAAATATGTAAATGTAAAATTAGTTATTTGTATTGTTTCAAATTTTACAAGTTGATATTAATATTTTTCAAAATTTTAAAATGATTCCAAAAATTTAGCAAGAAATACAAATTAATCTTTAATAATTTTCAAATTATTCTTTTAAATTTTTAAAAATTACAAATTGATCCTTCTTTTTTCAAATTTTAAATTTAACCCAAATAATTTATCAAAGAATAATATTAACACTATCCAAATAAAATTTGAATTTGAAAATAAATAAAATAAAATAGATTTATTTATATTTGTTAGAATTTTAAATTTCTTAAAGAAATTCAATTATTTCATTTTATTAAGGGTTATTTTGTCAATATGTGCAAAATAAAATTAAATACCATAAATATAAAACTGAGAACATATATAAAATCAATATGCTACCCTCTTCTTATATATATATATATATATATATATATATATATATATATATATATATATATATATATACTTTTTTTTTATAAGCAAAACATGAATTCGATGGGAGCCAACCCAAAATGTTAATCATATTATTAATTTTCAAAATATAACTAATACTATAAAATTATTTTAAACAATAATAAATCAATATTAAAATCAATAATATACATATATTCACAAATAACAATTTGATTGTATCACACATAAAGTAAATATATCGACTATATTACAAAAATAATTATGATTGTTCAGACTTATTTTTTATTTAATAGTTAAACAAAATTATTTAATAAAGAATATCTATTGAACAAACTTTCATTTCTGCTCTTTGGTCACACGTGAAGATTACTTTAAGAGATTAATTATTATGCACTATCAGTGTAAAAAGTTTTACACTGTCAATGCATCACAATCATCCGTTGGTATTACTTTTTAAGTGGTTAAAGTTAAAGTCAAACCTTTCAAATGAATCAACGGTTGTGATTGCCTGACAGTGTAAAAAAATTTTACATTGTCAGTGCATATCAATTAAATTCTTACTTTAAATGTGTTTTTCTCATCAACATTATAAAAGAGTAAATATTTTTCCATTTGTTCTATTAAAAACTTTATTACTAATTTTATTTATCAACACATGCATCCCTCCAACCATCCTTGCTGCTGATACCCGGTGGTTAAAAGCACCCAGAATGTTCACCATTGCGAGCAAACTTATCACATCAACTTATCATAAAATCCCTTGAACTATTTATGCATGAGAAACCGAAGTAGCACTTTTTCCTTCTTTTCTTCTCGCTATCTTGTTATCAAAGGGTTCTGTTTTCGCTGTTTTGCACAGGATGACTTGGATTTTCTTCATTGAAATCTTTGGCTTAAACTCCTAACTTTAGGGTTGGAGGCCTTGTTTTCGGGTGTTGATTATCTGGGTTTTGCTTGCGCGTCTCAGCTCGTGTTTTTCTTCAGTTTATTCTGGGCTGGTTTCTATTTTCGATGGAGTGGAACGTTGTTGGTAGGAAAGTTTTTTGACATTTAAGGGAAAGATGGGATATCTTCCCCAAAGAAAGACGACAGGAAGGTGACAAGTGTCTTTCTTCAGTGTTTTTCTCTGAATTTCCTGACAGAATCAAGGCTGAGGATGTGTTCGAGCTTTTTGGATGTGTCGGAGACATTGTTGAGGTGGTTATTCCTTCTAAGAGGAATAAGTTTGGGAAGAGATACAGTTTCGCTAGTTTCAAGGGGTTGGAAGAGGTGAGGACGTTAGCAATCAAACTTGATAATATTTTTATCGACGGTAGAAAGATCCACGTGAATCCTCCAAAGTTCAAAAGGAGAGTTTCTTCTAGCAAGAAGGTTGGATTAGGGGAGAGGAATCGGGGGCCAAATGTTCAGCAGGGAGGTTCTCTTGAACGGAGGCGAAGGCTCCCTTCTGTGGTTTTTGGAAAGAAGTCTTATGCTGAGACTGTTAGAAGTGTCGGTTTAGCGAATGTAGCTGGGCCATCGGAGGTGTTAGAAAATGTTCCAGTCATTGAGTTTTTCTCAGAGGGGAAAGATTTGAAACGACTTTCAAAGGCTTTCGTGGGGGTGGTTAGGTCTCCTGGGTTGTTCTATAAGCTCCGTACTTGTTTCGAAGCCGAAGGGTTTTTCTCTATATCGGTAATGCCGTTGGGGCCGAGCCTATGTCTCTTGGAAGAATTAGAGGTGGGTGAGATAGGTGATTTGATTAAGGAGGAAGAATTGTGGCTGAACCAATGGTTTATCGATATTAGGCCTTGGAAGGATTCTGATCTCGACAAGGATAGAGTCATGTGGATTAAGATGTTTGGGGTCCCTTGTCAAGCTTGGAACTTGTCACTCTTTTCCAAGGTGGCTAATCAGTTAGGTTGTTTTGTCTGTGCCGACGAAAACACGTAGAAAGGATCCACGAAGGACATGGCCAGAGTGTTGATTAAAGTTCCTTTATCTTTCTCTCTTGTGGACTTTATTCAGGTGAAGGTCGATGGAGTGTTTTATACGATAGTGCTTAGAGAAGATCAATTGGCTCCCTTTAATCCGGTTTTCTCTCGTTACGGATCGGAGTCCGTGTCTTCTGGTTCTGAGGAAGACTCTTTTGGTGATAGAGTGTTTGAGGAAGATGCACTACTATGAAAAACCCATTTAACAACGGTTGGGAATGACATATAATGACGCGAGCGAAGGCGTTGTTATGTAGATTGTCGTTGTAAGTTAGCTGTTTCTACAACGGGCTGGAAACCGTTATTGAAAGGTAGGGCGCGAGCCATATATCACAACGGTTATGATAATTAACCGTTGTGATACATACACTTAGGTTATGGGTTCGAAACCCATCAACAACGAAATTATATAAAACATAAATTACTTATGATATCGGTTACAATAGATAACCGTTATTGTAAGTACCCTAAGTTTATTATATTAAATGTAGATTGCTTGTTTTCCAAACACCTCACTAAATAAATATACATGGATTCAATTTGATGAAGATGTCTATAAGCTGCAAATTAAACTGTTCTTGAAAACTAACTTAAACAAACCAATGTTGTTTTCTGATTGCATTCGTCTCATCGTGCATTTCACGCTCTTTTACATATATTGTGGTTTATTGATCTGACTCCTTCGATATATCACTATCTTTGATTATAGTTAAATTTCCATAAGATCAACAAGACATTGGATAATCTGCCTCATCTTTGATTTAACTATAATGGAAGATGGCGATGCATCTAAGGAGCCAGATCATTATACCATAATCTATATATAAAAGAACGTGAGATAAATGATGAGAGGTATGCAATTAGAAAACAACATTGGTTTGTTTAAGTTGGTTTTCAAATACAACTTAATTTGCAGATTATAAGTATCTATGTCAAATTAACTGAATGTATTTTAAGTGAGGGTTAGTGAAACAAACAATCTACATAGAATATAATAAACTCAAACAACATTCTATACCAGATCCAAATATTATAAACTCATATAATACGCTTGCTACCACCAGCAAACTTTAAGTGAGGGTTAGTGAAACAAACAATGTAAATATAATATAATAAACTCAAACAACATTCTATACCAGATCCAGAAATTATAAACTGATATAATACGCTTGCTTCCACCAGCATCATCACCCTGTATCATCCCCTTAACCTGAAAGGAAACAAAGCAAACTTCAAAAATGAGCATCCTCAGTTAAAAACAAACCCTAAAACCATAATCCAGTGAAGAGTAAAGAGAGGAACAGGAATAACGCACCTTTTAATGAAACTAATCGCGGAACAGGAATCAATTATGATGTTGAACTAGTTTGGGAAGCAATGAAAATGAAATATAAGGATGAATAAGCTTACACAAAAGCTTAATACTTCTTATATTTCTTTTCATTGTTTCTAAAACTAGATAAAGTTTGCTTACAATGTTGATTATTCATTTACTAACATCTTGTTCGTGAAGCTATGAAGAAAAAGTACAAGGTGGATAAAGTTTCTATCATAGCTTCATGCTTCTTGTACTTTTTTCCATAGCTACGCAAACATTATGAAGTTTCCAAAGCATGGTCTTTGTTAAGGTAGTGAAAACGAATCTGAAAAAATGAGAACAACCAACAAAAGTAACAATCCACAAACGAGATAATGGGAAATATCTAACAATAGATGGAAGAAGAAGAATACCTTAATGTATGATTCACGGCTAATGGTGAAAACGAAGAGAAAAAATGGGTTCTAGGGTTTCACTTTGAAGGCAACGACATTACTCTCAATTAAGTGAAAGTTATTTTGCTTATATATGGGTAAACTATTTCACAACCGTTAACAATAACAACCGTATAGATAGATATTTATTTATTATAAATATATCACTACAGTTAACTAGAATAACCTAGTGATAACCCTTTTATCTGTGAATTTTAAAATAAATAAAAACTGTATAGATAAGTATTTATTTATTATAAATATATCACTACGGTTAACAGGAGAACCGTAGTGATAACCCTTTTATTTGTGAATTTTAAAATAAATAAAAAAGAAAAGGTGCGCCTTAACTTCTCACTTAATGCATCTGCAGTTTAAACATCAACAATGTAATTCACAATGCATCTGCAGTTTAAACATCAACAATGTAATTCAAACCCTAATTCAACTATTACATTTCATAACAAAGTAAACATTAAACATAAAGGAGACAAGAAAACATAACATCTTGATATTTCCAGAAAATATCTCTGATTTCAGTTTGTTCTTCAAATTCTTGTTCTTTTTCTTTAAATCCTCATACATAACCTTCAGATAGCCCACAACTTCCAACTCTGACTTCATAATGCTCTCATCGTCATTTCCATCTCTTTCTCCCACGTCTTCATCCCATATGAACAAATTACATGTTTCATCGCTCCTCCAAAATGGACATCTCCAAAAAAGCCTTCCTTTATTTTGTCCCTTCTTGCATTGATACGAAACCATACGACCATCACAACCACAAAAATTTCCAGATCGAGATTTTACACTGGAAGAAGACGTAGAAACACCTTTGGATGATTTTGTCTTCAAATGTGACATTGCAACACCTTAAAGTAGAACACTTTCTTGTTGTTGTTGTCTTCTTCCCGACAATCGTGACGGCGTTGGTGTTAGGGTTGTTTCGTCTTGTTTCTTTTTTCAATGGATAAATTGATATATACTTGGCGTTTAAAATAAATAACAGTTTGTAACAACGGTTTTAAGAAAAAGCTGTCGTGATATCATTATTATTTTTTAGTTAAATATTAATAAAACTTAAAAAGGGAGCATTTACGTCAAAGGGATAAACTATTTGAGGGCGATGAGGTTCGAACCCATGATAGCTAGATTGTATCACCACGGTTTTCATAACAACCTTTATTATACCCTTGAGATTTCTAATTAAAATAATGCGCGCGCATCCAGTACGCACTATAAAAACGGTGTATAGGATGTCGTTGTAAACCTCGCGTTGTTGTTTGAGCGTTTTGTAGTAATGATGAGGTCGAAGGAGGTGGGTCGACTTATTCTGGGGAGGATCGAGGGGCCGATAATCACTTTCAAACGGAAGCTGTTAACAAGGGTAGTTCTGGGAATGAGGAAGATTTTCATTATCCATTGGATAATTCTGGTGTTCTGAGTGTTAAGGCTTTTGGGGGTGTAGATGTTGACAAAGGAGGTAGTAAGGAAAGGGTATCAGAGGATGTGTCTTTTGATGGGGCTATTTAAGCATTAAAAGGCAACTCTTGTCTTAACGAGGAGAGAGATAATATTTTAATGGATGAAGCTGTTTCTAGCGGTACTGAAGGTACTAGGGTAGAGTGTTCTTTTCAGTCTGGGGAAGTTGCAGCGGTGGGCCTGAATCAGGTGGTTCCAAGGCGTGGGGTATACCATCCAAAGGCTCTCAAGTGCTTGGCTAAAAGGAGGGGCCCAAAGAAAATTAAATATATGAATTTATGTGATCTGAGGGGCAGGGGTATCCATTTTAATAGAAGGATTAAAAGAAGAAATCTGAAAGGGGTCGTAGTTCTATACCAGGCGCCGGTTTTGGAGGAAGGTGGATCTAATTCGTCCACTTTCATAATGGCAAACTGTCTTGGTGAGGTCCGTAGGGAAGTGGCTGAAGGAAGTAAGAATCATGGTGAGGAGTCTATTCTTTCTGACATTGTTAGAAGCAACCAAAGGATGATTGAAAATTTGGATTCAAACTTGGGTGACAAACTTTGGAAGGCCATTTACAATTTGGGAGTAGGGAAGGGAAAGGAGCAGAAATATTTCAAAGGAAAGTTAGATGCAATGGAGAAGGAGGATAGAGTTAAACTATTGAGAGGGAAGGCGAAATACAATGTGTTCCAATGATTTTAGGCTCGTTGAATATTAGGGGTGGTGGAAGTAGGGTTAAAAGGAATAGAATTTCTCATATTATTTCTAAAGGTTGTGCCAATATGTTTCTAATCCAGGAGACTAAGATACAAGTGATGTCGGATTCAGTTACGAGGAGTTTTTGGAAAAGGGAGGATGTGGATTATTCGTTTTTGGAGTCGGTAGGAGCTGCGGGGGGTCTTTTGATTCTTTGGAAGGTTGGGTCGGTGGAGGTTTTGAGCAGTTTTAGAGGAGCTGGCTATCTGGGCGTTAAGGTTAGATGGAAGGGTAAATGCTACTACATTCTTAATATTTATTCGCCTTGTACTATTGAGTTAAAGCGTAGGTTGTGGGGTTCTTTGCTTGCTCTTAAAGAGAGGTTGTCGAACGGAGAGTGGGTGTTCGGAGGAGATTTCAACGCGGTTAAGGACATTAGAGAAAGGAGAGGGTTGTCGGCTTCGGAGAGGAGAGCGGAGAGGGACGAGTTTTCGGAGTTTATCTTTAAGTGCGATTTGGTGGATTTGCCTTGTAAGGGCAAAAGGTATAGTTGGTATGGGGGTGATGGTAAGGCGAGAAGTCGGATCAACCACTTTCTTGTGGACAATGTTATTGTCAACGATTGGGGCCTAGTGGGGCAGCTCATCGGTTGGAGGGACATTTCGGATCATTGTCCGATATGGTTAGTTGCGGATAAGAAAAATTGGGGTCCAAAGCCTTTCAAGATTATCAATGATTGGTTCTCTAATAAAGAGTTCTTACCTTTTGTCGAAAGGGAGTGGAGGAAGATTATGGTGGAAGGAAGAGGTGACTACGTGTTGAAAGAAAAATTACGCATCCTTAAAGAGAGTTTGAGGTGGTGGAACTCCAATGTTTTTGGTAGGTATGATTTGGAGGTAGAAGAAGGAGTTAAGGAGATAAATGATTGGGATTTACAAGAGGACGAAAATAGTGGAGATGAGGGGATTGTCGATTTGGGTGCGAAAAGGAGGGCGAATAATAAGGTGTGGTTGAATCTTAAGATTAAGGAGAATTTGTTAATTCAAAAGTCTAGGGTGAAGTGGCTTAAGGAGTGAGATACCAATTGTAAATTTTTTCATAGGGCGATGAAGGAAAGGAGGAGGCGTAATCATATAGGGAATATTTCTACGGTTCGAGGTATAGTCGATTCGATATCGGAAGTGAAGGAGGCGGTTAAGGATCATTTCACTTCTAAATTTAAGGAAGTGGAGGAGGATAGGTCGGTGCTCGATCGATTATCGTTTAATCAATTAAATCTAAGAGAATGCGAGTTTTTGGATGCTCCTTTCACGAAGGTGGAGATTAAGGAGGCGGTTTGGAGTTGTGAGGGTTCGAAGAGTCCGGGTTCGGATGGCTATTCTTTTCTTTTCATCAAGAATTGTTGGTCTTTTATGAAAGAGGAGTTCATTAGTTGTTTTTTGTGCTTCCATTCGGAGGCAAAGTTGTCAAAGGCTTTTACTTCTTCTTTCTTGACGTTGGTTCCGAAGATTTCGAATCCGTTGGGCTTGGATGATTATAGGCCGATTTTCCTAGTGGGGTGTGTGTACAAAGCTCTATCCAAATTGTTGGCGGCTAGATTGAAAATGGTTCTTTCTTCTATCATCTCAATTTGCCAAAGTGCTTTTGTGCCGGGTAGACAACTACTTGATGGGGTTTTGGTAGTGAACGAATAGGTGGATTTTGCTAGAAAAGAGAAGAAGGAGTGTTTACTTTTTAAAGTAGATTTTGAGAAGGCTTATGATAATGTGTCTTGGAATTTTCTTAGATTTATGTTGAGGAAGATGGGGTTTGGTGAGAGGTGGTTGAAGTGGATGGAGGCTTTAGTTTTCACGAGTAATATGTCGGTTCTTGTTAACGGAAGCCCTACGAAAGATTTTGTGGTTGCGATAGGTTTGAGGCAAGGAGACCCGCTCTCTCCGTTCCTTTTTGTTATTGTGGCGGAGGGGCTTAGAGGTATGGTTAGGAGGTCAGTAAAAATCGGTGATTTTGCGGGTTTCAATTTTAACGGTAAATGCTTTATCGATATCCTTTAATTCGCGGATGATACTTTGTTGATTGGGGATGGTAGTTGGAATCATATTCAGGCTATTAAGGCTGTGTTGAGTGGTTTTGAGTTAGTGTCGGGAATGGGAATTAATTTCCATAAGAGTCGTCTTATTGGAATTAATATTAGTTCTCGTTTTTTGGAGGTGGCTTCTTGTTATCTTTCTTGTAGGAGGGAGAATGAAAAGTTCTCTTTTCTAGGCCTTCCGGTGGGAGAAACTCATAATAGGACTTCTATGTGGTCGAGTTTTATTGCTAAGTTGAAGAAGAGGTTGTCTTGTTGGAGTAATAAACTTCTAAGTTTTGGAGGTAGATTGACTCTTCTGAAATTGGTTCTTTCGAGCCTTTCTATTTTCATGTTGTCTTTTTTCAAAGCTCCGGGGTCGGTTGTTAAAGAAATGACTAAGATCCAAAGTAATTTCCTTTGGGGTAGCTCGGAGGATAAGTGGAAAATTCATTGAGTGAGTTGGAAGCATGTGTGCCTTCCGGTGGAGAACGGTGGGCTCGATTTGAAGAGGATTTATGATTTCAATATTGCACCCCTTCACAAGTGGAGGTGAAGGATATTGGTTGAATAAAAAATGACTTGGTATGAGGTTTTGAAGGCCCGGTACGGTGATATCAATTTAAAAATGGTGAATTCCGGTGGAGACAGAATTAAATATGGCAATACTTCCTTTTGGTGGAAGGATATCCTTGGCTTAGAAAAGTATTTTCCGGATGATGTTTTCATTGATAATTGTTTATTTTTTGTTGGGAACGGATTTTCAATTTCCTTTTGGCATTCTAGATGGCTTGATGGGTTATGTTTAAAGGAGGAATATCCTTTACTTTTTAATCTGTCCCATTTGAAATTTGTGGCAGTGACTTGTTTGAGTTTTTGGCAGGATGATGTTTGGTATTGGGGCAATCTTGGTGTTGCTTCTGTGCAGGCTGGAGCTGAATCGGAAGAGCTTCGGTCGCTCCTTGCTAGGCTGCAGGCGGTGATACCGCACTCACAGGGGAAGGACTCGGTGTCCTGGCAGCAGCCGGAGGCGGACGGCTTTACGGTGGGAGGTTTCCGGAGCTTAATCGGTAAGTTTCGTATTCCTCTTGGACCGCCTAATAATTTTGATGGGGTTGTGCCTTTAATTTGGAAGGTTGATGTCCCTTTTAAAGAGAATCTTTTTGGTTGGAGATGCCTGAAAAACAAATTGCCTACTAAAGTGGCATTAGCTTTTAGAGATTTTGTTGCTAATAACGGTGCTACGGATTGTGTTTTTTGCGAAAACTCAGTCGAGTTTTCAGACCATTTATTCTTGAATTGTACTGTTTCTAATTTGGTTTGGAGGGAGGTGGCGGTTTGGATCGGTTTCGATGATTTATATAGCTTTGATATTAAAGAGTGCTTCTTAAAGTGGTTTTCGTACCGCAAGAAGAATAGAGTAAAAAAAGGCAAGGAAAGAATATTTTGGTTGGCAACGTGTTGGTCCATTTGGAACGTTAGAAATGACATTATTTTCAGAAATAATTTTTGAAACATATTAGATATGGTTTGGGGCATCAAAATTTTGGTTTGAAGATGGTCAGTCATTGAAAATATTACTAATACCAATTGTAGCTTTTACGAATTTTGTAAGCATCCGTTGTTATATCTTTTTTAAGGTTTAATTGGTTTTATAATATTTTCTTCTAAGCTTTGTCTCGTTTCTTTGTAAGCGGGTTCGAAAACCCTTTGTTCTCGGTTATCAATATATCTTGCTTATAAAAAAAAACTAATTTTATCAACAAAACAAAAAACTTGATTACTCTCTCGCCGCTTCGGAAAAGGGAATCATGAAAATGTGACACATACCCTCGTCATTCACCTTTTCATTATTTTTCACTCATTTCCTCCCAAAATTCGTTAAATGAACACCGCTAGAAAAATTAATATGGGCAAGTTGCGTCCAATTTTATCTTACTATCATCAATCACAATCATTTGCAACCTTTTCATTACATCTTAACTATAACTATTATCAATTGACAACTTTAAATGGGTAGGGCTAAAATAGTTTGAACGTTTAGCATCCTACCTCCCAAATATGTGACCTTTTGATCATATGTCATAGTGCAAGCTAAACAATAATTTAGATATCAAAGATGATTTCAGTCATCATCTTGGATCATCAAGTCATCATCTTGGATCACTCGAATTACATTAAAATCATCGAGTCATCATTTTGGATCACTCGAGTTACATTCGAGTCCCTTTTTGAGCCAGTCACTCTAGACAAAAATCTGATATATGTAACTCGAGTGATCCAAGACAAAAATTTAATTTCAGGTGGTTTGAGTGACTCAGACAAAAATCTAAAATTTGACTCAATGGTACATATAACTCGAGTGTTCGAGACAAAAATCATATCAAATGACTTAAGTGACCCAAAGACGAAAATTTGATATATATCAAGTGACTCAAAAATGACTCAATACGTGTAACCTCGGATTGACCGAGGAAAATAATATCAAGTGACTCAAAAGGAGGAAAATCTAATATCAAGTGACTCAAAGATTACCCGACTGGCTACATGAAATTGAGTGACCTTAAGACAAAAATTGATATTAGGTAACTCAGTGACTAAAAAAACAACCTAATATCAACGTGACTTTTGTGGCCCAAATATTAGTATGAAACTCTTAATTGAATAATGTAATAAGTTTAAACTAATTATATAGTAGCTAAATAGATTCTCATTCATACACACGATATAATCTTAGACCTTGAGATATAATTTTAGCTCAAGGTCTTGTTGTACACAAGAAAGTAAAAGAAAGAAACTTAAAAAGCTATACATGGTCCCTAATACTATATACACTTATATAGTTATCTACAGCTAGCTAACAGACAAGAAATTAATTACTCATACTAGATTACACTCCAAAGAAACTATTTGCGAAGTTTCAATTTTCATGCATTACAACTAGATTGAGAAGCTTCCCTAGAACGAGTATGAAACCTCCACGTGAAAACATAGTCCCTTGATTGATCACAACACAACTTCACAACATCACAAAAAGCATTCACACTATTTTTCTTCTTTCCATTATTTTCCCATTCAATCCTCACCCAACAAGAAAACCCATTTGAACAAATTGGTATACTTGAAGAATCACAAATTTGCAATGTTACCTCACCACTAATCCTCTTGCATGAGGATGATGAACCACATTGAACTTCTAGCCATGGACATTCTGGTTGACCAACCATTTGTTTGTACGCTGAATTCACCATCCTAACTCTGTTGTTTGAATCTGATATCACAGCTGGCAATTCCTCTGATTCAACCTCTTGTTCCAATTCCTCAGATTTCTTAGGTATTTGTTTTGTCAAAGATGGTAGAGTAGTTGAAACTTCATTAATGCAACCAACACTAATGCATGAACCTACCGGTCGAATTGGTTGCGGCGCGATTACATTGATGACATCGTTGAAGGAGCTAGAAGCTGGTTTTTGAAGCTGTTGCAAGAGGTCTATCTCTTGTGGAATTTCACCTTTGGTTTTGTTCAAATCTATCACCTCTAATTCAATTTTTGATGCATTATTATGATGATGTGATGAATGATGAGGTGATGAATTATGAGGTGATGAAAGATGAGGTGATGAATTAGGAGGACAAGGAAGAAGAGGGAGTGTGACCAAATTATGATTTTTCTCCAAACGATTGGAATTGAGAATTCCAATTCCATGATTTGGAAGAGAAAGTTGAGGAAGTGAAGTTGGAGGAACAAAAGTACCACCTTGTAAAGAAAGGTTTTTTATTGGAGATGTTACATGCAAAGGTTGACAAAAACCTAAGACATGTGTTTTTTGTCTCTTCAAGGAAGAAGGTAGTGAAATAGGAGCTCTACCTCGTTTTCTTGTCCTCGTGGGTCTTGCTTGTAACTGTGGCCAAAGACTCCTAAGATAAGGAGATTGTTTGAGTTTTTGAGAAAGTGAGTTAGATGAAGAAGATCTATCACTCATTGTGTTATTACTCGAACATGTTTCTGGTTTTGGTGCTATAGGTCTATACCTCGACATGATCTCAGCTGTTTTAGCTGGATTTGGGTAAGGAGTTAATGTTTTGATCATGGTTGTTGTTGTACTATGTTTGTTACCTTAATGTCTCCAAAAGAAAAATGAAAAAAAACTTGTTGGATTTGATTCAAGGTAGTGAAGGGTTGTGGAGGAGAGGTTGTTATAAAGAGGAGGAAGATTGGGAGAGAGATTAAGGTAAGAGTATAGTGTTGATGAAGAGTGGCCTATGAGAGAGAGGCAACATGAAGGAAAGAAATAAGGGGAAAAGGACACTTGGAAATGTAGGGTGGATACGTGTTGGTTGGAGTGATGAGAGATGAGAAATAGGGATTGGGTAGAAAAAGTGGGGTCATGCATGGTTACACATAGTGATGTTATTGGATAAGAACATAGTAGTGTAGTGGTAGTTTAGGAATTTTGAGGGAGCATATACATGCATGACATAAATGTGTGTAGAGTGGTGGATAATGATTTATGACCGTTGATTGAATTGTAATGGGGGCGTGTCGTGAGAAGTAACGTGTGTAGTGGAGGTAATTGGCATGCATGAAAACACCTATTAGTGTTAGAATTGGGTTTCTTGAAAACTGTATCGTATCGAGTCGGTTACATTTGTTGTATTTCCAGATGTCGGGTTTAGGGTTTTCCATTACATGCAATCTCATTGGATGCTTACTGACTATTCGGCGCCGCGCCATCATCGGTCAATATCAACTCTTCTTCGTCACTACATTACCACTTTTAGCGAGTAATGCTCCTTTTTTTTTTTAATTTATATATAAGTCAATTTTGCAAAATTACTTACGGCAAACTATTGCTTTTTATTTTTTTTATAGGTAAATATATTTCACACGGAGTATTAGGCATACTTCAATCCGATTGTACGAGGATTATTTTAGACTGGACCGATGGACAAACACGGTCCAATTCATTTCTGTTTTTAGAATGGTTCAATTGCCTAAGTTCAATTCACAAAGGGCAAAAGTTACTTTTCTGCCCCTCCAACCGGGCAAGGATTGAATCACTCCTCCCCGGAACAACTGCCCGTTCCGCACGGCGTCTTCACTCCCCGAATAGCTAAGGGCATGTGCCCGAAACTATACCCATGCCCGACATAACGACTAGTTTTGGGCACCCTGCCCGACATAACGGCTAGTTTGGGCAGTTACCTATTCTTCGGGAAAACGGTTATTTCGCCCCGAAAATAGGACCGTTGGCCACGCGCTGGGGGCATTATATAAACCCTCTCACTTGAGAGGGTCAGATATCAAATATTCACCCTACGAACTAATACTTTGTACTTGCCCCTTTTCTATGACCTTTTCTTACTTGAGCGTCGGAGTGCCTTGCAGGTACATCCCCCTCCTCTCCATACGCCCATCACCTTAGACGTACTTGGTGGCCCACTTCAACAGGATCTGATACAGCCTTCACGATCAGTGGCGCCGTCTGTGGGAAACTTGTTCTCCCCTTCTTTCTTTCCCCGGAAACCAAAGATCAAAGCAAATTTTCAAGATCATCATCATGGCCTCTCAAGATCGCGCCAAAGGTGCTCTCCAATCCGCTGTCCTCCCCGTCAACAAGACTGACGTTGACGGTTCATCTTCTCTCCTCGGAGATCCCCGTTTTCTGAGAGACGGGGCCACGACCTCTCCTTCCCCTACTTCTGCTGATCGCGAAGACGACCGGCCCCCGTTGGCCGTCCAGTCCATTCTTGCTTCACCCAACGCCGACCCGGCCATGGTGGCCCTTCTGGAGGTGCTCAACAAGACCAACCTCCTGATCCTTCAGCAGAACGAAAGGATCGGGGCTTTGGAGGAATCCGCCCGTCCAAGATCCCCACCTCCGAGGAAGAACCATCGACGATCCAAGAGCCCGCAACCTCGGCGAGAAGTCGACCGACGGCTACGCCAAGAACCAGAATCTTGTGTTGTTCGGAAACGCGACCAGGTTTCCCCGCGGAACCAGCACTCTCCCAGCCACAAGAGGACCCGAAGAGACAAACAGTCACCTCCGGTCAGGTCAAAGGGCCGAGCCCGTTCACCTTCCCCCCAAAGAAGTCGTCTACATGAGCGAGTCATCCGGTCCCCGTCACCAACCAATTCCAAAAACGATGATGAGCCTCATGACCCATTATCCCAAGAGATCTTGGCAACACACCTCCCCAAGGGCCTGGAGAAGCCCCCAACACGGGGCACGTACGATAGCACAACTGACCCCGACGAGTACATCAAAAACATCGATGCGTTGTTGGATTACCGCGGTGTTCGGGGCGCCATAAAGTGTCGGCTATTTCCAACCACGCTCCGAAAAGGGACAATGACGTGGTACAAGCAGTTGCCCGAAGAATCTATTACGCCGTAGAAGCAACTGGGGAGGATGTTCTCCCGACATTTCACTGCGTCGCGGCGTCACCCCAAGACTAAAGCCTCTCTTAGGGCCATAATCCAAGGAAAGGACGAACCTCTCCGGGCATACATCGAGAGGTTCAACAAAGAAGCGGTACAGGTCCCTACAATGGACGAGATGAAAAAAATTCTGCTCGAGCAAGGGCTCCGCCCAGGCTCAGAATTTTCTAAACCCGTCGGCCTCGCACCTCTGAGGAATCTGGATACCCTCCTCCTCAAGGCACAGTTGCACATCCAGTACGAGGAGAAGGAAGCGGCCAACTCCGTCCGAGCTTTCCGCCACCAAGAGAACGCTCAGGCCTCTAGAGGCGAAGAAGCCTCGACATTCCGTCGAGGAGAAAGGAAGCGCGAAGACCGTCCACGGGACTCTCGCGACATCAGGGGACCCTCCAGACAATTCCACGACTATACCCCCCTGACCGTCTCCAGGGAGAAGATACTGTCCGAATGCGCAAATTCGGAATTCAAGCAAGCAGGGGTCCGCTTCCCTAAACAAATACCGGCCAAACCCAACGCCGACAAATCGAAGTACTGTCGTTTCCATAAGAGTCACGACCACACTACCGAAGACTGCATCCATTTGAAGGATGATATCGAGATACTGATCAGGGATGGCCACCTGAAACAGTTCACTAAGAAGAAAGATGCTCCCCGGCAGGACGCCCAGGAGTCCAAAAAGGTAGAGGAAGATGTGCCTTCCTCGGAAGAGGCCAACATCCAGGTCGCCATGTCCGTATCACGACCAGAGGACTTCTACGTCCCAGATGAGCTCAGCACTCCTGCCTACTTCGCGGCCCACAGCCCGTGGGAAACATTTCCCTCCGCCACTGTCATCTCGGGCGGGGGCTTCAATAAAGTCACGGTGGGTTCCGTGAAAAGGAAATCCGAGCACCTAATCAACACGAGCTCCAGCAAGATAACCACGCTCCGTCCCCATCTCCTTCTACCGAGAAGAGCTCCTCGGAGGATCTCCAAACTCGAGCATACCCTTACTCGTCAGAGCTTGAATGGCGAACTTCGACGTTCGCAGAATCCCCGTCGACCAAGGTAGCTCAGTCGACATTATGTACTCCCAGCTATTTTTGAAACTTCAGCTAGACGAATCACACCTCACCCCCTATGTGGGGTCTGATTTGTAAGGATTCAACGGATCAGTGACCAAACCTTGGGGGTACGTCGAACTGATCGTAACCTTTGGATCGGCAGAGACGGGCAGGTCTGTCAAAGTGCAGTTTCTGGTGATAGATTGTCTGTCACTGTACCGGTGTATCTTCGGAAGACCAACATTGGCCGAGTTGATAGTTGTGCCTTCAACCATCCACCTCAAGATGAAGTATTACACCACAAAGGGGATGGTCGTCACCCTCCACGGCGACATCGAAGTCGCACGACGATGTTTCGAAGCAGCCACTAAGGGACTCAACGCCATCACCTCCAAGCCAAAGGTATCGAGCAAGCCAGCCCTGCCCAGCAGTTCCGAGAAAGCCAAGCCTCTGCCTCAGGTCGACTCCATTGACCTCGACAGCCGCTTCCCCGAAGAAGACCAGCAGGAGGACCAAAAAGCTTCAACCGACTCGTCTACACTGTCCAGCAGCAACTCCCATCCAATGCGCCCAATCTCGGATGGCAACTTTGAGCTCGTTTTGTTCGGCGACGACCCCCAGCGGGGAGTGAAGATTGGAGTGTACCTCCTCGACATAGCGAGGAAGAAACTCAAGGCCTGCCTCCGTGAGAACGCCGACCTCTTTGCCTGGAGCGCCACCAAGATGTCCGGCTTGGACCCGTCCGTTGCCTGCCATCAACTCACGATTGACCCGGTCGTCAAAGCAGTAGCACAACGTAGGAGAAAGCAGTCTCCGGAGAGAACGGAGGGTGCAGAAAAAGCTGTAAAGGACCTCCTCGAGGCCAAATTCATCTCGGAGGACAAGTACACCACTTGGCTGTCCAACCTTGTACTTGTGAAAAAATCTAATGCCAAATGGCGAATGTACATTGACTACACCAATCTTAATAAGGCATGCCCGAAGATGCCTACCCCCTCCCCAATATTCATAAACTTGTTGATAATTCTGTCGGTTTTAAACTTGTATCATTCATGGATGCCTATTCGGGCTATAATCAAATTCCAATGGAAATGAGCGATGAAAAATACACGACCTTCATGACCGAATCGGGCAACTATTACTTCAACATAATGCCCTTCGACCTGAAGAACGCCGGTGCAACCTATCAAAGAATGTTGAACAAGGTCTTCCTGGGAGAGGTAGGCGACATGCTCGAAGTCTATATGGACGACATGATCGTAAAATCCCACAAGGAAACCGATCACACTGCCCATATAAGGAAAGTCTTCGAACAGGCTAGAAAGTACAAAATGTGTTTCAACCCGGAGAAGTGCACGTTCGGTGTCCGGGCAGGCAAGTTCCTCGACTTCTACTTAACGGAACGAGGAATCGATGCCAACCCCAATAAGTGCCGAGCATTCTCCAAGTTTCCGACGCCCAAGTCAAAGAAATCCATCCAGTCCCTCAATGGGATGCTCGCGTCATTGTCCCGTTTCGTGGACAAGTCTGCCCAACACGCCTTACCATTCTTCAAACTCCTCCGCAAGGAGGCGGCGTTCGAATGGACCGAGGAATGTGATAAGGCTCTTCTCCACCTAAAACGAGCACTCTCAGAACCACCCGTTCTCTCTCGCCCGGACAACGACGAAACTTTATACTTGTATCTCGTCGTAGCAACCGAGGCGGTAAGCGCCGCTCTTATCCGCGAGATGCCTGACGGGCAGAAGTCCATATATTTTACGAGCAAAGCACTGCAGGGACTAGAGTTGAGATACCACCAAATAGAAAAAGTGGCGCTAGCCCTCATCAACGCAACTAGAAGACTGAGACACTACTTTCTAGCCCACACGATTGTGGTTCGAACAGATCAACCCGTAAAGTAACTACTGGGATGACCAGACATGGCCGGTAGAATGCTCAAATGGTCACTCGACCTGTCCGAATTCGACATCCAGTATGAGAGCAGAAAAACCCTCAAGGCCCAGGCTCTGGCCGACTTCGTCGCAGAAATGACGTTCGCAGACTCCCCCGCTCGCGGAGCACACAAATGGACAATTTTCGTGGACGGGGCCTCTAGTTCGGCGGGAAGCGGGGCGGACATCACACTGGAAAGCGACGAGGGAATCATCGTTGAAGTATCACTCACCCTGTCCTTCCCCACCTCTAATAACCAGGCTGAGTACGAAGCCTTCCTCGTCGGGTTACGCTTGGTCGAGGACCTTGGCGCAGAAGAAGTCGTTATTTGCCCAGATTCACAACTCGTGGCCCTTCAAGTCCGAGGAGAATATCAAGCCAAAAATGACAACATGACCGAATACTTAGCCCTGGTCAAGAAGAAGATGACGAGGTTCGCAGCGGTAGAGGTAAAGCATGTACCCCGCGAACACAATGTCTGGGCAGACGTTTTGTCTAAACTAGCCAGCACAAAGAAGAAAGGCGGAAATAAGTCCGTTATACAAGAAGTACTTCCTCGACCCAGCATTGATAAAGCTTCCCCGATGCTCGACGTACAAGTGACTCTGCCCGCGGCACGACCAACGACGTTCCCTCGAAGAACCATCTGTCATGAATGCATGGAGGAAGTTCGAACTTCCCTTTTTCCGGCGCCCAGGTGAGATCCACCCCTTCGGTGGCCCTGAACCGCTTGGGCCGTGAGGCCAGAGGCAAGGGAGATCCCTGAGGGTGGGAGTGGGAGAAGAGGTCCTCGCAGCAGGCTGAGGAGGAGTGAGAGCACGCTGGGAGAATCGGGTCTTAGGAGCAGCTGCCCCGGACTTGTTCCTCGTGAGAGCATTATTTACCATCCTTTCGTGAGCAAGAGGCATCTCACCTGCACCAACAAAATACGAACATGTTAGTGGAAGAAGGAAACATAAGTCGAATAATTAAAATAATTAAGACTACCGAGCAATTTATAAGCTTCCGCTGGAGTCTTGCACTCCAAAAGCGCCTTGGTGTTGATGAAACGATACTCCACCGTCTGGCTTTCAGCCTCCTCGAAGATGGGGTCACCCTTCTTCGTCCAGCATTCAGCAAGCCGGAAGGAGTTGACATACTTCACCAGCGTATCGTATGCAGCAGCATCCTGCCCATCTAGGTTGTGCGGCTGGAGGACATACTCTTTAGGCTCCTTGGTAAAGTGGCCAAGTCCCCAGTGAAAGGGAAACTTGAACCGTATATCCCCGATAAACCTCACAGCCTCATCGCGCAGGTCGTTACCCTCCTCGTCAACTTCGATCTCCCAGACATATGTGCTATCCTGGGCAGTTTCCGATACGGGCTCTATAATGTAAAACCTCTCCTTGAACGTCCGTATCGATTCTGAAAAGGGCTTGAACAACTTGCGAGGTTGTTTCAACGAAACCCAACTGTACCTCCTCCCCGTCAGCTGCCGTTGAAGATGAAATACAGTGAAAATAAGCAGAGAGTAGCCCCTATCCTCAAGTACTCGCACGTTAGCTCAAATGTCTGGATGAAGGCCAGTGAGTTCGGATGCAGTTGCGTCGTGGCCAAATCCAGATGCACGAGCAGTGACTGCTGGAAATCAGTGAACGGCAGTCTCAGTCCCAGTTCTTTGAAAGCGTACTCGTACATAGCGAAACGCTCCCCGAAATTTGTACAGACCCTATCATCCCCGGAGGGAAAGTGCACCATCCACTCCCCGTCTTGCCCGACGACTGTAAAGACATCCCCCAGATACGTCGCGAAGGTGGATACATGCTCGGTTGGCTCAACCACCATCCACTCCTCTGTGGAGCCTTCAACAGTATCATCTTCCATTTCCTCCACCTCCCCGGCTGCACTGGGGACATTCGAAGATTCCGAACTACTGCTTTCCAAGGAGCTCACTTCCTCCTCGGACGAATCTATTATAATCTCCCCGTCTGGCCCTGTCGCCATGTCAATCACCTGAAAAACAGAGAAAAAAGTGAATTCAACGAAGAATCAAATCCACCCTTCCACCGCTAGTCAAGTGAAAGGGCGCGCAAACGGCATCTTCACTCCTCGAACAGCTAAGGGCATGTGCCAGAAACTATGCCCATGCTCGACATAACGGCTAGTTTTGGGCACCCTGCCCGACATAACGACTAGTTTGGGCAGTTACCTATTCTTTGGGAAAACGATTATTTCGCCCCGAAAATAGGACCGTTGGCCACGTGCTGGGGGCATTATATAAACCCTCTCACTTGAGAGGGTCAGGTATCAAATATTCACCCTAGGAACTAATACTTTGTACTTGCCCCTTTTCTCTGACCTTTTCTTACTTGAGTGTCGGAGTGCCTTACAGGTGCACCCCCTCCTCTCCATACGCCCAGCACCTTAGACGTACTTGGTGGCCCACTTCAACAGGATATGATCCAACCTTCACGATCAAGGATAATCTTAAATGAAACTAGCACTTAAAAATAATCAATAGGATTTTTAAACCACTCATAGTAATTATATGATGGTCTAATCTCCCCTAAAGAACAACCACCACCATAAAAGAAATGATGATCCTATCGACAATTACTTTAGGATCCCCAATCTCATTATTAAATAAAATATGGTTCTTAGACCACCAGGTACACTAACACATAACAAACTAAATTAAACCCACATCCCTTTTGCGGCAAATGTTACCCAACTTTAAAAACCAACTCAAAAAATGGTTACAACACCTGTCCTTATCAACCCAAAGTGTTGTGATCATTAACGATATATTTTAACTAATAAAGATTGAGAAACGAAGTTCTTGGGTGAACAATGAAAATGGTTAGATCAAAGAGAGAAAGAAGAAAGGATAAAGAAGAAAGAAGGAGAAGGATTAGGGCAAATTGTTTACTATTCACTTTCTCATAAGGGTTTACAAATGATTGCAAATGAATATCACAATTGGTCTCACTCAACAACCTGAGTGATCTAGCCTATTTATAGACTAACTAGCTAACTTATATTACAAGCTAACTAAACAATTGGATCCTTAACACAAGGCCCAATTCGACATAATAAGTCAACATTATATTTCGACATTACATACTAGAACTAGCGTCTACCATAGTATGCAACCCTTCGACATCAACATGTGACCCAACTTCGACTTCATGCTTATCTCCTGTCGAAACACATGAAAGCTATTCCTCGACAGAGCTAGAGTTCTACTTAAAATCTCACAAATCTCCACCTTGGATCTGACTCTACAATTAACAAGGAATAAACTAGCTTTCATCATGCAACTTTATCAACTGCATCCAGTGGAAAAATTTGCAACTTGGCAACGTCTTGGTGATCATATCAGCAGTATTCTCATCAGTCGAAACCTTCAGCACCTGAACTTCATCTTGCTCGATTATCTCTCTGACGAAGGGCAACCTCACATCGATGTGCTTGGTTCGCTCATGATAGGCTGAGTTCTTCAACAGGTGTATTTCACTTTGACTATCACATATAACAGTGATACTTCGACCTTTAAGTTTCAGCTCCTTTTCAAAACCTTCAAGCCACAATGCTTCTTTCACAACTTCAGTGAGGGCAATATATTCTACTTCAGTGGTTGATAAGACAACAACCTTCTGAAGCGCTGCTTTCCAACTTATTGTTGTGTCGAACATAGTGAATACATATCTAGAAATAGACTTTATGGAATCTATACAATCTGCATAATCAAAGTCAACCCTTAGATTTTGACTTTGCTATCATCACCACAGGCACCCCCATAAATCAAGACTCTTTTCAGAGACCCATTTATGTACCTAAGAATCCACTTCAATGCTTGCCAGTGCGCCTTTCCAGGATTGGCCATATACCTGCTTACAAGGCTCACTCAATACGCTATGTTTGGCCTGTACATACCATAACATACATCAAAGAACCTACCACACTAGCATATGGGATGCTACTCATATAGATTCTTTCAGCTTCAGTACTCAGACTTTGAGTAGTACTTAGCGTAAACTGAGGATTTGTCGGAGTCATAATAGGCTTTGAATTCGACATACCAAACTTGTCGAGAAGCTTACGTAGGCATGTCTCTTGAGATAAGCACAACTTCGACTGATTTCTATCTCTCCGGATTTCAATCCCAAGAATCCTGGTGACAGCTCCCAGATCCTTCATTTCAAACTCCTTACTGAGTTCAGCTTTCACCTCTATCACATCCTCGACACTGTTGCTAGCTATGAGGATATCATCCACATAAAGTAACAAAATAACAAGTGAGTTTCCA
The DNA here is from genome assembly GCA_022829125.1 of Lathyrus tuberosus. Taxonomy (NCBI): domain Eukaryota; kingdom Viridiplantae; phylum Streptophyta; class Magnoliopsida; order Fabales; family Fabaceae; genus Lathyrus; species Lathyrus tuberosus. Next base: position 1,060,739 of record JALAZF010000399.1, read on the forward strand.
TGTAGAAATCTGAAGTAAACACAATGATCAAGCTGGCTCCTAGTGAAACCAATGTGTGCCATGAACTTGTTGAATCTCCTGTTCCACTATCGAGGAGATTGCTTCAGGCCATACAAAGAGCTATTCAGCTTGCACACATAATCTTCCTTATCCTTTTCTGCATAGCTTTCAAGTTGACGCATCATGATCGTTTAGTCTAGGTCACCATACAAAAATGTTGTCTTCACATCCATTTGCTCAAGTTTTAAGTTGAACTTCGACACCATGACCAACAACATTCTAATGGATCTATGATTTACAACAGGTGAGAACACATCATTGAAGTCGACACCTTTTTTCTGAGTGAACCCCCTAGAAACCAGCCTTGCTTTAAAGCGCTTCGACATCACTCCTTCGATTCCTTCCTTTACTTTGAAAATCCACTTACAACTGACTAACCTTGCTCCTGCAGGTTTCTCAATCAGCTCCCAAATGTTATTATCATGAAGAGATTTCATCTCATCATCCATGGATTTTCGCCATTCATTCTTGTTTCGATTCCTCATAGCTTCCTTGTAATCTCTAGGTTCTTCCTCAAGTACCTCACTTGAGAAAATTAAGACAAAAGCTATAAGATCTGCATAACCAAGTCTCTGAGGTGTCTTAATGACTCTTCCCGACCTATCTCCTGCTAGTAGGTAGTCATTGACAGTTTCCTCAGTCTCTTCAGTATCTTGCTCTTCTTCTTCATCTTCAACTGGGTTATGCACTTCAGCATCACATGCTTCATCTCAACAAGAATCTCTACATATCCCAGCTCCTCTTCAGATATTTCTGCACTTCGACCAGCATCGCCAGTTTTCTTGAACGCCATCTCGACTTCATTGAAAACTACATCACGACTTGTGATACATCTTCTGTGACCTGGTTCTAGGCACCACAACCTATAACCTTTGACTCCCTCAAGATATCCAAGGAACATGCATCTCAGAACTCTAGGTTCGACCTTGTCTTGCCTAATGTGAGCATAGGTTAAACAACTAAATACTCTCAGGTTGTCGAGATCTGGTGGTTGACCTGACCAAACTTCTTTAGGTGTCTTCATTCCCAAAGCAGTCGAGGGACATCTATTTATCAAATAAGCTGCTGTCAAAATAGCCTCTGCCCAAAACACCTTCTTCAATCCAGCACTAACCAACATGCATCTAACCCTTTCAAGGATTGTTCGATTAAGTCTCTCAGCTAAGCCATTTTGTTGAGGAGTACCTGCGATAGTCTTATGCCTTGCAATCCCGGACTCACCATAGTAACTGTCGAAAGCTTCATTTCAGAACTCAAGGCCATTATCGGTTCTCAACCTCTTAACCTTTCTGCCAGTTTGAGTTTCGACTAGAACCTTCCAACTTTTGAAATTCTCAAAAGTTTCATCCTTAGTCTTCTGAATGAATACCCATAATTTTCTGGAATAGTCATCAACTATGGATAGAAAATACCTTGCACCTAAATGTGAAGGATTCCTTGCAGGCCCCCAAAGACCAGCTTGGATGTAATCAAGGGATCTATACGTTCTTTGTTTATATTTGTTAAACTTTGCCCTACAGGATTTGCCAAATACACAAGGTTCACAAAACTCCAACTTCTCGACTTTATCACCACCTAGCAGGTTCTATTTCCCCAGTTCGACCAGGCCTCTTTCGCTGACATGGCCCAATCTCATGTGCCATAATTTTGTCTTTGACATCGGTTTCGTGGATGCAAAATCTGCTAAACCACTTACAACCTCAGCCTCAAGGGTATACAAGCCTTGTTTCTTCACGCCTCTCAAGACTTCCTTCGACCCCTTCATGACTTTCAGGATACCTTGATCTCCTTTGAAGACATATCCTTTCTTGTCGAATTCACCAAGAGAAATAAAATTCCTCTTAAGGTCAGGTACATACCTAACCCCCAGTCAATAGCCTTATTGACTCATCATGGAGCTTGAATCTCACATATCCAATACCTGCAATCTTACAAGCTTTATTGTTTCCTCACAACACTGATCCACCATCTTGATCACATAATTCTTCAAACACATTCTTGTTTGGAGTCATATGCCAAATACATCCAGAATCAAGAATCCACTCTTTGCAAGAGTTGCTGCTCGACACCACAAGGACATCAGATGATTCATAATCATCTTGCACAATAGATGCATTTCCATTGTCCTTACCTCCGTGATTATTCAGGTGCTCAAGGCACATCTTTCTTGTGTGACCCTCCTTCTTATAGTGATAACACTTAATCCCAAAAATATCACCCCCATAATACTTCTGTTGAGTTTTACCTTTCTTGTTCTCAAACCTACCATCTTTCTTCGAGGATTTCTCCTTCACGGACAAGCCTTTGCCAACTAATGATGATGGTTTCTGCTCCTTTCTTTCATTCAAATCCTTCGAATACAAGGCTACTTAAACTTCTTTAAAGGTCAGGGACTCTCTTTCATACAAGAGGGTTTCTTTGAAGTGAGCATGTGATGTAGGTAAAGAACACAACAATAACAACGCTTGATCTTCATCATTGATGGTAATATCAATATTTTCAAGATCAAGAATCAGCTTGCTGAACAAATCCAGCCGCTCCATCAACGCTTTATCTTCGATCATCTTGAATGAATAAAAAGCTTGCTTCAAGTACAAACGATTCACCAAGGATTTTGTCATATACAATCTTTCGAGTTTCAGCCAAACACCAGCTCTCATTGTTTCCTTCAAAACTTGCCTGAGAACTTTATCACCAAGACTCAGAACAATTGCATTGTGGGCTTTCTCGATCATCATTGTCTTTTCCTTCTTCATCAATTCAGAATCCATGGCATCTCCTCCCTTTAACGCTTCTAGCAAACACTGTTGAACAAGAAGGGCCCGCATCTTCAAACGCCATAAACCGAAGTCATTAACTCCGGTGAACTTCTAAATTTCAAACTTTGTTGACGGCATATTCTCCACGCTCACCGCACCAGTTTGTTGTGATGACAAACGATATCTTTCAACAAATAAAGATTGAGAAACAGAGTTCTTGGGTGAACAATGAAAGCAGTTAGAACAAAAAAAGAAAGAAGAAAGGATAAAGAAGAAGAAAAGGAGAAGGCTTAGGGCAAATTATTTACTATTCACTTTCTCATAAGGGTTTACAAATGATTACAAATGAATATCATAATTGGCCTCACTCAACAACCTGAGTGATCTAGACTATTTATAGACTAACTAGCTAACTTACATTACAAGATAATAAACAATTGGATCCTTAACACAAGACCCAGTTCGACATAATAAGTCAACATTATATTTCGACATTACATACTAGAACTAGCTTCGACTATAATATGCAACCCTTTGACATCAGCATGTGACCTAGCTTCGACTTCATGCTTGTCTCCTGTCGAAACACATGAAAGCTATTCCTCGACAGAGCTAGAGTTCGACCCAAAATCTCACACAAAGGATTTCAACCCAAGCTAAAATGTGCTCCCACACCACCTTAATTCTAGGACATCCAATGAATACATGGTGGATGTCTTCGCCTGCATTAAAACAAAAAACACATACTTTCTCGTATGGATTAGTTACAATCCCTCTCCTTACTAGATTTGCACACATTGGTAAACTATTAAGAAACAATCTTCATCCAAAAATCTTTAGCTTTACTGGGATCCTTGTCCACCAAAGTACCGCAATAGCATCCTCCATTACAGGTTCTAATGTGGACTCATCTGCAGTATGTAACAATCTAGCATAACATGACTTAGTCGAGAAACTTTTAAACTTATCAATGGGCCAAAGGAAACCATCAGCAACATCCTTAATAGCTCAGACGTCATGTAAAATCTCAAGCAATTCAAGAGTTTCATTGGATATGTTGCTTCCCTCCTCAAGCGCAATGTTGCTTACCTCCGAGTTCCAAATGTCGCCACTCCAACCACCTATTTCTTTAATGACATAAAATTTAGAATCCACTGCAGCAAATAAATCAGGAAATAATACATGCAGGTTGTTGTTACCAATCCACCTTGCTGAACAAAATGGAATACTTCCTCCGTCACCTAATTTACATTTAATGATGTTCAAAAAATAACCTAATCGTAAAGGCTGGATCAGATCCTATAGAAATGGGCCACCAAGTACGTTTGAGGTGCTGGTCGTATGGAGAGGAGGAGGGGTGTACCTGCAAGGCACTCCGACGCTCAAGTAAGAAAGGGTCAGAGAAAAGGGGTAAGTACAAAGTATGAGTTTCAAGGGTAATTATTGGATACCTGACCCTCTCAAGCGAGAGGGTTTATATAGAGCCCCCAGCGCGTGGCCAACGGTCCTATTTTCGGGGCGAAATAACCGTTTTCCCGAAGAATAGGTAACTACCCAAACTAGCTGTTATGTCGGGCAGTGTGCCCGAAACTAGCCGTTATGTCGGGAATAAGCGTAGTTTCGGGCACATGTCCTCAACTGTTCGGGAAGTGGATAAGTTGTGCGTAACAAACATCATTTCTGGGGAGGAGCGATGCAGTCCATGCCCGGTTGGAGGGGAAGAAATGTAACTTTTGCCCCTTTGTGGATTGGACTTAGGCAATTTGGGCCATTCTGGAGTAGAAGTGGATTGGACCATGTCTAGCCATTGGTCCAGTCCAAAACAGGAGCCCCCCAAGTCGTTGCTCCCGAGCATGGGAGTGATGACTTAAGGACAGCTCGTTGCTCCGGGGAGCTAGCGTGAAGTCGTCGTTTGGTGGCGAGGGAGGGCGCATCAGGGGTGTCCGTGACTGGTGGTGTTCGTGACCCCCATGCTCGAGTCTAGTCTGCCCGTCGTATGGGGAGACTGACAGTTGGTTGGAATTGGAAACGTTGGGGCGCCACGTGTGCCTAGATCCCTGTGCAACAGTTGCTAGGCAATGATGGCTAGTTAATAGCCATCATAACCTAAGAGCGCGTGCCACTACACGTGCCTCTTCGTATAAAAGGGGAAAGTCCGTCTCATTTTGGACTTTTCACTCTCGCTTCTCTTCGTCATCTTCAGAGCATTTGCCCGTCACCGTCGTCTGCTATCCCGGCCACCGCACCAAGCTTTGAGCGACCACTTTTTGTCTTCCTAAACCAAGTAAGTTTCCGATTCTGTGCTTGTTTTCGCTCTTTTTGGTGGTCAATGGTAGATTGCATGTGGTTAAGGCTAGGTTTAGAGGATGATTAGCTTCGTTTTTGGTGGTTGTTGGTGGTGGATGGTGGTTATGCCACTCTCCACCTATAATGTGTCGCCGGGCTATTTTTAGTGAGGGAGGCGGTTCCCAGCGTTGTTGCGACGACGACGCATGTGTAACTGTCACGGTCTTTCATCTTCTGGGTTGGTGATGAATTATCCGGTGGAATACTCCCATATTCCGGTGAAGCTTTGCGGTTTTCGATGGAGCTTTAAATGGAATATGGGTTTGAGCCCGGGGAAGCTCCTCGCCTGGGGATAATTTGTCTCGAGTGTCTCCTCGCGGGGAGGTTCCAATTTTTCTTTTGATGTTAGGGCTTAGGCCGGGGACATTGTCCTCAACCCTTTGCGCGCCCTTTTACTTGACTAGCGGTGGAAGGGTGGATTTGATTTATTGTCAAATTCACTTTTTTCTCTGCTTTTCAGGTGATCGATATGGCGACGGGGCCAGATGGAGAGATTATCCTGGATTCGTCCAAGGAAGAAACAAGTTCCTCGGATAGTAGTAGTTCGACGGCTTCGAGTACCCCCAGTGAGGTCGGGGAGGAAGAGGAGTTGGAAGATATGGACGAGGATGTCGTCGATGGTTCCGTGGAGGAGTGGGAGGTGGCCGAACCTGCCGAACATGTGTCTACTTTTGCGACGTACTTAGGGGATGTCTTTACGGAAGGGGGAGTGGAAGGTGCACTTTCCCTCTGAGGATAATAGGGTTCGCATGAATTACGGGGACCGCTTTGCTATGTATGAGTATGCCTTCAAGGAGCTAGGTTTGAGGTTGCCGTTCATCGATTTTCAGCAGTCGGTGTTCGTGTACTTGAAGTTGGCCCCTACGCAGTTGCACCCTAACTCGTTGGCCTTCATCCGAGCGTTCGAGTTGGTGTGCGAGTATCTCACCATAGGGGCTACTCTTCCTCTATTTTTCACCGTCTTCCATCTTCAAAGGCAGCTGTCGGGGAGGTAGTATGGTTGGGTCTCTTTGAAGCAGCCTCACAAATTGTTTAAACCTTTTTCGGAGTCGATACAGACGTTTAAGGAGCGGTACTATGTTATCGAGCCCGTGTCCGAAGCTGCCCAAGATAGCACATACATCTGGGAGATCGAGGTTGATGAGGAGGGAAATGACCTGCGTGACGAGACGGGGAAGTTCGTCGGGGAGAGGATATACAAGTTCCCTATTCACTGGGGACCCGACCATTTCATCAGGAAGCCCGGTGACTATGTTCTCCAACTGCACGAGCTACACAGGCAGGATACCGTGGCGTACGAGGCATTGGTGAAGTACGTTAACTCCTTCCGGCTCGCTGAATGCTAGACGAAGAAGGGGTCTCCGATTTTCGAGGAGGATGGTAACCAGAGGGTTGAGTATCATTTTATTAATACCAAGGCCCTCCTGGAGTGCAAGACTCCTGCGGAAGTCGAGAAGCTGCTTGGTAGTCTTAGTTATTTAGATTTTTTCGCACTATTTCTTTTCCTCGTATCTAACGTGCTCGACTTTTGTTTGTGCAGGTGAGATGCCTTAGGCCCATGAGAGCGTTGTGAAGAATGCTCTTGCGAGGAACAAGGCTGGAGCAGCCCCCCTCAAGTCTCGATTCACTGGTGCGCGTGCTCCCACTCCGGTTTAGTCTGCTGCAGGGACCTCTTCTCCTACTCCCGCTCCTCGGGGATCTCCCCTGCCTTTGACCGGACGATCCAAGCGGCCAAGGGTTACTGACACTGTGGATCTCAGCGGGGCCCCAGAGAAATGGAAGTTTGAGCTTCCTCCTTGCATACTGGATATGAGATTCTTTGAGGGGAACTCCTTGGTCGTACCTCGGGCAGAATCTCTTCGTTTGGAAAGCATGGACTGCCCGAGCAAAAGGACATTGGTGGCTCAAGATGCTTCTGCTTTGGTTAGGATGTTGGAGATGGCAGCCGTTTATGCTGAAGGGGACTCTGCAACTGAGTCCAAACTTAATGCTGCCTGGGCTACCATGGCGTCCCTCAAAGAAGAAGTCAAGAGTGCAGACGATGCTCGGAAGAAGGCTGAGGAGGAGGTGGCCAGGTTGAAGAAGGAGAATTCTACGCTGGCTGCGGAGAAGAAAGCGGCCGAGGAGCTGGTCCAGCAGTTGAGAGCGGTCAATGCCCCGGGCGAAGATGATCCTGAAGATGTGAAGGAATTAAAGACAAGGTCCGAGCTGGTCGCCCGTATGCTGATGACCGAGGATGACAGTATTGCCATCGCGAATGAATCCTTCAAAAACGCCGTGTCTCAACTGCGGTTGGTGAACCCCAAGCTCGAATTCTCTGTTGAGGGTACCCACTACCTGGCGCGTGTCGAGGATGGTCAGATCGTTATGCCCGACGCCCTCCTCGAGGAGCAGATCGAGGATCAGACCGTGGGTAACCAGGAGCCTCCGTCCAACTCCGAGCAGGTTGATCGTATGGATGAATGAAGGATTTCCTTGTTGTAATTTTTTCCGGCCTGCGCGCCGCGTATTTGTTGTAATCTATTTGGGGGCATGGCCCCCGTTTTATGTAATCCAGCACAATCATGGTCCTAGTGGCCACTTATCATATTAAATTATATGCCCAGTCTTGGTGGCCGGTTCTGTTATTTGCATGGTTTTACTTGCTTTTATTTTCTGCTAAGTGTTGTACTCATGCTTATTGTGAATGTATGTCTGCCCGTGATAGGGAGTATTTGACTCATGTGAAGTTTCAGGGGGTTGCTCGTTGTAGATGTGTTCGGCAGTGAGGGGTACTGGTCTAACGACCGGGGAATATCCTGGCAGGGGTGCGGAGCTCAGGTCGCGTTTGAGGCCTGAGTTCGCGGCGTGAACGTCCCATCGCGAGCTGGGGCTCTGTCAGTCATGGTACTTTGACAACGGCGATGCTCGATCGAGGACTGCTGTCGAGCAATTACCCAACACGTTACTGAGTGGGGTTCTGCTTTATTGGTATGCGACGCTTGTACCTAGGCGTGCATAGTGGTCGGTAGCTGACGTCCGTCGTCGTGACGGGTCGAACCGAGAATTAGCTATAGTATTGTTTTAGTTTTTCGGCGTTTCATGGTCGAGCGAGTTCTTCCCCGTTGAGATGTTCTAGGTAATAGGCCCCATTCTCCGTTTTTTCTTGGACACGATAGGGTCCTTCCCAGTTGGCGGCTAGTTTGCCCTCGCGAGTATTTGTGGTTTCTCCTTAGAACAAGGCTTCCTACGTCCAACTCTCGTCGTATCACCTTGGCGTTGTGCCTGATGATAATTTTTTGTTTTAGTGAGGCTTCGCGGAGGGCTGCCTCAATTCGGATTTCCTCGACGAGGTCGAGTTCTTCTCTTAATGATTCGCCGTTCATCTCCTCGTCTAGGGGCGACTCTGTCCGCCTGGAGGGTACTTGAACTTCGATGGGGATTACAGCCTCGGTCCCGTACGCTAGACAGAAAGGTGTTTCCCCGGATGTAGAGTGTGGAGTTATGCGGTATGCCCATAACACACTGTGCAACTCCTCAACCCAAGCCTTCTTCGTTTCGTCCAGCCTTCGTTTAAGGCCTCAAAGGATGACCCGGTTCGCCGTTTTGGCTTGCCTGTTTGTCTGGGGATGTTCGACGGATGCGAAGTGTTGCTTCGTACCTAGCTGGATGACGAAATCCTGGAACTTCCTGTCCGTGAATTGTGTCCCATTGTCTGTTACTATCGTTTAGGGGATGCTGAAACGTGCGAGGATGTTTCGTTTGTAGAAGTGTAGTATATTGTGGGCAGTGATTTTGGCCAGAGCCTCTGCTTTTATCCATTTTGTGAAGTAATCTACGCCCACTATTAGGTATTTGTTCTGATTTGATCCTACCACGAAGGGTCCTAGGATGTCTAGGCCCCACCAGGCAAATGGCCACGGGGAGGACATAGGCTTGAGCTTGTTAGGTGGAGCCAGGTGCATGTCCCCGTGCTGTTGGCATTTATCGCATTTCTTCACGTGTTCTTTAGCGTCGTGCTGCATGGTCGGCCAGTAATATCCTGCTCGGAGGGCCTTTCGGGCAAGGGACCTTCCACCGAGATGTTGGGCGTTGATTCCCTCGTGGATTTCGCGCAAGATGTGTGCGACCATTTCTTCCTCGACACACTTGAGCAGCGGAATGGAGAATCCTCGCCTGTAGAGTTTATCTTCGACCAGGACGTATGAGCAAGCTCTTCGCCTAACTATGCTGGCCTCTTTTGGGTCGGACGGAAGTTCGTCTTTAGTGAGATAGTTGTAAGCAGGGGTCATCCAGCAGTTGTTGTCGCCGATCACCTGTACGTCGAGGGTCGGGGAGGCCTTCTCGATACTGGTTCGAGGAAGTACCTCCTGTATGACGGACTTGTTTCCGCCTTTCTTTTTTGTGCTGGCTAGTTTGGATAGAACGTCTGCCCGGACATTATGTTCGCGGGGAACATGTCTTACCTCCACTGCTGCAAACTTCGTCATTTCCTTTTTGACCAGGGCTAAGTATTCGGTCAGGTTATCATTTTTGGCTTGATATTCTCCTCGGACCTGAAGGGCCATGAGTTGTGAGTCTGTGCAAATGACGACTTCTTCCGTGCCTAGGTCCTCGGCTAGGTGCAATCCAGCGAGGAAGGCTTCGTATTCAGCCTGGTTGTTAGAGGTTGGGAAGGACAGGGTGAGTGATACTTCAACGATGATTCCTTCGTTTCTTTCCAGTATGATGCTCGCGCTGTTCCCTGTCGAGCTTGAGGCACCGTCCACAAAAATGGTCCATTTGCGCGCTTCGCTCGCGGGGGAGTCTGCGAATGTCATTTCTGCGACGAAGTCGGCCAGAGCTTGGGCTTTGAGGGCTTTCCTGCCTTCATACTGGATGTTAAATTCGGATAGTTCAAGCGACCATTTGAGCATTCGACCGACCATGTCAGGTCGTCCCAGCAGCTGCTTTATGGGTTGACCTGTTTGAACCACGATCGTGTGGGCCAGGAAGTAGTGTCTTAATCTTATGGCTACGTTGATGAGGGCCAGAGCCATTTTCTCTATCTGTTGGTATCTTAACTCTGGTCCTTGCAGTGCTTTTCTCGTGAAATATATAGGCTTCTGTCCGTCAGGAGTCTCGCGGATGAGAGCGGCACTCACTGCTTCGGTTGCTACGGCGAGGTACAGGTACAAAGTTTTGCCATTGTCCGGGCGAGAGAGGACTGGTGGCTCTGAGAGTGCCCGTTTCAGATGGAGAAGAGCCTTGTCATATTCCTCGGTCCATTCGAACGCTCCCTCCTTGCGGAGGAGTTTGAAAAAAGGTAGGGCGTGCTGGGCAGATTTGGCCACGAAACGAGATAGTGACGCGGGCATCCCGTTGAGGGACTGGATGGATTTCTTTGACTTGGGTGTTGGAAACTCGGAGAATGCTCGGCATTTATCGGGATTGGCCTCGATTCCTCGCTCTGTTAAATAGAAGCCGAGGAACTTTCCTTCCTGGACACCGAACATGCACTTCTCCGGGTTGAAACACATTTTGTATTTTCTGGCCTGTTCGAAGACCTTCCTTAAATGGGCAGTGTGATCGGTTTTCTCGTGGGATTTTACGATCATGTCGTCCATGTAGACTTCGAGCATGTCGCCTATCTCTCCCCGGGAGACTTTGTTCATCATTCTTTGATAGGTCGCTCTGGCATTCTTCAGGCCGAAGGGCATTACGTTGTAGTAATAATTGCCCAATTCGGTCATGAAGTCCGTGTATTTTTTGTCGGCCATCGCCATTGGAATTTGATTATAGCCTGAGTAGGCATCCATGAAGAATAAAGGTTTAAAACCGGCAGAATTATCAACAAGTTTATCAATATTGGGGAGGGGATAGGCATCCTTCGGGCATGCCTTGTTAAGATCGGTGTAATCAATGCACATTTGCCATTTGCCATTAGATTTTTTCACAAGTACAACGTTGGATAGCCAAGTGGTGTACTTGGCCTCCGAAATAAATTTGGCCTCGAGGAGGTCCTTTACAGCTTTTTCTACAGCCTCCGTTTTCTCCGGAGACTGCTTTCTCCTACGTTGTGCTACGGCCTTGACGGCCGGGTCAATTGTCAGTTGGTGGCAGGCGACGGACGGGTCCAAGCCGGGCATCTCGGCGGCGCTTTAGGCGAAAAGGTTGGCGTTCTCACGGAGGCATGCTTTGAGCTGCTTCCTCGCTATGTCGGACAGGTCTGCTCTAATCTTCACTCCCCGCTGAGGGTCGTCGCCGAGCAGAACGAGCTCGAAGTTGCCATCCGGGATTGGGCGCATCGGATGGGAGCTGCTGCTGGATGAGTCGGTTGAAATTGCCCGGTTTTCCTGTTGGTCCTCCTCGGTGAAGCGGCTGTCGAGGTCGATGGAGTCGACCTGAGGCAGAGACTTGGCTTCCTCGGAGCTGCTGGACAAGGCTGGTTTGCTTGATATCTTTGGCTTGGATGCAATGGCGGTGAGCCCCTTTGTGGCTGTTTCGAAACACCGTCGTGCAGCTTTGATATTGCCGTGGAGGGTGGTGACCATCCCTTTAGAAGTGTAATACTTCATCTTGAGGTGGACTGTTGAAGGCACAACTACTAACTCGACCAGAGTTGGTCTTCCGAATATGCACTGGTAAAGCGACGGGCAGTCGATTACCAGAAATTATACCTTGACGGATCTGGCCATCTCAGTTGATCCGAAGGTTACAATCAATTTGACGTATCCCCATGGCTTGGTCACTGATCCGTTGAATCCCTGTAAATCGGACCCCACATAGGGGGTAAGGTGTGATTCGTCCAGCTGAAGTGTTGAAAACATCGGGGAGTACATGATGTCGACTGAGCTGCCCTGGTCGACGAGGATTCTGCGAACGTCGAAGTTCGCCATTCGAGCTCTGACGAGCAAAGGTATGCTCGAGTTTGGAGACCTCCCGAGGAGCTCTTCCTGATAAAAGGAGATGGGGATAGAGCCCTCCTGGGCATGATCGAGCGTGGTCACCTTATTAGAGCTTGTGTTGATCAGATGCTTGAATTTTCATTTTACGGAGCCCACCGTGACTTTGTTGAAGCCCCCGCCAAAGATAACCATGGTGGAGGGAAACGTCTCCCACGGGCTGTGGGCCGCGAAATAAGCAGGGGCGCTAAGCTCGTCCGGGACGTAGAAGTTCTCTGGTCGCGATATGGACATAGCGACCTGGATGTTGGCTTCTTCCGAGGAGGGTACCTCTTCCTCTATTTTCTTGGACTCCTGGGCGTCCTGCCGAGGAGTGTCATTCTTCTTCGCGAACTGTTTCAGGTGGCCGTCCCTGATTAGTATCTCGATAGCATCCTTCAGATGGATGCAGTCTTCAGTAGTGTGGCCGTGACTCTTGTTGAAATGACAGTACTTCGATTTGTCGGCGTTGGGTTTGGCCGGCAGTTATTTGGGGAAACAGACCCCCGCCTGCTTGAATTCTAAATTCGCGCACTCGGACAGTATCTTCTCCCTGGAGACGGTCATGGGGTATAGTCGTGGAATCGCCCGGATGGCCCCTTGCTGTCGCAGGAGTCCCGGGGACGGTCCTTTCACCTCGACGAGATGTTGAGGTTTCCTCGCCTCTGGAGGCCCGAGCGTTCTCCTGATGGCGTGATGCTCAGACGTTGCTGGCCACAACCTTCTCTTCGTACTGAATGTGCGATTGGGCTTTGAGGAGGAGGGCATCTAGGTTCCTCGGCAGTGCGAGACCAACGACTTTAGAGAACTCGGAGCCCGGGCGGAGTCCTTGCTCGAGCAGAAACTTTTTCATCTCGTCCGTTGTAGGGACCTGTACTGCTTCTTTGTTGAACCTCTCGATATATGCGCAGAGAGGTTTGTCCTTTCCTTGGATTATGGCTCTGAGGGAGGCCTCAGTCTTGGGGTGATGGCGAGAAGCTGTGAAATGCCGTGAGAACATTCTGCCCAGTTGCCTCCATGAGGTAATGGACTCTTCGGGCAGCTGCTTGTACCATGTCATCGCCCCTTTTCGGAGCTTGGTCGGAAATAGCCGGCACTTGATGACGCCCCGTACGCCACAGTAGTCTAATAGCGCATCGATGTTCTCGATGTGTTCGTCGGGGTCAGTGGTCCCGTCGTACGTGCCCAGTGACGGGGGCTTCTCCAGGCCTTTAGGGAGATGGGTAGCCAAGATTTCCTGGGACAATGGGCCGCGAGGCTCATCGTCGCTGCTGGAACTAGTGAATGACGGGGACCGAAGGGTATGCTCGCGGCGGCGGTTCCTTCGGGGAGAAGGTGATCTGGCCCGACCTTTTGACTGGACCAGGGGTGACTGCTCGTTCCTTGGGGTCCTCTTGTAGCCGGGAGAATGCTGGTTACGCGAGGAAACCTGGTCACGCTTCTGGACGGCGTGAGGGTCAGGCTCTTGGCGCAGTCTTCGGTCGATATCTCTCCAGGGCTGCGGGCTCCTTGATCGTCGCTGGTTCCTCCTCGGAGGAGGGGATCTTGGACGGTTGGACTCCTCTAATGCCCCGATCCTCTCGTTCTGCTGCAGGATCAGGGCATTGGTTTTATTGATCGCCTCCAGGAGGGCCGCCACGGCTGGGTCGGCGTTAGGCGAAACAGGAATGGGTTGGACATCCAGCAATGGCTGATCATTGTTGCGGTCAGCAGGGGTAGGGGAAGGAGAAGATGTGGCCTCGTCCCTCAGAAAATGGGCATCTCGGAGAAGAGATGACGGGCCTTCAACGTCAATCTTGTTGACGGGGAGGACAGTGGGTTGAAGAGCACCTTTGGTGTGATCTTGAGAGGCCATGATGATGATCTTGAAAATTTGCTTTGATCTTTGATTTCCGGGGAAAGAAATATGGGGAGAACAAGAGTTTCCACAGACGGCGCCACTGATCGTGAAGGCTGGATCAGATCCTGTAGAAATGGGCCGCCAAGTACGTCTGAGGTGCTGGTCGTATGTAGAGGAGGAGGGGGTGTACCTGCAAGGCACTCCGACGCTCAAGTAAGAAAGGGTCAGAGAAAAGGGGCAAGTACAAAGTATGAGTTTCAAGGGTGATTATTGGATACCTGACCATCTCAAGCGAGAGGGTTTATATAGAGCCCCCAGCGCGTGGCCAACGGTTATATTTTCGGGGCGAAATAACCGTTTTTTCGAAGAATAGGTAACTACCCAAACTAGCCGTTATGCCGGGCAGTGTGCCCGAAACTAGCCGTTATGTCGGGCATAAATGTAGTTTCGGGCACATGCCCTCAACTATTCGGGGAGTAGATAAGCCATGCGTAATGGGCAGCATTTCCGGGGAGGAGAGATGCAGTCCCTGCCCAGTTGGAGGGGCAGAAAGGTAACTTTTGCCCCTTTGTGGATTGGACTTAGGCAATTTGGGCCGTTCTGGAGCAGAAGTGGATTGGGCCATGTCTAGCAATTGGTCCAGTCCAGAACACAAACGTCATCCGATAATTCCACTATAGCCACGATATCCCGCCACCACAAAGATTCAAATTTCCTTGATCCCTTAGCAGACCTTGATAGAATTTTGTTAATCACATTGCCATACTTGACGCCGAGAATTTTTGCCCAAATTGTATCTCTTTCATTAATAATCCGCCAAAGCCACTTAGTGATTAATGCCGTGTTAAACAAACTTAGATGCTTGATACCTAGCCCACCATTCTTCTTCGTCTTGCAAACGTTGTGCCAACCCACCCAAGCCATACAACGGTTATCCACTTCACCACCCCACAGAAACTGACGCTGAATACTAATCAGTTCGTGAATAACAGCAGAAGACGCTTTAAAGAATGATAAGTGGTGGATATGAACATTAGTGAGGACGTAATTGATCAAAGTAATCCTCCCCCCATTGACAGCATGCGGCCCCTCCAACTTGACAACTTATATTTGAAACACGAGACCATCGGCTTCCAAAATGCTTTCCTTCTGTGGTTTCTGCCGACGGTTAATCCTAAAAATTTAAATGGTAGAGCATTCAATCTACTTCCTAAAAAGCAAGCAACTACCCTTAAGAAATAATCCTCCTCTCCTATACCAAATAAGCAAATCTTCCAAGAATTAACTTACAAACCCGATAATAACTCGAACTCTTTTAAAATTGCTTTGATAACCCATAAGTTAGACCAAGATCCATCACAAACTAACACCATAATGCCAGCGAACTGAAGCAAGTTGCAAGACACCTCTTCACTAAATTTGAATTCCTTAAAAATTCAAATACTTACCGCCCTTTGGACCAACACCGTTAATCCTTCCACTTCAATTGTAAATAAAAAAGGTGACAAAAGATCATCTTGTCATAGACCGGTCCTTGCCTCGAAATATTCAATTGGGATTCTGTTCACAAGTACTGACATATGGCTTGAAAAAAACCCTTCATCCATCCAACGCATACATGCCTTCCAAATCCCATGTTATGCATTGTATCCTTAAGGAACCTCCAATTGACATAATGATACGCTTTTGCAAAATCAACCTTGTATATGAGACAACTCTTCTTGTGTCTCTTTGCAAAATATACAAGTTCGTTTATCACCAAAACACTATCAAGAAGCTGCCTGCCCGGGATAAAGGCCGTCTAGTTAGCGAAGTTCAATTTCCTAATATATCTTCTCAATCTAGCTGCTTGAACTTTTGAAATTACTTTATAAACACATCCGATTAGGAAAATCTGCCTATACTCCTCCAAGCATTGCGGGTTAGATGCTTTAGGTATCAAAGTTAAGAATGATGAAACCATCACCTTAGATAGAGATACAATACCATGAAACTCCTGTATACAATTGACCACATCGTTGCCCACCACTTCCCAAAATTTCTTTAAAAAACCAAAGTTAAAACCGTCCGGCCCAGGACTTTTTTTTCCATTATAATCAAATATGACCCCTTTAATCCCTTCATAAGTGAACATTTCTTCCAAACTCAAACTCTCAACACTAGACAAACTTGCACAGCTCGTCCAATTTAAAGATGGTCTATGTATAGACTCATTGGAAAAAATAGCTTGAAAATGCTCCTTGATAACACCTTTTACAACCCTCACTTCTTCCAATCTTTTTGCCCCAACCTTAATTGAAACAATTGAATTCCTCCCATTTCTTCCATTTAACATCGAGTGAAAGTATTTGGTGTTCAAATCGCCATTTCTTCTCTATTTCAATCTAGCTTTCTGCTTAATTATACATTCCTTCATGTTAAGGTTATTCCACATTTCCATTTGAGTCATGCTTCTCTCTAACAAATCAGCCTCTGACGCCTACTTGTTATCAAGTCCCAACTTTGCTTCAATATCATTAATAGTTTTATCTTTATCGTCAATCTTAAGGTCAATCCATCATAATAGCCTCTTATTCCAATCTCACAAACCATTCCTAAGATGTTTCAGCTTCTCCTTAAGCACATGCACAATGTTCCATTCAATGACTATAGAATTCCATTCATTCTCAACAAATTCAACAAAACCTGGATGTTCGTACTGTAACGCCCCGATTCCAATTATTCCCATTTTGTTGAGTCTTTTATTTAAATTGAGTGATAAATTATTTTATTTGTGAAATTGGTGTGTTAATATGTTATGTTGACGTGTTATGTTATTTGATCGTTTTGAGAGTTTTCGGGGAAAATTAGAATGGAGGATATTTTAGACATTTCTCAATTATTAGTAAGTTAGAAATTTAGTAAAAATTGTTGGAAAAATGATTAAGTGTAGAATTTTGTGAGAAAATGAATTAATTGTATTTGAGTGGAAAATAGAAAGGAAAAAGAAAAAAAAAGAGATAAGAAGAGGAAATAGAAGAGAAAGAGATAGAAAGGAGAATAGAGAGAAAAAGGAGAGAAAGAAAGAGGAAGAGGAGAAAAAGAGAAGGAGAAGAGGAAAATCAAGAAAAACAACTTCTAGGAATCGATTTAATCGGGTAAGGGTGTGAAATCTTATTATCTTATCAATGTGTATCATTATGTATGATTATGTATGTATGTATTGGATTGTTGGTGGTGTTTTCATAGTTTTCCATTTTAGAGTGATTTTGAGAAATCGATGTTTTCGCGGTTGGAAATCGACGTAAATGTGGTAGAATATTGGTTGCCATGATTGTATTGGGTTCTGATTGATATATGGTGTTTTGGAAAGGTTTTGATTGGAAAAATATGGATTTTTGGGGTTTTGACAGCGCAGGAAAATTCTGGGTTTTCCTTGGTTCGCCTAGCGAACCTGGGGCGAAGCGGTGGCGAGTGAGGTTTTCACGGGTTCGCCTAGCAAACCAGTTGGTGAAGGTCAGCGAAGGTTCGCTGAGTTGTTCGCCTAGCGAAGTTTGGGTGTTTTGAATGTGGGTAGTTGCTGCCTTGGTTCGCCAAGGGGTTCGCCTAGCGAACTTTGTGTCTGTTTTTATCTAACAGTTGGTTCGCTGGAACATTCGCCTAGCGAAGGAGCTAGCGAATGCTCGCGAGGGATGTTCGCCTAGCGAAGGAGCTAGCGAATGCTCGCGAGGGAGGTTCGCCCAGCGAACAGTGCTGTTCGTGTAATTTTGTTTTCTGCATAACTTTTGATCTGTGGTTCGGTTTGAGGCGTGGTTTGATGCATTAGGAAGCTTATGAAATGATTTTTCTTATTATGATGATTTGGAGATTGTTAGCTGATTATATAAGTCGGAAAAGTCGGGAATAGTCTTATGTAGCGACTTTTACCGTTTTGAACGTGTGTTTGGATGTGAACCATACAATAGTGCATTGATGTGAATGTATATAGATTGTATGTACTTGTATGAGAAGAATGCATGAATATATTGTGAATATGTATGCATTTCAAGAATGTCTTGAGTCATTTGCGTGTGAAGCATAATGATGTGCATTCTTGTGTTGAGGGATTCTTATGAGAATCCGCTATAACATCGTGTGCCTTAAAAATAAGGGGTGTGAGCGATCGGATGGATCGTGTGCCTTAAAAATAAGAGGTGTGAGCGATGGGTATAGGCGATCGTGTGCCTTATACAAAGAGGTGTGAGCGATCGGGTCGTGTGCCTTAGACAAAGAGGTGTGAGCGATCCATAAACGTCGTGTGCCTTAAAAAAAAGAGGTGTGAGAGATCAGATTAGATCGTGTGCCTTAAAAATAAGAGGTGTGAGCGATGGGGAACATCGTATGCCCGACGGGGAGTTACAGTGATGTAACGAGCGATGGTTCTAGCAGAGTTCCTGAGTGAACTTGAGATGATTGAGTCGGTACCACATTGCATTTGCATAGAGTCGTGAGTTGGTCTCTATGATTTGCATTTATCATCTTTAAAATGGTGTTTTGATGAATAAACATATATGTGTATGTTTATGTGGATTGATAAGAATTGTGAAAATATGCATGAGGTATATGCTTGGTTTGAATAGATATGTATACATTGCGATGTGTATGAGTGAGATGTGATGAATTGTGGTGAGAATGTGGAATATGAGTATTTTTATGTTAAGATATATAATTATATGCATTGTTATTATGATAATATTTCTCACCCTTCTGCTGGTTTATAATGCTCTATGAGGCATTGCAGAGTAGGTATGCTGGTGGTCTTTTTGTGGAGCGTGTCTTCTTTCTTTTGGTCGGTCGGCTCTGATATGTAGCACCGGGTAGCTAGGATGGCTATGATTCTTTTGGGATACCTTTGTATATGTATCTTGTTGATGAATGTTTATGTAAACATGAATGATGTTGGTGGAGAATACTTGATGATGTATGTATATATGTATATATGTTTGTTGTTATTCAATGTTTAGATTTTCCGCTGTTATTCTAAATGTTGAGATGTGGGTGTAAGGACTAAGTTCCTCTGTTGCAAAGTTACCCCACTGTTGAATATCAACTGTTGAGCAGGGGTTGTATGTTTTAATTTAAAGTATAATGTGACATATCTCTTTTATACCATGTTTATAATTATACTCTGACGAAATTTTTAATATGTGCCTAAATGATTAAATGTGATTATTTGGGGGTATAGAAAGGGGGTGTTACATTAAGTGGTATCAGAGCCAGAGTTGAGTCAGTTGTGTCTGTCTTGTTGTTGTGTTGGTTGAACTGTTGTTTAACTTTGTTGTCATTTTTGGGAATGATCAGAATATGGCTGGTAGAAACAACAATGCGATGGCTGCTGCTTTGGAAGCAATGGCTAGGGCGGTGCAAGGTGCGCCGAATGTGAATGCTAATGACGAGTTCAGGAAGAATCAACCGTCGGTTTTCAAAGGAAGATTTGATCCCGATGGTGCTCAACTTTGGTTGAAAGAGATTGAAAGAATCTTCAGAGTCATGGACTGTGCGGAAGAGAATAAGGTGAGGCTTGGGTCTCACATGCTGAAGGAAGAAGCCGACGATTGGTGGGTCGGTATGCGTCAAGTTCTTGAGGTAGATGATGAAGAGATAACTTGGGATTTATTTCGTACTGAGTTTTTGAGGAAGTATTACCCTGAAAGTGTGAAAGGGAAGAAGGAGATGAAGTTCCTTGAATTGAAACAAGGTAGTATGTCCGTGGTGGACTATACTGCTAAGTTTGTGGAGTTGGTTCAATTCCATCCTCATTATGCTGCGATTACTGCTGAGTTCTCAAAGTGTATTAAATATGAGAATGGTTTGCATCCTGAGATTAAACAAGTTGTGGGGTATCAAAGGATAAGAAGGTTTTCGGATTTGACGGAATGTTGTAGAATCTTCGAGGAAGATAACAAGGCTCGTTCTACACATTACAAAAGTTTGAATGAGAGGAAGGGAAAACAACAAGCTAGAAGTGGACCTTATGTGACACCCGCTGATAGGGGCAAGCATAAGGGAAACTTTGAGAAGAGATCTGGAGGAGGAGGTTCCGGTCCCATTAAGTGTTACAAGTGTGGTGAAATGGGTCATAAATCATTTGAGTGTGGGAAGACAGTGGCGAGATGTTCTAACTGTGGAGGCCTTGGGCATGCTACTACTGATTGTAGAAGGAACGTGGTGAAATGTTTTAATTATGGGGAACCTGGTCACATTAGCACGAAGTGTCCGAATCCGAAGAAAGCTCCAACTGGTGGGAAAGTATTTTCTTTAGCGGGAACTCAAACTTCCAGTGCAGACCGTCTGATTAAAGGTACTTGCTTTATTAATAGTACACCTCTAGTTGCTATTATTGATACGGGAGCGACTCATTCGTTTATTTCGTCTGAGTGCGCAAATCATTTGAATCTTGTGTTGTCTCTGATGGATGGTAAGATGGTTATTGATACTCCAGCAATGGGGTCAGTAACTACTTCTTTGGTTTGTTTGAGTTGTCCTTTAACCATTTATGGTAAAGACTTTGAGATGGACTTAGTGTGTTTGCCGTTGGAAGGGTTGGATGTGGTCTTGGGTATGAATTGGTTGCAATTTAATAGAGTTCATATAGATTGTTATCATAAGTTAGTGAGGTTTCCTTCTTTGGAAGAGGATGAAGAAGAGAGTTTCTTATCCACTACAGAGTTGAAGAGACTTTTAGCGGACGAAGCTCAATTATTCGGGTTGTTTGCATCATTGTCTGTGAATAGTCAAGTGTCACTTGATGTGTTTCCTGTTGTATGTGATTTTCCTGAGGTGTTTCCTGAAGATATTACAGATATACCGCCAGAAAGAGAAGTTGAGTTTTCTATTGATCTAGTTCCGGGTACTAGACCGATTTCGATGGCACCGTATCGTATGTCGGCATCGGAGTTGGTAGAATTGAAGAAGCAATTGAATGACTTGTTGGACAAGAGATTTGTAAGACCAAGTGTTTCTCCTTGGGGTGCTCTGGTGTTGTTGGTAAAGAAGAAGGATGGGAGTATGCGATTATGCATTGATTATCGACAATTGAACAAGGTGACAATTAAGAACAAGTATCCGCTTCCAAGGATCGAGGATTTGTTGGACCAATTGGTTGGTGCGCGTGTTTTTAGCAAGATTGATTTGAGATCGGGATATCACCAGATTCGTGTGAAAGAGGAGGATATTCAAAAGACGGCCTTTAGGACACGGTATGGTCATTACGAATATTCCGTGATGCCATTCGGGGTTTCTAATGCGCCGGGTGTGTTTATGGAATACATGAATCGTATTTTTCATGAACAGTTGGATCGTTTTGTGGTTGTGTTCATCGACGATATTTTGATTTACTCTAAGTCTCAAGAGGAGCATGAAGAGCATTTGAGGATTGTGTTACAAATTTTGAAAGAGAAACAATTGTATGCTAAGTTGTCGAAATGTGAGTTTTGGTTATCGGAAGTAAGTTTTCTTGGGCATGTTATTTCCGGTAGTGGTATTAGTGTTGATCCATCCAAGATTGATGCGGTGATGCTATGGGAGGCTCCTAGATCGGTTACGGAGATTCGAAGCTTTTTAGGCTTGGCGGGTTATTATCAGAGGTTTATTGAGGGATTTTCGAAGTTGGCACTTCCGTTAACGCAATTGACTTGTAAAGGAAAGGCTTTCATTTGGGATATTCATTGTGAAGAGAGTTTCAATGAGCTAAAAAGAAGGTTGACAACGGCTCCGATCTTGATTTTTCCAAATCCGACGGAACCATTTGTTGTGTATTGTGATGCTTCCTTGGTTGGTTTAGGTGGTGTTTTGATGCAAGATGGAAAAGTTGTGGCTTATTCTTCAAGACAATTGAGAGTGCATGAAAAAAATTATCCTACACATGACTCGGAGTTAGCGGCCGTGGTGTTTGTTTTGAAAATTTGGAGGCACTATATTTATGGAGCAAGATTCGAAGTTTTTAGTGATCACAAAAGCTTGAAATATTTATTTGATAAAAAAGAATTGAACATGAGACAAAGGAGGTGGTTAGAGCTTTTGAAGGATTATGATTTTGGTTTGAATTACCATCCGGGTAAGGCAAACGTGGTGGCCGATGCTTTGAGTCGGAAGTCGTTACGTATGTCCTCATTGATGATGAGAGAATGGGAACTTTTGGAGAGTTTTAGAGACTTGAGTTTGGTTTGTGAAATGACGCCGAGAAGTGTGAGACTTGGTATGCTACATGTTACGAATGATTTTCTTGCAACCGTATGTGAAAGGCAAAAGCTGGACTTGAAGTTCGTTGATTTGATGATGAATGAGAATGAGGATTTCAAGGTTGATAATTTTGGAGTTTTGAGATTCCGTGGTCGTATTTGTATTCCCGATGATGTGGAGTTGAAAAAGATGATATTGGAAGAAGGACACCGAAGTAACTTAAGTATTCATCCAGGAGCGAATAAAATGTATCAAGATTTGAAGAAAATCTTTTGGTGGTCCGGGCTAAAGAGAGATGTGGCTCAATTTGTGTATGCGTGCTTAACTTGTCAAAAGTCCAAGGTGGAACATCAAAAACCTAGTGTATTGATGCAACCGTTGGATATTCTGGAGTGGAAATGGGATAGTATATCGATGGATTTTGTTACGGGATTGCCGAATACGCAAAGAGGCCATAATGCCATTTGGGTAATCGTTGATAGGCTTACTAAATCTGCTCACTTCATTCCAATTGATATTAGTTATCCTTTGGAGAGGTTAGCCGGGATTTATATTCTTGCGGTTGCGAAGTTGCATGGAGTTCCTAAGAGTATTGTATCGGATAGAGATCCTAGATTCACATCGAGGTTTTGGGAGAGTTTACAAAAGGCTTTGGGTTCTAAGCTAAGATTGAGTTCGGCGTATCATCCGCAAACGGATGGTCAAACCGAGAGGACAATTCAATCGTTGGAGGATTTGTTGCATGCTTGTGTGCTCGAGCAAGGTGGTGCTTGGGATAGTTGTTTGGCGTTGATTGAGTTCACCTATAATAACAGTTTTCATTCAAGTATAGGTATGGCACCATTTGAGGCTTTTTACGGTCGGAGATGTCGAACACCTTTGTGTTGGCATGAAACCGGTGAGAGGACAATAGTTGGACCGGAGATGGTACAACAAACAACGGAGAAAGTGAAGTTTATTCGTGAAAAGATGAAAGCTTCACAAAGTAGACAAAAGAGCTATCATGATAAGAGAAGAAAATATATTGAGTTTCAAGAAGGCGACCATGTGTTTTTGAGAGTTACGCCGGTTACGGGTGTGGGTCGTGCTTTGAAGTCGAAGAAATTGACTTCTCGTTTTATTGGTCCGTATCAGATTTCTGCACGAGTTGGTGTTGTGGCTTACCATGTGGCGTTGCCTCCGAATCTTTCGAACTTGCATGACGTATTCCATGTTTCGCAACTTCGGAAGTATGTTCTGGATCCGTCACATGTTATTCCTATGGACGAGGTTGAAATGAGAGATAACCTTACGGTTGAAACTTTACCGAATAGGATTTTGGACCGCGAAGTTAAGAAGCTAAGAGGCAAGGATATTGCACTCGTGAAAGTAGCGTGGGGAGGCACTGCGGAAGGCGATATGACTTGGGAGCTAGAGAGTAGGATGCGAGAGTCGTATCCAGAGTTGTTTGAATCAGGTAATATTTTCGAGGACGAAAATTTCTAAAGTGGGGGAGAGTTATAACGCCCCGATTCCAATTATTCCCATTTTGTTGAGTCTTTTATTTAAATTGGGTGATAAATTATTTTATTTGTGAAATTGGTGTGTTAATATGTTATGTTGACGTGTTATGTTATTTGATCGTTTTGAGAGTTTTCGGGGAAAATTAGAATGGAGGATATTTTAGACATTTCTCAATTATTAGTAAGTTAGATATTTAGTAAAAATTGTTGGAAAAATGATTAAGTGTAGAATTTTGTGAGAAAATGAATTAATTGTATTTGAGTGGAAAATAGAAAGGAAAAAGAAAAAAAAAGAGATAAGAAGAGGAAATAGAAGAGAAAGAGATAGAAAGGAGAATAGAGAGAAAAAGGAGAGAAAGAAAGAGGAAGAGGAGAAAAAGAGAAGGAGAAGAGGAAAATCAAGAAAAACAACTTCTAGGAATCGATTTAATCGGGTAAGGGTGTGAAATCTTATTATCTTATCAATGTGTATCATTATGTATGATTATGTATGTGTGTATTGGATTGTTGGTGGTGTTTTCATAGTTTTCCATTTTAGAGTGATTTTGAGAAATCGATGTTTTCGCGGTTGGAAATCGACGTAAATGTGGTAGAATATTGGTTGCCATGATTGTATTGGGTTCTGATTGATATATGGTATTTTGGAAAGGTTTTGATTGGAAAAATATGGATTTTTGGGGTTTTGACAGCGCAGGAAAATTCTGGGTTTTCCTTGGTTCGCCTAGCGAACCTGGGGCGAAGCGGTGGCGAGTGAGGTTTTCGCGGGTTCGCCTAGCGAACCAGTTGGCGAAGGTCAGCGAAGGTTCGCTGAGTTGTTCGCCTAGCGAAGTTTGGGTGTTTTGAATGTGGGTAGTTGCTGCCTTGGTTCGCCAAGGGGTTCGCCTAGCGAACTTTGTGTCTGTTTTTATCTAACAGTTGGTTCGCTGGAACATTCGCCTAGCGAAGGAGCTAGCGAATGCTCGCGAGGGAGGTTCGCCCAGCGAACAGTGCTGTTCGTGTAATTTTGTTTTCTGCATAACTTTTGATCTGTGGTTCGGTTTGAGGCGTGGTTTGATGCATTAGGAAGCTTATGAAATGCTTTTTCTTATTATGATGATTTGGAGATTGTTAGCCGATTATATAAGTTGGAAAAGTTGGGAATAGTGTTATTTAGCGACTTTTACCGTTTTGAACGTGTGTTTGGATGTGAACCATACAATAGTGCATTGATGTGAATGTATATAGATTGTATGTACTTGTATGAGAAGAATGCATGAATATATTGTGAATATGTATGCATTTCAAGAATGTCTTGAGTCATTTGCATGTGAAGCATAATGATGTGCATTATTGTGTTGAGGGATTCTTATGAGAATCCGCTATAACATCGTGTGCCTTAAAAATAAGAGGTGTGAGCGATCAGATGGATCGTGTGCCTTAAAAATAAGAGGTGTGAGCGATGGGTATAGGCGATCGTGTGCCTTATACAAAGAGGTGTGAGCGATCGGGTCGTGTGCCTTAGACAAAGAGGTGTGAGCGATCCATAAACGTCGTGTGCTTAAAAATAAGAGGTGTGAGGGATCAGATTGGATCATGTGCCTTAAAAATAAGAGGTGTGAGCGATGGGGAACATCGTATGCCCGACGAGGAGTTACAGTGATGTAACGAGCGATGGTTCCAGCAGAGTTCCTGAGTGAACTTGAGATGATTGAGTCGGTACCCGCATTGCATTTGCATAGAGTCGTGAGTTGGTCTCTATGATTTGCATTTATCATCTTTAAAATGGTGTTTTGATGAATAAACATATATGTGTATGTTTATGTGGATTGATAAGAATTATGAAAATATGCATGAGGTATATGCTTAGTTTGAATAGATATGTATACATTGCGATGTGTATGAGTGAGATGTGATGAATTGTGGTGAGAATGTGGAATATGATTATTTTTATGTTAAGATATATAGTTATATGCATTGTTATTATGATAATATTTCTCACCCTTCTGCTGGTTTATAATGCTCTATGAGGCATTGCAGAGTAGGTATGCTGATGGTCTTTTTGTGGAGCGTGTCTTCTTTCTTTTGGTCGGTCGGCTCTGATATGTAGCACCGGGTAGCTAGGATGGCTATGATTCTTTTGGGATACCTTTGTATATGTATCTTGTTGATGAATGTTTATGTAAACATGAATGATGTTGGTGGAGACTACTTGATGATGTATGTATATATGTATATATGTTTGTTGTTATTCAATGTTTAGATTTTCCGCTGTTATTCTAAATGTTGAGATGTGGGTGTAAGGACTAAGTTCCTCTGTTGCAAAGTTACCCCACTGTTGCATATCAACTGTTGAGCAGGTGTTGTATGTTTTAATTTAAAGTATAATGTGACATATCTCTTTTATACCATGTTTATAATTATACTCTGACGAAATTTTTAATATGTGCCTAAATGATTAAATGTGATTATTTGGGGGTATAGAAAGGGGGTGTTACACGTACCAACAATCGAAAACCTTGAAAAGTTTTGGGCCCCAATTGGTTGTATTAGCTTTGATCCAGATGGGTCTATGATCCGATATGTCTCTGTCACCAACATACTGAGCTTTGATGTTCCATAAATTGATAAGCCATTGCGAAATTAGAAATCTATCTAGGCGACTTCTACAACTTCCACTTGATAAGCACTGTGTGAATTTATTGCCCACAACCAGTAGATCTATGAGTTCCATACTGTCAATGAAATTCGTAAACTCATCCATATTGACGCTACTAGCTCCGCCTTTACCTCTCTTTTCCTCCTGCGATTTAATTGAGTTGAAGTCTCCACCGATAACCCACTTCCTTATATGACAATTTCTCCTCCTCACTATCAGCTCCAACCACATTCCTCTCTTTTCGACCAAATTACAGGACACATAAACATTTACCAGGTAAATATTGTTTCCCTTCCATGAAATGTTCAGACCCAAATAACCTCTCCCTCTGAAGCTATACACTGGTTCAAAAACACCAAACTTTCAAATCGAAACTAAGCCCCCCCCCCCCCCCCCCCCCCCCGCTTGACCCACCGAATTAGAAGCAGACCATTGATACTCAGAATTTCCCCACAAACTACGTATCAGGTCAAATCTCGTATTTTGAGATTTGGTTTCCTGAATGAAACAAAAAATTTCATTGCTTGAAGCAATAATATCCTTGATTTGTCTTCTCTTTATTGAGCTCCCACACCCTCTAACATTGAAACTTAAGACATACATGGGACCTTAATTGCATCCCTCCTCTTAGACTCATAATTTTTCCTATATCTCAATTCCAAGTTACGGATAATACCTTCAAAAACCTCATCATCCTCTTCCCCTTCAATGCCCAATTCTTTGATAGTCTGCCAGATCTTAGTTGGAGCATCTTCAATTATCCTATTCACCCCCAAATTTCCTTGATTAACATCGTTATCGCTAATGGAACCACAACATAGCACGGACCCACCAGAATATCTTGAACTTGAATCTTCTTCAGCATGGTTGTTGTTATGCGGACCAATTTGAGGCAAAGATGAATTAAACTGGGTTTCAACAATATTTTCATAATGGATGAGTGAAGAAAAGTAGGAAGAGGAAAAATGGATTTTAATTCTATCATAAATATCATTAATTAACATTTTCTTCCTAGCTTTGGGCCTCAACACTGGACCATACCCTCTTATAGGTGAACAAGATATTGGGTATGATATTTCCAAGCCTAGGCCCAAAATCTACTACCCCAATATCTTGATGTGAATGGGAAAAATTCACCAGCCGAAATAACTCAATTTCCTTTGACCTTGTATTTGGATCAGCAGTCACGTGGCCCCCATCCACAACACCCGTCTCATATGCAATTAATGTTGACCTACCAATAAACCTTGTTTTGTCAGTTTTCCCCATTCCAAGAAACCCCTTTACTGCCAAAAAGTCATGTCTTGTCAATTCTGCTGCACACGCCGAATCACCAAGCACGTTGTTCAAGATCCTAGGATTTTGAGACACGTAATCACCTTCCAAATTTTGAGAACCACCATGGTCGTGGGAACTAGTGTCATCTTCCTTGATATATCCATCCTCCTCCTCCTCCTCCATTGTTGACCAACCGCTACCATTAACCTCCATATCACTATGGTCCGCGACATCCCGTTTGTTTTGTTTACTGGGAACCACCAACCTCCTAGGACCATGATTGTCCTCAAACAGTTTAATACCATATACTATATCATTAACCTTGATGTTATTAGTTTCGTTAAGGTTTATCACACTCTTTGTTTTAACGATAAATCTTGCCACATCCAAGTTAGAATGATTCTCTGTTTTTTCGTCACAGAACACGAGTTCCCCCACTAATCCAACGATGAACTTGAAAAACCTAGGGCTCCAAACATGACAAGGGAGTCCAATACATCGCATCTAAGTTATCCTCTCAATATCCACATCCTCCGGCGACCATGGATGTATATCGGAAAACCACTCAGAAACCCAATCATTTTCTTCGCTAACCAATGTCGCCACCTCTCCGACATTCGTTTCTTCAAGGAGGCATAAGTTTGCTCCCAACGGTGTCGCTTTAATCCGAAATAATCCTTTGGCATACAAAGCTTCTTGTATATTATACGTTGAACCAGTCTACTCCACCACGCCCACAATCGCTTTCTCGAACCTCTCCATCTCATTCTTCTCCATGTTAAACTGTAGATGAGCGAACTTCACTCTTTTTTCTGCTAGTTCCCTCCTACAGTGATTAGCCCGATCCATAAGTTGTCCCCTTCCAATGTTGTCCTTAAGTTCAAAAGGGCCTCTTTGACCCAACCGCCTGAGCGTAAGAGAAATTCAGTGCTTTCGTCTTCCAATCTCAGTTTAGAGGATGTTCAACCTTACCTTCTCCCTTAAACTTACCCATGTGGTTGGTAAGTTTCCTAGATTGAATTTCAGCATTACGGTCACGTTGGAACCTAGGAATGTTGGCATGGATTTTCCTCCCATGAATGAAAATGTTATCTAACTTGGTTGCCAAAAAAATTTCATCCACAACCCTTCTGAATCGTACAAATCCAAGCCCCTTCTCTCTCTTATCTCTTCTTGCTAGAATATAAACTTCCAAAACCAATCCAAACTCTTTGAATATTTCAAACATGTCCCTTGCATTAGATGAACCAGGGATCTATATCATGATTCATTTCCAATTTTGCAAAATATTTAATAAAATTATGTATATTTTTATAATATAAAAGTGTTATATTTTTGTTGAACCATATTTTTGATACTTTTCAAGTGAGAAAGAAAATAATTATATTACTTTTTCTCAATATATTAGAAATATATCAAAGTTGTTGTATCCTTTCTGCTACCATAGTTTTTGAATATGGAATTCTGCTTTCAGATTAATGGAAAAGAATTGTCTCCCTTGACAATATTACTTGACAAAATAATTTGAAAATCAAAGCAACTAAATTATTTTAAAATATTTTTAGTATACAATGGAAAAAAATGAAAGGATTAGATTGGGCATAACATAAATGTTGCCGAAGACAATTACTTCCTAGTTTAATAGATTAACTATAATAGAAATATTGGTAAAAAAAAACTACAATAGAAATATATATATTGAGTTGTTTATTTAATTACATTCTAATTTATTTTATATAATCAAAATTACATAGAAGTAGCATGCAAATGAGCGACAAATTGATTTGTTACTCTTTTTTCGATGACTAAATCAATCATCTTAAAATCTACATGTATTGTCTTAGGTAATACAACATTTCTATGTGTAATACCCTAAACCCCGAAACTTATATAACAACATTACTCGATAATTTAAGGTGTCACCAATGACAACCCAACAACAAGTTTTAAAAAAAAGTGTATCAATATGCAGCGGAAAGTTGTAACAAAACAAGTTAATTTCAACTTCATAAATTAAGTAGTAAATTTGTAAAACACCAAAGTCAATATTAACCCAAAAAAATGACAAACGCTCGTCCCTAATGTTAGAAGATCAGAGCACTATACCACTTAAGTGCGATAAAACAAAAACTAAAAAATGAAGAATAGCCCCAATAAACCACCTTCCACAAATAACAATAACTTCACTCCTGAGTATCTGCAAGTTGTCCATGGTGGACAATATGAAGCAAATGAGTGAGAAACGACTTTCAATATGAATAATGTAAAGAATGTGAAGGTAAAAAAATACACAACATATCACACATCCAACATAAACAACAAAATCACCATAATCTCACGCTCATTCACAACAATATACAAATATATGTATGTAATGCGACTCAGTTCACACATGACACTTATGCATGTGGTGGCAACTCAATATTTGTTTCTCTATGGAATCGGATTCCCCCTTCTGAACCCATGAGTCTCCCCTTCCGAGCTCCAAGCCGCTCTTCTGAGTTTGGGATAAGTCATTAGTCCCCCCTTATGAACTAGGGAACATGCCTATTTTGATGACATGACACAATGATGCATGTCCATACAAATCAATGCAACAACAATAATAATGTTTACGGCCCCCTTTTGACCATAACACATGCATTGGCACACAATAGTAATCTTTCATTCTTAAATACTATCCACCATAACAACAACAATGCACATCATCATTACATAATTAATTACCATAAAATTATGCGTTTCATTACAAGACGAATCATAGTCACACCATATAATATAACCAAACAACAACACTATACCAAATGCATATTCACACAACATTCATTCATGTTAAATCATTCTAACGGCAATTAATTATTAAGTGAGCACAACGATTCACATAATTATCAATACATTTCATAATATACACCCCTACATTGAATATACGTCTACACATTAACTATCTCACAAAGCACTACCATGAGATAGCTATGCACATTAGCTCTCCAACGCTTCAAACCACCTCATTTTAACCTACGAAACTAAAGTTATGGCATAAATCGTCGGATATCATACTGGGTTATATGAATTGATAATGTACAATTTTTTTATACTTTAATGCATCTCCATTAAATTCTATTTTAATAAAATTATGTACTTATTTTTTATAATATAATAGTGTCATATTTATGATAAAACGTATTTTTGATGCTTTTCGAGTGAGAAAAGATTTATATTAGTTTTTTTCTTTTATATTTATATTTTTAGAAAATATATTAAAAACATATTAAAGTTGTTGTATCCTTTAAACTACCAAAAATCATTGAATACGGATTTCTGCTTCCAGTATAATGGAGAAGGATTGTCTCCCTTTACAATCTCACTTGACAAAATAATGTGAAAATCTAAGCCACTAAATCATTTAAAAATATTTTTATTGTATTTTATATAAAAAAAATGAAGGGATCAAATTGCGCACAACATAAATGTTGTTGGAGACAATCTGCTTCCTAGTTTAATAGATTAACTACAATAGAAATATATCTTTTGAATTGTTTATTTAATTACATTCTAATTTATTTTACATAATCAATATTTTATAGAAGTAGCATGCAAATGAGCGGTAAATTGCATTGTTACTTTTTTTTGGATGACTAAATCAATCCTCTTAAAATTTACATGCATTGTCGTATGTGATAAACATTGTTATGTGTAACACCCTAAACCTTGAAACTTGTATAAAAGCATTACTAAAAAATTTAAGGTATCGCCAACGACAACCTAACATTAAGTTAAAAAAAGTTTATCAATATGCAGCGGAAAGTTGTAACAAAACAACTTAATTTCAACTTCATAAATAATGTAGTAAACTTGTAAAACACCATAGTCAATATTAACGCAAAAACATGACAAACGTCTGTCCCCGATGTTACATGATCAGAGCACTAGACCACTTAAGTGCGATAAAACAAAAACTATAAAAACAATGAATAGCCCCAACAAGCCAACTTTAACACACAACAAACACTTAACTCCATAGTATCTTCAAGATGTCCATGGTGGACAACATGAAGTAAATGGGTGAGAAACAATTTTCAATATGGATAGTGCAAAGAATGCAAAGGTATACAAATACACAACATATCATACATCCAATGCATAACAACATCACCATAATCTCAAACCCATTCACAACAATATATATGTATGCACTGCGACTCACTACACAACCTGACACCTATGCATGTGGTACCAACTTAACATTTGATTCTCTCTAAAACCGGGTTCCTCCTTCTGAATCCAGGAGCCCCCCCCCCCCCCCCCCCCCCCTTTTCTGAGCTTTAAGCCACCATTATGGGCTTGGGACAAGCCATTAATCCCCTCTTATGAACTAGGGAACATGCCTTTTTCGACGACATGTCACAATGATGCATGTCCATACAAATCAATGCAACAACAATAATAATGTTTATGGCCCCCCTTCTCACCATAACACATACATTGGCACACAATAGTAATTCTTCCTTCTTAATTGCTATCCACCAATAACAACAACAATGCACACCATAAATACATAGTTAAATACCATAAGATTATGCGTTTCATAACAAGACGAATCATAGTCCTACCACATAATATCACCAAACAACAACACCACACCAAATGCATATTCATACAACATTCATCCATGTTAAATCATTTTAACCTCAATTCATAATTAAGTGAGCACAACAATTCACACAATTATCAATACATTTCATAATATACATCCCTACATTGAATATATGTCTACACGTTATCTATCTCACAAAGCACTACCATGAGGTAGCTATGCACGTTAGCTCTCAAAAGCTTCAAACGACACCTCAATTGATCCTACGAAACTACAGTTATGCATAAATCGTCGGGCATCATACTAGGTTATATTGAATGTGTGTACAATTTCTTTTATACTTTAGTGCATCTCCATTAAATTCTATTTTATAATTCAATTTTACAAAATTACTTACTCTAAACAATTGCTATATCATGATTCATTTTTAATTTTGCAACATTATTTAATAAAATTATGTACTTTTTTTATAATATAAAAGTGTCATATTTATGTTAAAACGTATTTTTTATACTTTTTGAGTGAGAAAGAAAAAAAAATATATTACTTTTTCTCTTTTATATTTATATATTTTTTTAAAATATTAGAAATATATTAAAGTTGTTGTATCTTTTCTGCTACCAAAATCATTGAACGTGGATTTCTGCTTCCAGTTTAATGGAGAAGGATTGTCTCTCTTGACAATCTCACTTGACAAAATAATATGAAAATCTAGGCCACTAAATAATTTAAAATTATTTTTATTGTATTCAATGAAAAAAAATAAAGGGATCAGATTGCGCATAACATAAATGTTGCTAGAGATAATATGCTTCCTAGTTTAATAGATTAACTACAATAGAAATGTATCTTTTGAGTTGTTTATTTAATTACATTCTAATTTATTTTATATAATCAAGATTTTTTAGAAGTAGCATACAAATGAGCAATAAATTGCGTTGTTACTCTTTTTTGGATGACTACATCAATCCTCCAAAAATCTACATGCATTGTCTTATGTGATACAAAATTGTTATGTGTTACACCCTAAACCCCGAAACTTATATAAAATCATTACTCGACAATTTAATGTATCACCAACGACAACCCAACAATAAGTTAAAAAAAAGTTTATCATTATGCAGCGGAAAGTCATAACAAAACAACTTAATTTCAACTTCATAAATAATGTAATAAACTTATAGAACACCAAAGTCAATATTAATGCAAAAACATGATAAACGTCCATCCCCGATGTCACATAATCAGAGCACTAGACCACTAAAGTGCGATAAAACAAAAACTAAAAAATGAAGAATAGCCCCAGCAAGCCACCTTCCACACACAACAACAACTTTACTCCTGAGTATCTGCAAGATGTCCATGGTGGACAACATGAAGCAAATAGGTGAGAAATAAATTTCAATATAGACAGTGTAAAGAATGCGAAGGTATAGATATACACAACATATCATACATCCAATGCACAACAACATCCCCATAATCTCACACACATTCACAACAATATATAAATATATGTATGTAATGCGACTCATGACAAAACGTGACACTTATGCATCTGTTACCAACTCAACATTTGATTCTATCTGAAACCAGGTTCCCCCTTTTAAACCCATTAGCCCCCCCCCCCCCCTTTTGACCTTGGTATAAGCCATTAGTACCCCATTATGAACTATGGAACATGCCTCTTTCGACGACACGACACAAAGATGCATGTCCCTACAATTCAATGCAACAACAACAATAATGTTTACGACCCTCTTCTAACCATAACACATGCATTGATACAAAATGTAGTCCCCCCTTTTGAATTACTATCCACTAATAATAACAACAATGCACACCATCAATACATAATCAACTAGCATAAAAATATGAGTTTCATAAGAAGACGTATCATAGTCACACCATATAATTGTTAGTGCGTGAGGCACTTTTAGTAAGGAGAGAAAGAGAGAGAATAAGGAAATAAGGATTTGTACTATTGAATTGTGTAAATAATGATACAAGCTAGGACTATTTATATACAACCCTAATTGGGCTTGGGCTAACACAACTTGGATTATATCTAAATATTAAATCTAATCAAATCTGATCATATCAAATCAAACCTAATCTAATATTTCAACAAACCCCCATAATCCAAGTTGTCGAGCCTATGCTAGTCATAGTCGATCTAAACTATTCCTAATTTCTTTCTCAAATTCAGGAATCTGTCGATCTTCAATCCTTTGGTGAAAATTTTGGCCAACTGTGCTTCACTTGAGCAATGCCTAACTTCAAGTTCACCTAAATTTACCTTTTCCCTCAAGAAGTGAAATTTGGCTTCGATATGCTTAGTCCTTCCATGCAGAACTGGATTCTTCGCCAGATTTATGGCTGACTTGTTGTCGATTTGCAACACAAGAGGTTTCTTCACTTCGACCTCCATTTCTTCAAGTACTGATCTGATCCAAATTGCTTGACATGCAGCATAGGATCCTGCTATATATTCAACTTCACACGATGATAATGCCACCACAGGTTGCTTCTTCGAGCACCATGAGATTGGGGCACCAAATACTTGAAAGAAATAGCCAGTTGTACTTCTTCGATCTTCCTTATCTCCACATCAATCAGCATCTGAAAAGCAATTAACTATTGCTCCTTTGCCTTCAGAAACTCGTTGAAACAGAATTCCACAATCTGTTGTTCCTTTTAAGTATCTCAGAATTCTTCTTGCAGCTTTCATGTGTGACACTCTTGGTTCACCCATGAATCTGTTCATTAATCCGACTACGAAACCTATATCAGGTCGACTATTGCACACATATCTCAGAGATCTAACTATTTGTTTGAGCAAAGTTACATCAACTTTGTCTTCCTCTCCATGGTTCTCCAACTTCAAGTTTGGTTCGACAGGTGAGGATGCAGGATTCGAATCATCCATTCTAAATCTCTTGAGTATCTCTTTGACATACTTCCTTTGATGTACCACCATACCTTGCTTCGACATATGAAATTCCATGCCTAGGAAATAAGACAATTTTCCCAGATCCGACATTTCAAATTCCTTCATCATCAGCTCTTTGAACTTCGACAAGTTCTCCAAGCTATTTCCAGTTACCAACAAGTCATCGACATATAAGTAGATGATTGTTATATCTTGTGCTACAACCTGAACATAGACACTATACTCAGACTTGTATTTGACAAATCCCAATTCGACTAAGTATGAATCGATCTTCTTGCTCCATGCCCTAGGTGCCTGCTTGAGGCCATAGAGCGCTTTCTGCAACTTATATACTTTACTCGCTTCCTTCTGAATCCCAAACCCAGGAGGTTGTGTGACATAGACCTCTTCATCTAACGGACCATTCAAAAAAGCCGACTTCACATCTAAGTGAAATGTCGACCAACCTTGGTTACATGCCAATGCTACCTCTAGTCGAACAGTCTCCAGTCTTGCTACTGGAGCAAATACTTCAGAGTAGTCAAGTCCTTCTCTTTGAAGAAACCCTTAAGCTACTAATCTTGCTTTATGTCTTGTTATCGACCCATCAGCATTGTGTTTCAACTTGAATACCCACTTTACTTCGATAGCTTTTGTATGTGCTGGCAATTTGTCTAACTCCCATGTGTTGTTTCTTTCGATTGCCTGTAACTCTTCGACCATAGCTAACTTCCACTGTTGAATTTTTAAAGCTTCGTTATGGTTGATTGGTTCAGTACCTGCAAGTACAGCAAAATGAACTAATTCTCCATCTAGTGTGACTTCATCATCACCAGTCCCTTCATAATCATGAAGTCTTGTTGGTGGAACTCTATTTCGCTGAGGTCTTTGGCTTGTTTCAGCCACAACCTCTGTATCGGGAATGTCAGCAACTGCTTCTACTTCGACTTCGACTGGATTCTCAGCAATTTCTTCAACTTTGACTTCATCAGTTTCTTCGTCGAAATCAGATCTCATCAATGGCTTGTTAATTGAATTACTAGAATTCCAATCCCAGGCAGAATTTTCATCAATCACAATATCTCGACTCAACACAATCTTCTCGTTAATTGGATTGAATAACCTGTATGCACCAGTCTTATGATATCATACCAGAATCATAGGTTCACTCTTGTCATCAAGCTTCCTTCTTCTTGCATCAGGAATATGCTTGTAACACATAGAGCCAAACACCTTTAGATGACTCACTGATGGTCGTTTTCCACTCCACACTTCTTCAGGAACCTTGTTTTTCAACTACTTAGTAGGGCACCTGTTCAGGATATAAACTGCAGTCGAAACAGCTTCTCCCCATAAAGATTTTGGCAAATTCTTCTGCTTGAGCATACATCTCGCCATATCCAATATGGTTATGTTTCTTCTTTCAGTAATTCCATTATGTTGAGGAGTATAAGGAGCAGTTACCTCATGATCAACACCATGTTCTGCACAGAATTTTTCAAACATCTTCGAAGTGTATTCGCCACCTCCATCTGTTTGCAGAACTTTTATCCTTTTCTCACTCTGGTTTTCGACAAGCATCTTGAATCTCTTAAAGACTTCAAATACTTCATCCTTTCTCTTGATCACATAGATCCATAGCTTTCGACTAAACTCATCGACAAACGAAACAAAATATCTGTTTCCACCAATGGTATATTCTTCGAACGGACCACATACATCTGAATGTACAACTTCGAGTATGCAGGATGATCTCATTGGCATAGTCAAAACGAAAGAATTTCTAGATTGTTTTCCAACTAAACAACCTTCACAGAGTTTGTCAGGTATCTCAAGACTTGGAATACTAGATACCATATCTTGAGTAATCAGCTGATTGAGTGATCGAAAGTTCAAATGTCCAAACCTCAAATGCCATAACCAACTATCCTTGTGGTCGACAATAGTTTTTAGACATTGTACTTCAGTCGAACTGATCATGGTCTTAAACATCCTGTTCTTCGACAACGTAGATTTCAAGACCAAATTGTCCTGTGTGTCGAACAATTTCAAAACTCCATCTTTCATGACAACTGAGAAGCCTTTTTCGACCAGCTGTCCAACACTTAATAGGTTGCACTTCATTCCAGGTACATAGAACACATCTCTGATCATAGCTTTCGCTCTATTACTCAGTTGGAAGACTATATTTCCAGTACCTTCTGCTTGCAACGAACTGTTATCAACAAGTTTTATCTTGCTCTTCTTCGACTCATCAAAATCTGCCAACCACTCCTTTCGACCAGTCATGTGATTTGAGAAACCTGAGTCGAGGAACCAGATCTTGGATTCGACATGGTTATCTGCCACTGCAGCCATAACCACCATACCACATTCAGAATAATCTGAATCTTGGCGTGCAAGGTTCGCTCCTTCGTCTTTGCCTTTTTTCGATCCATTCTCTTTCCTGTACCAACAATGTTTGGCCAAATGACCCCAATTTTCACAGTTATAACACTGGATACTTTTCTTATCTTCTTTGTCCTTTTGATAGTTTCCTCCTCCTCTTTTCAAGGATTCAGAAGCTCTATCTTCGACCTGATTCTTGTGAGGGTTCGACCAAGACTTCTTTCCTTGAGTCTTGTCGACTTTTCCTTTGAATTTTGGAACCATCATTCCTTTTCCATAACTGAGCCTGCAGTGCTTGTATTGAATCCTGAACTCCCTTTCTTTCGACAATCCTTATCTCATGCGCCTCCAACGAACCAACCAAATCTTCCACTTTTAGGGTTTCAAGATTGTTGGATTCTTGAATAGCTACGATAACATGATCAAAGTGAGAGGTCAACGTTCTCATTACCTTCTCAACTATCATCTTATCAGTTATGGTTTCGTCACAACCCTTCATGAGATAAACGAGTTTCTGAACCTTCGACACATATTTTGCAACTTTTTCGTCTTCTCCCATCGACAATAACTCATATTGTCGACGCAAGGTTTGCAACTTGACAACCTTGACTTTCTCACCTCCTTCATAATACTTCACCAGAATATCCCATGCCTCCTACACCGTTTCAGCATGAGAGATTCTGTCGAAGTTAGCAGCATCGACCGCCATCTGAATTCAATAATCAGCCTTGCAATCTTTCTTCTTGACTTCGTTGTGGGCTTTTTTCTGTTCTTCAGTTGCATTTTCAGCCAACACAGGAACACCGCCGGTAACCACTTCTAGGGTATCATGGAACCCAATAAGGATTACATCTGTTTTTTCCATCGGATCCAATTCTTGCCATCAAGCATTGGAAGGGAATTTAGAATGCTCTTATCACCAGTCATCTTCGCAGCGGTTGATTCACTTGCCCCGAAAACACGATCTCTGACGTGAAGTTCTTGAAAAATCGATCACGAACAATAACTAGAAGCTCTGGATACCAATTTGTTAGTGCGTGAGACACTTTTAGTGAGGAGAGAAAGGGAGAGAATAAGGAAATAAGGATTTGTACTATTGAATTGTGTAAATAATGATACAAGTTAGGACTATTTATATACAACCCTAATTGGGCTTGCGCTAACACAACTTGGATTATATCTAAATATTAAATCTAATCAAATATAATCATATCAAATCAAATCTAATCTAATATTTCAACAATAATATCACCAAACAACATCACCACACCAAATGCATATTAACACATCATTCATTCCTGTTAAACCAATTTAACCTCAATTCACCACTAAGTGATCACAACGATTCACACAAATATCTATACACTTCATAAATTACATCCCTACATTGAATATACCTCTACACATTAACTATCTCACAAAGCACTAGCATGAGGTAGCTCCGCGCGTTAGCTCTTCAACACTTCAAGCGACACCTCATTTAAACCTACGAAACTAAATTTATTGCATAAATCGTTGGCCATCATACTAGGTTTATATAGAATGACAGTGTGAATTTTTTTTATACTTTAGTGCATCTCCATTAAATTCTATTTTTTAATTCAATTTGACAAAATTACTTACTGTGAACTATTGCTATATCACGATTCATTTCTAATTTTGTAAAAATATTTAATAAAATTATGTACTTATTTTTTATAATATAATAGTGTTATATTTATGTTAAAACACATTTTTGATGCTTTTCGAGTGAGAAAAAATTTATATTACTTTTTCTCTTTTATATTTAAATTTTTAGAAAATATATTAATAATATATTAAAGTTGTTGTATCCTTCCAACTACCAAAATCATTCAACATGGATTTCTACTTCCAGTTTAACGGAGAAGGATTGTCTCCCTTGACAATCGCACCTGGCAAAATAATGTGAAAATCTACGCCACTAAATTATTTTAAAATATTTTTATTGCATTCAATGGAAAAAATGATGGGATCAAATTGCGTACAACATAAAGGTTGTTGGAGACAATTTTGCATCCTAGTTTAATATATTAATTACAATAGAAATATATCTTTTGAGTTGTTTATTTAATTACATTTGAATTTATTTAATATAATCAATATTTTATAGAAGTAGCATGCAAACGAGCAAGTTATAAATTGCCTTGTTACTTTTTTTTTTGAAGGACTAAATATAACACCCATATATAAATACATATGTCTAGAAAATACATATTATACATGTTTGCAAGTTTGGTACTGAAATACAAATAAATTCCTAGTAGCACATTGTATACATTACATACCAAAACATAAAATTTAAAAACAATGGCATAATATACACAAGATGCTCCAAAGACTAAGAACTAGATAATATCAAATGATCTCAAAATAGAATCTTCACAGCGGAAACAATGTCATCCCAAAACGGTCAAGACAAGTAAGGATATCAAACTGTTTATCCTTACCCTTCACGGAACCGAAACCACTTGAAATATAATCAATAACATGGGGTGAGATAATAATCCCAGTGGATTCCTTATCTTATGGATTCTCTTGGCTTTACAAGGTTCTAACCGAAACCTATCTCAAGTCAAAAAGGGAAGGGATAAGACTTGAGCTCACAAACCACACACTATATGGAAGCATGTCGCTTGAGTTCAACAACTCAAACTATCACTAATCAGAAACCACATCAAGGCATCTTTCCCTGGCCAACCCCACGTCTAAAGTTATCGACACGGGTCAAGAATCCTTGTATTATAGATATCTTTCCCCAGCCAACCCACACAAGAGTTCTCGACACGAGTCACGGATATCTAGCTCATAGGTAACTTTCCCCGGCCAACCCACACAAGAGTTCTCGACACGGGTCACGTATACCTATTTAATAAGTAACTTTCCCCAGCCAACCCCACACAAGAGTTCTCGACACGGGTCACAAATACTTATTAATGAATATTGTGTACATTCCGGAGGATTTTTCTATATAATCCCCGAATCTTGAAATGACACATCTCAAGGGATTGTTTCTGACTACGTGATCATATACGCAACATGATTGTATTCGAAAATCGCAAGGCAAACACATTCACCTTATTCTCAAAGTAACATAAAGCCAACACATGTTCCATATAATGTCTCACTTCTACACTAGACAACTACTTGTCAAGGATGCATACCTAGGCATCAAATGCACAAGCATTGTCATCTAATTCATCTATCATTTCTTAGTTACATCACTAGGTCATTCTATTAAATTGTGATAAGATTTTCATCACCTTTCTTAATTCTTTTTAATCACATAATCATCATTTTAATCAATCCACCATCCACTAATCCACATGCATATTACTCATAATAATCATTGTAAACAAGATATAGTAACAATAAACGTGCATGTGAAACAACCAAGCAAGCTTTAAAATAAAGCATGAAAAACATTACCAGGTTCGCAGTGCGAAGGCCAAACGAGGTCCTTTCGCCTTGAGTTCGTTACGCGAACTCTGGGGGAGACAGGAAAATCAGAGGCAGTGGAAAAAAGGCTTAGTGGTCGTTGTGCGAGCCCTGGGCGAATGTCCACCTTTGCCTCGCCTTCAGCTCGCAGTGTGAGCATGACAGACTGTCTTGTTCGCCTTCAGATCGTTGTGCGAGCCCTGTGAATTCCAGAATATTCAGCATAAAATGGACAATTCCAAAGGGGTTTTCAACCCCCATTCACCCATCCTCATCCTAATCATTGATATCAACATGTAAAGCATAAGAATAACATTTCAAACAACAATATCATGAACACAACAAGAATCATGGTATTTCCATGGAAATGAAG
Source organism: Lathyrus tuberosus (assembly GCA_022829125.1). Classification (NCBI taxonomy): domain Eukaryota; kingdom Viridiplantae; phylum Streptophyta; class Magnoliopsida; order Fabales; family Fabaceae; genus Lathyrus; species Lathyrus tuberosus. The sequence goes on from JALAZF010000399.1 coordinate 1,102,003, forward strand.
AAATCTTACTAAATCCAAATTCACACATTGCTATCTAGAATTTCTAACCTAAGTGTCCAACTAAAAATCACCTATAGATAATGATGAAGAAGTTGTTGATGATGAAGATGAGATGATTTGATGATGAATGGTGAAGTTTCCTCTTCTTCTAAGGTTTCTTCTTCTTTCTCTCTACTTTCTCTTCTTCCTTTCTATTCTTCTTTTCCTTTTCTCTTACTATCTTTTCTTTCCTTTCTTTTCCTTCTTTAATACTTCTCCTACAAAATTGAAACACGGACACAAAGTAGTATCAAGAAAAGTTAGTGAGACTAACTTGGTTAAAAGTCCAAAGTTATGGGTATCCAAAATGTCTTTAATGTACCAATTAATAAAATCTCAGAGTCAGATAATATTAATTAAATCAAATCTTAAATTGCACTCAAAGAATAAACACATAAATCAAATTCAAATTTAATTTTTTAAAATAGTTAAAGTGAAAAAAAAAAAACAAAAAATTATACTTTACCAATCTATTGATTTATTATGATGTATTAACTTTATCATAAATACATTTATATTATGTCTCTTTTAATGATTAAGAACATGTAAGTTTTTTAGTGAGACAAATAACTAGATCGATTTTTGCATGCAGAATCACATAGAAGGGGTACGACTTACTAGTTAAGCTAACACAATTACATGCAAGGACTTGCATGCACGTCTTCTTAAAGTAACGTCACATGATAAGTTAAATAATCATTTTTATTTATAAAGTAAAAATGTTTTTACATTAATTAGTCAAAGTAAGAAGTAACAAAATTAGTTAATTTACAAGTTTGCATGTAGGTAAGAATTACTTTATTTTCTTTTAAATTATTTATCATATATACATTTATAATTATGCAAGAGATAAGACTTGCTTGCTTAGGTATCACATGTTGCATGTAGGTAAGACTCGCTTGTTTAAGTATAGTTAAATAATTGCTTTTATCTATAAAGCAAATATTTTTACATTAATGAGTAAAAGTAAGAACTAACAAACGTATTTAATGTACAAGTTTGCATGTAGTTAAGCTGACACAATCAAATGCAAGGGCTTGCATGCATACTTGATAAGTTAAATAATTGTTTTTATTTATAAAGCAAAAGTTTTTACATAGCCTATCATAGAAAAATAGACATCATATATATATATATATATATATATATATATATATATATATATATATATATATATATATATATATATATATATATATATATATATATATATATATATATATGTATATACTTTATTTTTAAATTAATATTTTATATTATTCACTTTAATAGTATATACAAAATAATTTTGTAAAAAAATATATTTTAGTTTTTGAAATAATTTTTTTTATGAAATAAAGAAATAATTTTTTTATTTTTGAAAAATAAATATATCTTTAATTTTTCGATGCAAAAAAAAATTTCATTTTTAAAAAAAGTAATTTTTTATTTTTGAAAAAAAGTGATATATATTTTTTTTTTAATTTTTTGGAATAAAAATATTGTTTATTTTCAAAAACAATTCCGAAATAAGAATTTATTTATTTATTTTTTTGATAAAAATGTTTTTTTTACTTTTAGAAATAAAAAAAATATTTTTTTTTCCGAAATAAAAAATATTTGTTTAAAAAAAAAAATTGAAAAAAAACTATTTTCAGAAACAATTATATTTTTTATTGTTTGATAGTTCAAGTAAAAAATTAATTGGCTACAAAGAGATAACATTGATATGGCTACACATTTAACACAATTGAAATCCTTTCAAATCTATTTCATTCATAGTCTAATTATTTTACTTGCAAACATGGACAAAGATATGGATAACTTCCTAAATAATATAGCCTATCATAGACAAATATGTTGTGAGAGATTTTTTACTAGAGATCATTGAACATTGTGAGACTATCTTTCTTTGAGCGACACCTTTGTGAGAGACACACCACATACTCACCCAAAACTTTAGAGTGTGTTTGGATGAAAGATTTTAATGAGGGAAAATAATTTTTTGAGGGAATTTGAAATGATTTGATCAAAATTCATTGTTTGGATAAAAAATTTGGAGAATTGTTAAAATGATGTAAATTTATAGAGTATTTTATTCATGTTAAATTTAAGGAATTTAAAATGACACCAAAAAATAAAGAATTTCAAATTGCTTCTTAACTCTATATAATATAAACGTTAAATTGTTTAATATTAATTTTTCAAATTTTGCAAAATGGTCCTCATATTTTATGAAAATTTCAAATTCACTCCCAAAATTTTCAAAAAATTACAAATTAGTCCCTAATAATTTTCAAATTTTACAAATTAGTCTCTTTAAATTTTCAAAAATTACAAATTGGTCCCTATTTTTTATATTTTAAATTTGACTCAAAAGCTTTAAAAATTATGAAAATGGCCCCAAATTTTTTACATTGAATCATTTTAAGACTCCATCCAAACAAAAGAATTTACAAATGAATGAATTTCAATTGAATCATTTGAATTACTTAGAATTTTAAATTTCTTAAAAATTCTCAAATTCCTCATCCAAACACACTCTTAAGGTGATAGGTGTGTGAATTCTCCCACTTATAAATTGAAATTCTGGTACCAGACGTGTGATGTTAAGGTGCGATGTCACAACAACACACTCTGCAATAATGGACAGAATAAGCAACAGGAAAACACAAGGAATTGTTCACCCAGTTCGGTCTAACTACCTACGTCTGGGGGCTACCAAGCCAGGGATGAAATTCACTACTTGTAGATATAATTTACAGACTCAACACACCAGTTGACAATCTCCTAAACTTATACTCTACTAGTGACTTTCTACCTAAGAAACCACTTAGATATGAGAACACTACTCAATCCCCTAAAACACTCAAAGAACAACCTCTTTGAGATCCCTTGATCTTGCTTCCTAGCTTCGATCAATCAACAACTCTCTATTGCTTCACAGCTTCTAGAGAGGACAGAAAATTCAACACCTATTCAACCCTAGAATAGTGTGATTACAAGTACTCTAAACAAACCCTAGACTCTAAGCCTCCAGCTCTTGATCTTTAATCTGTTTTCTGTACCTTCTTCCTTGGTCTTGTGCGCTTTATATAGCTCCTTGAATTTGGATTGGATTTGTCACAATATTTGATCAGATTTGTTAATTAAAAACTGAATCTTTTAAAACAGATTTTATCCCCAAAATCCTTTTAAATCTTCCACCTTTTAATTCTCCAACAAACCTGCAATCAAATCTCCCATGTAACAGAAAATATCTAGCCCAAGATATTCTCATCCAACGAGTCAACACTCACCACAATTCCAGCTAATACGCGACCTTAATAACAACAAACCCATGCTGTTATTAGCTTCAGTTCTGCAGGTCTGATGTTACAACATCACCTATGTGACATCAGACATCCACTTCAGCAACTAGCAACCTTAACACAGCCCAGTATTAAGTGCAATGTTATGACTTCAAGCCCATGACATCAAACATAGTTAACCTTCACAACTTAGTACAGCCCAGTACTAAGACTCAATGCTGCAACATCAACACCATGACATTAGCATTGAACACCTTGTTGTTTTACCAAAATTCCAGCCAATCCAGGAACTTACAATCTCCCCCTTTGGCTAATTTTGGCTAAAACAATCTCTGCATCTTCAGAGACTTCAGCAGCGGAATATCTTCAATATTTTGAAACTTCAACTTGCAGCAGTTTGACAATCTTCATATAGTCTTCATTACTTGATCTGCTGCAGCACCATCTTCATTATTGACAACAGCCAATTGGTGCTCCCCCTCAAACACTTGAACCAGCATCACAGCTGTTCAGTAGCTCACAATGTGCAACACATCTCCCCCTTGATGTCTGCTTTGCTGCACTCTGCACTCTTCAATGCTATGACTTCTTCACTAGCAGCTCCATAACTATGCTGTCTATACTCCCCTCCACAGCATCAGCACACTTTCCACTTTTCAACTAGACACCTTTTATTTTTACTACTCTTCTCTTTATGGCATTTATTAACTCTCCCCCTTTTTAGCCATAATTAGACAACTATCCCAAATTAAATACCCTACAAGGTGACATAATACTGGTCCCACAGTCAGTAGCAACAAGACCTATGTAGTCTCCAAGCACAATGTTCTGAAAACAACTTCCAACCCCTTGACTGGTCAGGCGATACAACCCAAGCATTTGAACAAACCATTATAAAACCATTCTTTCTCCTATGCTCAGCACAACACACCAATAAAGCATGAGTCAATCAAGCTCCAAAGAACCAACTAAGAACCTCAAGCATGAGGATACACAACCAGACCCTTTGAAGAAGAAGATTAAATCTCAGACGACATCAGGTCCTTCTACAGGAGCAACAAAAACTGGCAGAACTTCAGTGACCACTATGAAGCCTGGTAAGAACCATTCTGCTCAACAACAGCCTTCAGAAGATGAATGGGATGCAGATTGGAAGGCTTTTCTGGATGCAGGAGATTGGCATGAGGATGTAGTCTAATCTTGTATTTTCAACTATTGAATAAAAATCCTATTTTTAGATTTTTCAGTTGCCATGCCAAACACTTTACAGTACTATTCTAAACTGCTGAAATTTGTACTGCATTAAACAGAACCAGAGCACCAAGATGAGTTTCTTAGAGAGACTACACTAAAAAATTGAACAGACTATTTTATGTACCATACTATCTGCAGTTGAATAATCATTATCTTATAGGCCAACTGCACCATAAAACATCTTTCAATTAATTTTGAAGTAATACGCTCCCCAATTTTAAGCTCTCAAATTGGTTAGCATACACGAACTCATCATCTAATTTCTCTTTATTTACCAAATAATCTGAGTATTTAACCAGATCTTTTCTATCAACCTGCTCATCATCCCATTGATGAGTAACATTCTGCAATGGTGTAATATCTTTCTTGACATGGTGATTGCCCACCAGTCGTTTCTTCCACAAGAGTTGATAGCATGAGTTCTTTCCACATAACACTGATCTACGACTGTTCTTCTTCTTAGATCTGAGAACTAATATGATTTTGCCCCTCTTTATTCTTCTTAGTCTTCCAAGATCAGTTTGTATCTTTTGACCAGTATGATTCCATCCTAGAGGATGTGTATTTATTCTTGACATTTTAATCCAGGATCTGATAGACCCAATATCAGAGGTCCTCTGCATGTCAATTTTCATATTGGGATCAGTCTTAGACTCTAGTCTATTCTGAATCATTTTTGCACTTTGCTCATCATCCTTCTTGAGGCTAGAAATACTCTTCTTGTCTTGAGATGTTTCAGCATCTGCTCTGACATTTGTATCTTTCGACACAGAGCTATTCATCCAGGGGAGGTTTTCTTTTGAGACATCGATCTTCTTCAGATCTTGATGATAGAATTTACCACTGGTATCTCCCATCACTTCAGTGAGTTCTTCAATCTCTAGCCTTTTAGACTTACTCACAGTCAGACCACTACATTGATGCGAGATTCTGATGATTTGTTCAGATGTCAAGACATCAGCATCTTTCCTCTCGAGAGATGTTGCTCTATTCAGCTCCTGAGAACCTTTAATCCTTCCATCAATGGTGAGGACTGATGTGTAACATTTGCCCTTGACTAATTTCAAATCATCTTTTCTTCTGACCTTCATCAACTTGAGGGAACCTTCATCATTCTGATGTCTACACTTGATATCTTCTTTATCATCATCAGACTGGCTTTCAGTTTGAGGAATCCACTGATAACAATTGTCTTTGGATCTTGCACCAGTCATTACAGCCTCACCATTCTCATTCGTTACAACACATTTGTCTTTGGTGTAGCTGACTAAGTAACCTTCATCACATAATTGGCTGATGCTTATCAGATTAACATTCAAACCATTGACAAGATAGACATTGTCAAGTTCAGGTCCTCTTACTTTTCCAATACCTTCTACAACTCCGTTATTCCCTTTACCAAACACCACTTCAAGAGAGGGACACGGTCTACATTCAGCAAACATGGATCTACATCCAGACATGTGTTTGGAACACCCACTGTCAAAATACCATGTTTCTTCTTTAGCTTCTTTGTCAGCCAGGTGAGCCAATAAGCACTTCATCTTCTCATTCTGTACCAATTGTTTAACGACTTTGGGCCTGTATTCTCTCCATCTGTTCTGTGTCTGAGGGTATCCATGCAGCTTGTAGCAAGAGTATTGCATATGTCCAAGCCTTCCACAATAAAAGCATCTCACCCTTTCTTCTCTGAATCTTCTTCCTTGATGAGACTGCATAGGTTGCCATCCATAATGTGGTCTTCTCCTAACATTGCTTGCCTGCCTTCTATTATGTTGGTATCCATAAGGAAGCTGAGAATGCTTTTTCCTGGATTGTCTCCCATGATGGTGGGACTTTCTCCTTCCATAATGAGACACAGCATTAGTGTAACCATACCCCTGATGTTGAGACACGTGTTGTTTGAACTGAGGATGTTGTCTTCTAGGCTGTCTTCCATGGTGATGAGGCTTCCTTCTTCCATAATTATACGGCACAACATTGTTGAGGCCAGGTCCATACCAGTTTTCCTGATGTTGAGACATCGGATGTGACCTGGTCTGCTTGACCCTTGCAGCTTCCATGCTCCTATGATATTGGGGGGGCATATACTGTCTAACACCTTGAGGCTGCTTTCTCTTCTGATTATGACCAGTCTTCTTCTCAATCCTCTTAGGTTGTGAAACATCAGCTTTCTTAGGAGTAGGATCCTGCACCTTTGGCTGATGTTGAGACAATGGTTGAGACATCTCCACTTTGGTTCCTGAAGTGCTTGCTTCAGTAGATACTTTTCCCTCAACCACAAATCCTAATCCAGTCCTGTCTCCAGCTATCCTTTCTGTCTGAAGAATCTTGTCAAGAGTGTCTGTACCACTGTTCAGCATCCTAACAGACTTGGTCATTTGATCAAGATGAGCTTTTACTAGCACCACTTCATTTTCCAGATCAGCTTTTTCATTCTCAAGCTGAGCAATCTGTTGCTTGTGGCACTTGTTTTCTTGACAGACTTCAGCACTCTTAAAACACAGCTCTCTGTAGGTTGAAGCTAGCTCATCATAGGTGACTTCTCCATCACTATCATCATCAGATTCAACAATTCCTGTCAAAGCTGTAACATGCTTTGCTGACTCACTTTCATCTTCGCTATCAGTGTCAGACCAGGAAATTGTCAAGCCTTTATTCTGCTTCTTCAAGATTGTGGGACACTCTTTCTTGACATGTCCATACCCTTCACATTCAAAGCACTGAACACCTTTATCTTGGACAGTCTTCTCTTCACCTTTCTCTTTTGACTTACTAATGTCAGAGGAGATGTTCTTGACATTAGGCCTGTAGTTATAGTTCATCTTCTTGAACACTTTGTTGAATTGCCTTCCCAACATAACTATAGCCTGAGGCAGATCCTCCTGGGACTCATCATATTTAGCTGCTGCAGGAGTGGAGACTAAGGCTATACTCTTGGGCTTCTTTTCTGGTTCTTCCTCATTCAGCCCAAGTTCAAATGTTTGAAGAGATCCAATAAGCTCATCAACTCTCATCTTGCTGATGTCTTGAGATTCTTCAATGGCTGTTACCTTCATCTTGTACTTCTTAGGGAGGGACCTAAGAATCTTTCTCACCAGCTTCTCTTCTGTCATCTTCTCACCAAGAGCGCTGGATGCATTTGACAGCTCAAGCACACTCATGTGGAAGTCATGAATAGTCTCATCTTCCTTCATCTTCAAGCTTTCAAACTTAGATGTTAGAAGCTGAAGTCTAGACATCTTAACTCTAGATGTGCCTTCATGAGTAGCCTTCAAAATATCCCAAGCAGCCTTAGCAGTTTCACATGAGTTGATCAGCCTGAATATGTTCTTGTCAACCCCATTGAAGATAGCATTTAGGGCTTTTGAATTCCCAAGGGCAAGCTCATCTTCTTCCTTGGTCCATTCTTCTTCAGGCTTAGGCTTTGAGGTGCCTTCTTTATCCTTGCCAGCCTCATCTTTCTCACATACCTATGGAGCTTTCCACTCTTTAATGACAGCCTTCCAAGCTCTGCTGTCTAATGACTTTAAAAAAGTAGTCATTCTAGGCTTCCAATACTCATAGTTTGAGCCATCCAAGATAGGGGGTCTGTTGACGAATCCTCCAACCTCTTTGTCCATCTTTCACCAGAAAGTAACTTCCCTAGATCTCACCCAGAGACAGACAGGATGCCTGCTCTGATACCAATTGAAATTTTGGTACCAGACGTGTGATGTTAAGGTGCGATGTCACAACAACACACTCTGCAATAATGGACAGAATAAGCAACAGGAAAACACAAGGAATTGTTCACCCAGTTCGGTCTAACTACCTACGTCTGGGGGCTACCAAGCCAGGGATGAAATTCACTACTTGTAGATATAATTTACAGACTCAACACACCAGTTGACAATCTCCTAAACTTATACTCTACTAGTGACTTTCTACCTAAGAAACCACTTAGATATGAGAACACTACTCAATCCCCTAAAACACTCAAAGAACAACCTCTTTGAGATCCCTTGATCTTGCTTCCTAGCTTCGATAAATCAACAACTCTCTATTGCTTCACAGCTTCTAGAGAGGACAGAAAATTCAACACCTATTCAACCCTAGAATAGTGTGATTATAAGTACTCTAAACAAACCCTAGACTCTAAGCCTCCAGCTCTTGATCTTCAATCTGTTTTCTGTACCTTCTTCCTTGGTCTTGTGCGCTTTATATAGCTCCTTGAATTTGGATTGGATTTGTCACAATATTTGATCAGATTTGTTAATTAAAAACTGAATCTTTTAAAACAGATTTTATCCCCAAAATCTTTTTAAATCTTCCACCTTTTAATTCTCCAACAAACCTGCAATCAAATCTCCCATGTAACAGAAAATATCTAGCCCAAGATATTCTCATCCAACGAGTCAACACTCTCCACAATTCCAGCTAATACGCGACCCTAATAACAACAAGCCCATGCTGTTATTAGCTTCAGTTCTGCAGGTCTGATGTTACAACATCACCTATGTGACATCAGACATCCACTTCAGCAACTAGCAACCTTAACACAGCCCAGTATTAAGTGCAATGTTATGACATCAAGCCCATGACATCAAACATAGTTAACCTTCACAACTTAGTACAGCCCAGTACTAAGACTCAATGCTGCAACATCAACACCATGACATCAGCATTGAACACCTTGTTGTTTTACCAAAATTCCAGCCAATCCAGGAACTTACATAAATGTTCAAGTCTCCACATTTCTAACCAATGTGAGACTATTACACATACTACTCACACTTGTTATACTTAACAAAATAGACATCATATATCTATATCTACTTTATTTTTTAAATTAATATTTTATATTATTCACTTTAATATATATATATATATATATATATATATATATATATATATATATATATATATATATATATATATATATATATATATATATATATATATATATATATATATCGTTCTTATCATTGATATTATTATTTTAATTAATTATTTTTTTATATTTATTTTGTAGTGATCTATACTATTGAATTTCAAAAGCTTGAACTTCCGCATGCTCACATATTGGTTTTCTTGCAATCAAGTTATAGGTTTGTCCATCCTTATGATATAGAAAAAATATCCGCTGAGATTCCAGATAAAGATATAGATCCTGAGTTGTTTAAGATTGTATCTTATCTTATGATACATGGTCCATGCAGTGCTCAAAATAAAAAATCCCCGTGCATGCAAAAGGGTAGGTGTACGAAGCAGTTTCCAAAAAAAATTGTTCATGGTACAATTATTGATTCAGAAGGTTATCCTGTATATAGAAGAAGAGACAGTTGTATGTTCATTAAAAAAGGAGAATCATTTGTTGATAATAGATTTGTGGTTCCATATAACAAACATTACTTTTTGAAGTATAATGCTCATATTAATATGGAGTGGTCCAATCAATCGGGGTCTATAAAATATTATTTTTAAATATGTCAACAAAGGGCATGATCGTGTTACTGTTGGATTTTACAAGGGTGCTGATGATAGAGATAATTCTCAGATTTTTTATGAAATAAAGATGTACTTTGACTGTAGATATTTATCAGCATGTGAAGCTGCTTGGAGGATATTTGTGTTTGATATTAATTATAAAGAACCATCAGTTGAAAGTTTGAATTTTCACCTTGAGGATGAGTAGTACGTGGTTTTTTTTATGATGTTAACAAAAAACTTGTTGAAGCACGAAACCTTACATACAACGATTTCCCAATAAAGTTTGTATGGAAAGAAAGCGAGCATTGATGGGCTCCCTGTCAAATGGGTTTTTCAATTGGAAGACTGCATTTTGTGGCACTTGGGTCCGGTCAAATGTTCTATTTGTGGACTTTGTTGAATTATGTGAAAGGTCATATATTTTATGATGATATCAAAACAGTTAAAAATGTAAAATACAACACTTTTAAAGATGCATGTTTTGCATTGTGCTTGCTAGACAATGACAAGGAGTTTGTGGATGTAATTATAGAGGCAAGTCATTGGGGTACTGACAGCTTTTTTCGCAGGCTATTTGCAACTTTGTTGTTTTCTAATCAATTGTGTCGACCAAATTTTGTTTGGAATAACACATGAGAGCATTTGAGTGACGATATTCTACACAGACAAAGACAACTTTTGCATTTTGATGGTAGTTTATATTCTTAATGTGTGTGTGTGTGTATAATTCTTTAATTATTTTGTCTTAATTATAAATTCTTCTAAATTTTGCAGATTTGGTCTTGACTCTGGATCAATTGAAGAGTTATGCTTTGCCTGAAATTGAAATTTTGTCGCAAAGCAATAATGAGAGCTTAGAAAATCATCTAGACATGCCTCAGCCGGATAGGGCATTGTTACCAGAGAGACAACATCGATTGATTTACGATGAGTTGAACTACGATAGAAAATATTTAGATGAGGAACATCGTAAATTGATGTCAACAATGATAACTGAACAAAGGGGAATATATGATAGGATCATGACAAGGGTAGAAGAAAATAGGCCAAGTCTTTTTTTTGTTTATGGTTATGGAGGAACTGGCAAGACTTACATTTGAAAAACAATGTCTGCAGCATTGAGGTCGAAAGGTGAGATTGTCCTAACAGTGGCATCAAGTGGGACAGCTGCATTGCTAATTCCTGGTGGAAGAACCGCACACTCGAGGTTCGGAATCCCATTAAATGTTGATGAATATTCGACATGTGAAATAACTCTAAAAGACTATTAAGCTGATTTAATACGTCGTGCAAAGATAATCATATGGGATGAAGCACCTATGATGCACAAACATTATTTTGAAGCTGTTGATCGTACTTTGAAGGATATATTGAGAGCAAAAAAAAATTCCATTTGGTGGAAAGGTAGTTGTGTTGGGTGGAGATTTTCGTCAGATTCTTCCTGTTATACCTAAAGGAACAAGACAAGAAGTTGTTCATTCTACTATAAATTCTTCTCCTCTGTGGACTTTTTGTGAAGTGCTTACATTGACCTCTAACACGAGACTTCTATCCAGAGGTACAAATTCAGATGTTGAAGAGAGAAAGATTTTTTCATAGTGGATTTTGGGAATTAGTGATGGAAGTATCGGAGACGCAAATGATGAAGATATCAGAGTCCAGATACCACAATATTTGTTGATTACTAGCTTTGGTGATCCACTTTCAGCTATTGTTCAAAGCATGTATCCAGATCTAATGCATAACATGAGTGATCCATCATTTTTTCAAAATAGAGCTATATTGACTCCTAAGAATGCAATTGTGGATGCAATAAGTGTCTACATGTTGGATCTAACACCTGGAAAAGGAAAAGCTTATTTTAGTTATGACTCTCCATGTAATGCTAGATCAAATGTTGACATGTCAGATGATGTGCACACTCCTGAATTTCTAAACACCATTGTTTCTTCTAAACTTCCAAATCACAAATTAAGATTGAAAGTTGGAGTCTCGGTCATGCTATTGAGAAATATAGACACGTCTTTAGGATTGTGCAATGGCACCCGGTTGATAATTACAAAAATGGGAAGGTGTGTGCTTGAAGGAAAAATTATATCCGGTAGCAATATTGGTGAGAAATTTTTTATTCCAAGGTTATCACTGATTCCTTAAGATAAAATACTTCCTTTCAAATTTCAGCGTCGACAATTTTCATTGATTGTTTCATTCGCTATGACTATCAACAAGAGTCAAGGCCAGTCACTCAAACATGTTGGAGTGTATTTGACCCAATCAATTTTCTATCATGGACAATTATATGTTGCACTATCTAGAGTTACTTCAAAGATGGACTTAAAGATATTAATAACTACCGATAAAGGTGAAGATTCAAATGTAACTGAAAATGTGGTTTACAAAGAAGTGCTCCAGAATGTTCAGAGTTAGTTAGTAGATTATTTACATAAAACTACATGATTTCTTTTTATGATATTTAAATCTTTTTTTCATTTTCATTCAACTATTTGTTTGATACTAATCTAGATGTTATATATAACAATTCAAAATTGCCGTGCATAGCACGGGTCTGCGTCTAGTGTAACAATAAAGGAAAAAACGACTTATTCTCAAAGAGAAAAGAAACACGATGGGAATGATGCTCTCAAGTAAGTTTCAGCCTCTTTTTATTATTCTTCTACTTTTTGAAAAATGTGAAAATGTGTTTATGTAGGTTGTATTGCTGTTAGGGTTCTTTGAAATTTGGTTGATTCTGATGTTTATGCTCAAGAGGGTAGATGGTTAGTTTTTTTTAAGGATTTTCGGTTTTTGAGATGTTTACTGTTTGATGTTTTTTTTAAGTGAATACTTTGGTTGTTTGTGTTTTTTTTTTTTAATTCTGATGGTGTTTTTTTTAATCCCTCCCTCCTCTGTTGGTTACTATTGTTCTTATAGTCAAGAGAATTAGGGTTTGTATTATGATATCTGATGTAAGATTAACAAAATGATGATCTTAAACTCACTTTCTATGAAGACAGTCTGGTTTTATGCCAGTTCTGTTGCTTGTATTGTTATTCATGATAACCTGCTTTTCATTTTTGTTTTTGACTCCTTTTGTTTTGTCCTTATTTTCCATAAAATATTAATTGTTGTTCTGTTGTATTCTGCAGCAATAAAACAATAAAACAAAAAGAGACAGAGTAAAGGGACAATTTAGAATTCACAAAAAGCTAAATGTGTTAATCTGGTTACTGCTAATGCTAGTTACTATAACAAACAAGCCGTAAAAATATGGTAATGTTAGTTACTATAACAAACAAGTCATAAAAATATGCTAATGTTAGTTATTATAACAAACAAGTTGTAAAATATGCTAATGTTAGTTATTATAACAAACAAGTTGTAAAAATATGCTAATGTTATTTACTAGTTACTGCTAATGGTGCTACAATATACTTACTAATCTCATTTTAAATTTTGTTAAAAATGTTGATGTAGAAAAAAAACATAAAACAAAACAATTTTTTTTTAAATTTGCTGGATTATTGTAATAATAAAAAAAAAAGCTATTTATCAAAACTCTTTTTTGTCATTTTTATGATTTAAAATTTAATATATATATATATATATATATATATATATATATATATATATATATATATATATATATATTAATTTTGTTAAAAAATTTACGATGTAAAAAAAACATAAAACAAAACTATTTAAAAAATAAAAATAAAAATAGAGATAATAATAAGGATAATGTAAGGATAATAAAAATAATAATAAATAGAACCTAACTATAAGTGTGACAAGAAATTTTTTAAATCTAAATAAATGGAAACAAATAAAGTTACTATGTTTTTTTAGAATTTTGTTTTACTTTACAAAAGATAAACAAAGCTAATTATTATTATTACTATATTCAAACCAAACACAAAAATAAAAAACACTTTTGTTAAAAATGTTAACAAGACAACACCAAACAATACTTAATGTATTTTTGAAATGAAAAGCAATTCTACTTAATTAAAGTAAACCTTTAAGGACAAAATTTCTAAACTTTCAAAAATTCAATATAATGCAACAGGTGCCAATGTATTGCATTGATAGAAAAAATGTAACAATCAAACATATGAATGGTATGTCATAGGTGTAGGCATGAGTAAAACACAAATAACTCATTATAGCAAAAGTCATGCTATCCATAAGAGTCATGCTATCCATAAGACCGACTCTAAGAATTAGTTGAATTAAGCAATAGTAGCACAAACCATTGTTACCTAATTCCCGATCAGTGAACTTATGCATGAAAGATCTCTATGACCAAATGTAATGGTCATGAGAAATTATGCAACATGGGACACTAATGAATCATGAATGCAAATGACTTGGACACAAATGAGTGAATGCAAATGAATTAGGTGAAACAAATATATGTATATATATATATATATATATATATATATATATATATATATATATATATATATATATGAACCAGATCCTACTAAAAATGATTTTGTCGCCGGAATTTCAAAAATTTGTCGTTACATATAAAAGAATTGGGAACGTCGAAGACTAAATTGAAGGACGCCCAACCTAAAATTCACATATACTCTCATGAGCAATGCATTTGAGAGGGTTGACTAAGCAACACCTATATTTGAAATTCTTGAGATAATCTATATACACTTCAAACATCTTCTTGCTCTTACTAAATGAGAGCAACTTTTGGCCACAATTAAACTTAGTAGAAGTCTGTTGAATATCGTAAAAGTTGAAGAAAAATGTCAAAATGGGGACACCATTCATGAATTCACACCAGTAGTGAAAAACTTTAACATTGTCCTAACTCATAAGGTGCAGTGGTGATGGGGAGATTCCTAGATGGTTAATAACCTCCATCTCAAATTCGTTAAAAGGGATCCTGAACACCATCTGCGGGAAGAGGCATTCATGTAAAGGTGTGACACATGTAGAATATCGACTGCACATTATTTTGAAACTTTCAAGGGGGTAGCACCCCCCAATAGGAAGAAAGACCTACATAAGTGTTGTAGTGTATATATAGGTGTTGAGTTGTAATTCCTTGTGTCGAAGTGTCGAAGGAGGTTCCTTCACACAGGATTTCGACTTAGGCCTATTTTAGTAATGATAACTATTTTGGGCTTTTATAATTTTGGGCCTTGGCTTGGGGTGCAAGCTAACCTAAGTCTATAAATAGAGAGAACCCCTTATTTTTTGTAAGAAGTTTATAATTGAGAAATTGTATTCACAGTTTGCAGTTGCAAGTGAAATAATAGATTTTCCACAGTTTGTGGGCAGAGAGTTCTCTGCAGAAAAATTGTTCATCTTCTTCTCCAAAGTTTCTATTTCTTTTCTTTCTTAACCCTTTTCTTTTCATTGCCATTGCGTGTTTTGTTAACAATCTTGAGATCAAGATTGAATAGGAATTCCCAAAAGGTTTTGGGTTAATTCCAACATCTGGTATCTAGAGCTCCGGTTGCGATTTAAGGAAGGAAAATCGTGATGACGATGAATCATCCGAACGGGCACTTTCCGGCAAACCTTCCGATTCTCAAGAAAGATAATTATGAGAATTGGTGCAAGCAAATTAAAGTGGTTTTCTGTTATCAAGATCTTTGGGATCTTGTGAAGGAAGGAGTAACACCACTTGTAGAGAACGCGACAGATCAAGAAAAGGCTGCACACAAAGAGTTGAAGAAGAAAGATTATAAAGCTCTCTTTATAATCCATCAGTGCGTCGATCCAGATAACTTTGAAAAGGTTAGTGATGTAGAGTCAGCGAAGGAAGCTTGGGAGATAATTGAAAAATCGTTTGGAGGCGCAGAGAATGTGAAAGAGGTGAGGTTACAAACTCGCAAGAGAACCTATGAGTTGCTTCAGATGGAAGACAATGAAAGCATAACAGATTTCTTCACAAGAGTTACAAAGCTGGTGAATCAAATTAAGGTATGTGGAGAGGTGTTGACATCAAGATCAGTTGTTGCAAAGATCTTGAGGTCATTGGCTCCAAAGTTCGACCACGTGGTAGTAGCCATAGAAGAGTCGAAAGACTTATCAGTATTGACGAAGGAAGAGCTTCAAGGGACGCTTGAGTCTCATGAACAAAGGATGGCTGAAAGAGCTGCAGGAAAGTCGAAGAGTGATATGGCTTTGCAGGCGCAGTCAGAAAAGGAAAGGAAAGGCAAAAGAAGCTGGAATGGCAACAAAGGTAGAGGAGGAAACTGGTCGAATCAGAGAAAATCCTGGAATCAAGGCAACCAAAGAAGTGGTGCTGCAGGTAGAGGAAGAGGTTGTGGTCGAAAATCTGACAAAAGTCACATTTAGTGTTTCAATTGTCAGAAGTATGGCCACTATTTTAGTGAGTGTCCAGAAAAGAAGAAAAATCAAGAAATTGATGCAAAACTGGCAAAACATGAAGAAGAAGAGATGTTGCTGATGGTCATAACAAGAGATGAAGAAAGATTCCAAGATCAGTGGTACTTGGACTCAGGATGCTCATCACACATGACTGGAAGGAAAGATTGGTTTGTCAACATGAAGCCCTCATCGAAGAACATGATGAAGTTTGCAAATGACAACACTCTAGTAGCTGAAGTTGTTGGTGATGTTCTGATTATGAGGAGAGATGGCAAGAGGTCAACAATTTCCAATTTGTTCTACATACCAGGCATGAAGAGTAATTTACTCAGTATAGGGCAGCTGGTCGAAAAGAACTACAAGGTAGTTGTCGAAGACAAGATGATGAGAGTCCTCGACGCAGGTGGTAGGTTGATCTTGAATGCTCCAATGTCTCAAAATAGGACCTTCAAGATTGAACTCAATGTGATGGAGCACAAGTGCCTAGCAACTGCAACTAGCAGAGGTGAGTGGTTATGGAATTTTCGACTAGGCCGTCTCAACTTCAATGACATCAGAGAGCTAAAGAGAAGAAATATGGTTTCAGGATTACCAAAAATCGACATTCCAAGTGAAGTCTGTGAAGAGTGTGTTCAGTCGAAACAACACAAGAATAGCTTCAACTAGGATGCAGGAAGGAAGTCGAAGGCAATTCTGGAAGTCATATACTCTGATGTATGTGGTCCAATCCAGGTGGATTCGATTAGTGGCAACAGATACTTTGTCACGTTCATAGATGATTACAGTCGAATGTTGTGGACTTACCTCATCAAGAAGAAAAGTGATGTAATCGAGGTATTTTCCAGATTCAAATCCATGGTTGAAAGACAGAGTGGTCGAAAGTTTAAAATTATGAGGACTGATGGTGGTGGAGAGTATGTTTCGAAAGAGTTCGATGTATTATGTGAAAAAGAAGGGATTGTGCATGAGGTGGTGCCACCCTACACTCCACAGCAAAATGGAATTGCAGAACGAAAGAATAGAACCATCATGAACATGGTGAGAAGTATTTTGAATGGAAAGCATTTACCCAAAGAATTATGGGGAGAAGCGGTTTTGACAACAACATATATTTTGAACAGATGTCCGACAAAGAAGCTTGAAGGAATCACACCAGAAGAATGTTGGTCTGGTGTCAATCCTAGCCTCAGTCACTTGAAGGTGTTTGGATCTATAGCACATAGACATGTGCCAGATCAGTTGAGAAGGAAGCTTGATCACAAGTCGAATCAGACGATCTTGATAAAATATCATTCGACTGGAGGTTACAAGTTATTAGACCCAGTGAATAAGCAGGTAGTGATCAGTAGGGACGTGATCATAGATGAGCTTAAAGAATGGGATTAGACTGAGAATGTCAAGAAGGATTCAGTGAGAATCTCTTATGAAGAACCAACCACTGAAGTCGAAAGAGAAGTTCGACAGGAACAAGTCAGAGATGAAGCAGGCCCAAGCAGACCTCGACGAACAAGACACATGCCTGCAAGGTTGCAAGAATGTGTAATTACATCAGATGATGTGGTTGATGAAAAAGGTGAGTTGGTACATTATGCTTTCTACGCAGATGTTGAACCAGTCAATACAGCTGAGGCATTGAAAGATTCGAAGTGTGTGAAAGTAATGAATGAAGAGTTAGAGTCCATCGAAGTCAACAACACCTGGTCACTTGTTGAATTGCCTCAAGGCAAGAAGGCAATTGATGTGAAGTGGGTTTACAAGGTGAAGGTGAATCCTAGAGGAGAAGTAACTCGACACAAGGCGAGACTTGTGGCGAAAGGATTTCTACAGAAGGAAGGAATCGACTTCGATGAAGTGTTCGCACCTGTTGCTAGGATCGAAACAATCAGGTTGGATGTTGGTCTAGCAAATATGAACAATTGGCACACATGTCAGATGGACGTAAAGTGCGCATTCCTTAATGGCCCCTTAGATGAAGAAGTTTATGTCGCACAACCAGCTGGGTATGTGAAACGAGGCGAAGAAGGAAAGGTGTACAAGCTGAATAAAGCCCTGTATGGACTTAAGCAAGCTCCAAGAGCTTGGAATAAGAAAATTGACAGCTTCTTAAGGGAGAAGGAATTTGTGAAGTGTACGACTGAGCATGAAGTGTATGTAAGGAGAAGCAATAATGAATTGCTTATACTATGCCTCTATGTCGATGATTTGTTGATAACAGGGAGTTACAAGAAGGAGATCGAAGATTTCAAACATGACCTAAGTGAGGAGTTTGAAATGTCAGACTTGGGAAATCTCTCATATTTCCTTGGCATCGAATTCTATAAGACTAGTAGAGGTTTGATGATGCACCAAAGAAGATATGCAGGTGAAATACTCAAGAGATTTGAGATGCAAGATTGCAACCCAACTTCGACTCCAATTGAGACCAGAGTGCAACTGTCGAAGGATTCAGATGAAGATGATGTCGACCCAACCCAATACAGAAGACTTATTGGGTCACTTAGATACCTTTGTCACACAAGGCCTGACTTAGCATACAGTGTGGGTATGGTAAGTAGATTCAGGCATAAGCCAAAGGTATCACACCTAGCAGCAACGAAGAGGATACTGAGGTATCTGAAAGGGACTCTCGACTACGACATTTTGTTTCCTGCAGCTGATGAAGGGAAAGAATGCAAGTTAGTGGGATACACCGACTCTAGCTGGTGTAGTGATGTTGAGGATAGAAAATGCACAGCTGGATATGTGTTTATGTTAGGTGGTGCACCAGTTGCTTGGAGTTCGAGAAAGGAGCCAGTAGTGGCCTTGTCATCATGTGAAGCAGAATATATAGGTGCTTCTCTTTGTGCATGTCAAGAAACCTGGATGGTGAACTTGGTCGAAGAGATTACAAGGAAGAGTCATGGAGCAATTACCATGAAGATCGACAACATGTCAACTATCAACTTGGCGAAGAATCCAATAGCACACGGTCGAAGCAAGCACATCGAAACGAGGTTCCATTATCTTCGAGAGCAGGTAGCAGAAGGGAAGATGAACTTGGAACACTGCAGAACTGAGAATCTGATTACAGATATCATGATGAAGGGAGTGCAGATCGAAGTTTTCAGAAGACTAAGAGCCATGATGAATGTAGACAGCTTAGACACAATGAATTAGGTGGTGTATTGAGTTGTAATTCCTTGTGTCGAAGTGTCGAAGGAGGTTCCTTCACACAGGATTTCGATTTAGGCCTATTTTAGTAATGATAACTATTTTGGGCTTTTATAGTTTTGGGCCTTGGCTTGGGGTGCAAGCTAACCTAAATCTATAAATAGGGAGAAACCCTTATTTTTTGTAAGAAGTTTAGAATTGAGAAATTGTATTCACAGTTTGCAGTTGCAAGTGAAATAATAGATTTTCCACAGTTTGTGGGCAGAGAGTTCTCTGCAGAAAAATTGTTCATCTTCTTCTCCAACGTTTCGCTTTCTTTTTTCCTAACCCTTTTATTTTCATTTCCATTGCATGTTTTGTTAACAATCTTGAGATCAAGATTGAATAGGAATTCCCAAAAGGTTTTGGGTTAATTCCAACAATAAGGATGCTCAACAAACCGGTTATTTAAATAATCTATATTCATATCCAAATCCAGTTATTAAAAACTGGTTAATTATTAGTATGGTTTTAACCAAATCCATATTTTAGATATATTTTCAATATGGTTTTAACTAAATCCATTATTTGGACATCCATATCCAAAATAAAAACCAAATTAGTCAATTTTTTTTATAAAAAAAAACTTTGAAAATCTTTTTTTAAAAAAATATTTTTTTCTGAAAAATATATATTTTTTGGATTTTTTTTGTTCGGAAAAAAATTATTTAAAAAAACAAATTTTAGAAAATAAAATTATTTTTTTTTTGAAAAAAAAAAATTTTTTTAATTTTTTTTCAGTAAATAATTTTTTTTCAAAATATTTAAAAAAATGATTTTTTATAAATAAAAAAATATATTTTTTCCAAAAATTTAAAAAAAAAAATATTTTTCATTTTTGAACATAATATTTTTTCTTAAAAAAATATTATTTTTTTGAAAAAAAAATTCTTGAAAAAATATATTTTAAAATAAAATTAAATCAAAACTAATTATAAAATTGGTTATGAATATAATCGGTTTATAACCATTTTAAAAGATGAAATCCGGTTATGACAATTGGTTTTAATAACCGGTTATAACATATGGATTATTTATGGTTATGGATTGGTTATGGAAATTAACCGTCCATGAGCATCTCTATGTATATAGCAAGAGCAATTTTATCGTCTCCATAGGAACAAGTTGTGTTTTAAAGATCGTTCAATAATTTATATTACTTTAAGAATGGTTTATTATATGGTTGAGTGTTTGTGAATATTGAAATGCAAAATAACAGAAAATAAAATTGAACTTGCGGTGTTAACAATGAGAAAACTTATTGGGGTTAGATTTTATTGACCTATTCTCATGTAGCATCCTTGGCTAGTGAAATCCAATTCTAATCATCTATTAAAATTACTGCCCAAAGCTCTCATCGCATATCATGTCTGAGTCAACGACGTGAGATCAATCATATTATCTAATAGACAATCTCTCAATCTATTAACCAATACATCAGCATTAAGTTTCAACAGTTAATACAAATACTCAACCTAAACCTATGTCTAGACTTTAGTACATACAATAGATAAATAACTTGGATGTAGTAATGACCAGTACCTTTTGAATATCAAGTCATACCATAAAAATATGTTTTAGGTAGCTCATCTAAAAGTAGCATTAAGAATGAAGAACCCATCAATATTAAATCTTAAGAAGAATTTTATAGAACACCATAGTCGTGATCAAAACATGAGTGCCAAATGAGATAATTACCTACGCTTACTCGTCATAGCTTTATAATTAAGTCCTAGAAGAAAGAATTTAAATAACATCTGCGACGATTCCTCGAGCATCGCTTCCACCTTAAATCTTCCTCTCCATTTCTCTCTTGTTATGACTTGTGGTGTTAACCTAAATTTCTTTGAGAACTACCTCAATTCCACCGACGTGATCATTTTTTTAATAGAGTGGTACTTATATTTATAACACTTGAATAAGTTGCTGGACATGTGACTCCACAAACAAGAGGGGGGAGTTTTGTGTTTCAGAAAATCAGTAATTTGAATAACTTTTTTGTTCAAAGGCTTTTTTTATAAATGTACCATTGATTAGAGTTTCCCATAATTCAAAATTAATACTTTGAATAAATATTCTAAATCAAGATTTATGTATTTTAGACCTAACATCATTAAACGGTGGAGATGTGTTTAGGAAAGAGATCTTGTTTAAAAATGTGTTTGAAGTCGTCTTCCTCTTGAGACTATTAGTCCTAGGACAAGATTTAGGCTCTGCTGCTACTTGTTGGACATGTGACTCCACACACAAAAAGGGGTGAATTGTGTGTTTAAGAAAAATGGTAGTTTTAATTTTTTTATATTATTTTCATAGTTTAAAAACATTTTAAAGAAGTTTTTCAAATAAGCAGTGGAAAGTTAATAATGCAGAACATAAAGAGTTAAAGGAGATATTGTTGTGAATTAGGATGCCTTAAAACAAAGTATACTCAGTTTCTTTATAGGCAAGAAACATACAAGGGTTAGGGTTCAAGCTAACTTAGGGTACAAGCTAACTTAAACAATTAGATCCTTAACACAAGGCCCAATTCAACAGCTACATACTGGAACATAATTCGAATACAGCATGTAGGTCTTCGACAACAGCATGTGAGCAGACTTTGACGACATGCTAAACTAGAGTTTGATCCAATATCTCATAAATCTCCATCTTGGATCTAACTCTAACATCAAGAAACAGACTAGTTTTCTTCATGCAGCTTTATCAACTGCATACAGTAGAAAAACTTGCAACTGGGCAACATCTTGGTGATCATTTCATCATTATGATCTGTCGAAACCTTCAGCACTTGGACTTCTCCATGCTCGATTACCCCTCTGAGGAAATGCAGCCTCACATCAATGTGTTTGGTTCGCTCATGATAGGTTGAATTCTTCGACATGTGTATTGCATTTTAACTATCACATTTAACAATGACAACTCGACCTTGAAGTTTCAGCTCCTTTGCAAAAACTTCAAGCCACATTGCTTCCTTCACATCTTCAGTTAGGGCAATATATTCTGCTTTAGTGGTTGATAAGGTAACAACCTTCTGAAGTGTTGTGTTCCAACTGATTGTTGTGCCAAACATAGTGACACATATCCAGAAATAGATTTTCTGGAATCCATACAACCTGCATAATCAGAGTCGACATATCCTTCGATTGCTGCTTTACTATCTTCACCCAAGGCTCCACCATAAATTAGGACTCTGTCCAGAGACCCATTTATGTACCTTAGAATCCATTTCAATGCTTGCAAGTGAGCCTTTCCAGAATTCGTCATGTACCTGCGTACAAGACTTACTGCATATGTTATGTCGGGTCTAGTATAGACCATAGCATACATCAAAGGACCCACTATATTAGCATATGGAATTCTATTCATATAATCTCTTTCAACATCATTACTGGGACACTGATCTATACTCAGCTTGAATCTAGGGTTTGTCGGAGTCACAACAGGCTTTGAATTCGACATACCATACTTTTCGAGAATCTTTCGTAGTTATGCCTCTTGAGATAAACATAATTTCGACTGCTTTCTATCTCTTCGAATGTCAATCCCAAGAATTCTGGACGTAGCTCCCAGATCCTTCATGTCAAACTCCTTATTGAGTTCATCCTTCACCCTCATTACATCTTTGACATTGTTGCTTGCTATTAGAATATCATCCACATAAAGCAACAAAATAATAAATGAATTACCAGGTCGAAATATGAAGTAAACACATTTGTCGAACTGATTCCTAATGAAACTTATGCATGCCATGAACTTGTCGAATCTCCTATTCCACTATCGAGGAGATTGTTTTAGTCCATATAAAGATCTCTTCAGCTTGTACACATAATCTTCCTTCCACTTTTTGACATACCCCTCAGGTTGCCTCATTAGGATTGTTTCATCTAGATCACCATACAAGAACGCAGTCTTCACATCCATCTGTTCCAGTTCAAGGTCGAATTGTGCCACCGTGGCAAGCAATATTCGAATGGATATGTGCTTCACAACAGGAGAGAACACATCATTGAAGTCGACATCTTCTTTTTGAGTGAATTCCCTAGTGACCAATCTTGCCTTGTATCTCTTCGACACCACTCCTTCGATTCCTTCCTTAACTTTGAAAATCCATTTACAGCTCATTAACCTGGCTCCAGTAGGTTTCTTGATCAGTCCCCATGTGTTGTTATCATGAAGAGATTTCATCTCATCATCCATGGACTTCAACTATTCAGTCTTTTTTCGACTCCTCATAACTTCCTTATAGTCTCTAGGTTCTTCGTCGAGAACCTCACTTGCAGAGATTAAGGCATAAGCTATAAGATCTACATACCCAAGTCTCTGAGGTAGCTTGATGACTCTCCTCGACTTGTCTCTTGCTATCAAGTAGTCATTATCAGTCTCCTCATTTTCGACAACAAATTCTGCTTCTTCTTCGATTTTATCTAGGATACGCAATTCAGCATCAACATGCTCCACCTCAACTGGAATCTCTCCCTGTTCCAGCTCTTTGCCAGCATCATCAGTTTTCTTGATGTCCTTCTCTGCTTCATTGAAAACTACATCTCGACTGGTGATACACCTCTTGTGACCTGGCTCTAGGCATCATATCCTATAAGCTTTGACTTCTTCAGAGTATCCCATGAACATGCATTTCAGAGCTCTAGGTTCGACCATGTCTTACCTAATGTGAGCATAGGACACGCATCCAAATACTCTCAGTCTGTCGAGCCTAGATGGATGTCTCGACCAAACTTCTTCAGGTGTCTTCATATCCAACGCAGTCGAAGGACATCTGTTTATCATATATGTTATTGTCGAAACAACCTTAGCCCAAAACACCTTCTTTAATCCAGCACTAGTCAACATGCATCTAACTTTTTCCAAAATAGTTCGATTAAACCTTTATGCCAAACCATTTTGTTATGGAGTACCTGCAGTAGTTTTGTGCCTTGCAATACCTGAGGCAGCATAAAGATTATCGAACACCTCATTGCAAAATTCAAGGCCATTGTCGGTTCTCAACCTCTTGACTTTTCTGGAAGTCTGATTTTCGACCAGAGTCTTCCAACCTTTGAAATTTTCAAAAGTTTCATCCTTAGTCTTCTGGATGAATACCCATAACTTTCTGGAATAATCATCGACTATGGATAGAAAATACCTTGCTCCTGAATGTGATGGACACCTTGCAGGCCCCCAAAGATCAGCATGGATGTAATCAAGGGATCCATGAGTTCTTTGTTTGCCTTTGTTGAACTTTACTTTTCAAGATTTTCCAAGTACACAGGGTTCACAAAATTTCAGCTTTTCGATTTTGTCTCCTCCAAGCAGATTTTGTTTCCCCAATTCGACCAGACCCCTTTCACTGACATGGACCAATCTCACGTGTCAAATTTCTGTCTTCGACAAAGGTTTCGTGGATGCAACATTTATCGAACCACTTACAACTTCAGCCTCAAGGGTATACAAGCCTTGTTTCTTCACGCCTCTCAAGACTTCCTTGGACCCCTTCATGACTCTTAGGATACTTTTTCCTCCTTGAAAAATTTATCCCTTCTTGTCTAATTCCCCAAGAGAAATTAAATTTCTCTTCAAATCAGGTACATATCTGACTTCAGTCAATAACCTTATTGACTCATCATGGAGCTTGAATCTCACAGATCCAATACCTACAATTTTGCAAGCTTTGTTGTTTCCCAGCAGCACTAATCTACCATCTTGATCATATAGCTCCTCGAACAATTCTCTTTTTGGAGTCATGTGCCAAGTGCAACCTGAATCCATAATCCACTATTTTCTTGAGTCGCCGCTTGAAACCACAAGAACATCAGATGATTCGAAGTCATCTTGATCAATGGTTGCGTTGCCATTATCTTTACCTCCATGATCTTTCAGGGATTCAGGGCACACCTTTCTTGTGTGAGCCTCGGTTGGTTGCAGAATAGCGGCAAGCAGCGAAAATATTTATTTTTGGAAGAATTCCCTCCGGGATTTATGTCGTGTCCATAGAGATCGGTTCGAGGGAAAGAATGTTGTTCGACAATCTCTCGCGTTTATGAGTTTGGATTATAATGGTTTCAAACAAGAAAACAGAAAAGTAAATATCAACATAAAAAGAATTCATTCTTCAGAGAAAATAAACTTATCAGGCATACATATAATCCAGTCATCACAAACATAAATTTGTCGATCATTTTCACTATACTACAATACTCGTCAAAATCATCCAGTATCGCTCACAACAGTGTCCATCTCTGGCACACTGAGTTGAGAAAGCAACCGTATCACTCTCTTCGTCACTCTCGCGCACGAAGCCTCGAAACAAGGAAGACATTAAGTTCCGACACCATAAAGATTATCATCTAAATCTATCTCTAGCATCTAGACAATAGATATCCATCCCTAATCAAGATTTGTGACGTTTATCTCTAACACAACACAAATCCAAACATAAATGCAAAAAGATCAAGGAAAACATCGATAATGATTTGTAAAGCAAGCTTTTATACAATATTATGATCAACAAAGATACATATGTTCAGAGTAACTATACAAACACCCAACACAAAAGAAATTACAAAAAGAGAGAAAGAGAGATAAACCAAAACCTCCCGGTTGTCAACCCGATTGATGAAGATCCAAATCCGATTCTTCAAGATGAAAAATCCATGTGTTGTTATCAAGTTCTCTCATCAAAGAATGAGGTTGATGACGTTGAGAGACCAAAAAGCACTCCCAAACATCATAACCTAAAAAATGAAC
This sequence comes from Lathyrus tuberosus, assembly GCA_022829125.1. NCBI lineage: Eukaryota > Viridiplantae > Streptophyta > Magnoliopsida > Fabales > Fabaceae > Lathyrus > Lathyrus tuberosus. Next base: position 1,128,351 of record JALAZF010000399.1, read on the forward strand.
TAAAAATAAGTTATATACAAAAAGCTGTCACGACGCCACCGCCCGGCGCTAGATTGGCACCGCCCGGCACTGGCTTTAATTATACTCACACCAGCTGTACAAAAGACCAGCCTGACAACAAATATCTAGTACCGCCTGGCGCTAGCCAAAGTTCCTAGAAAGCTACTGGAAGTCTTATTTCAATTCTCTTCCATCGCCGCACCGCCCGACGCTCAAAACACACCGCCCGGCGCTCAAAATGTACCGCCTGGCGCAGCAGACAGCAAAAATTTTGCATTGTTTTATTCGTAACTTCTGAACCGTAACTCCGTTTTTCGTCCGGTTTGAAGCGCTGGAAAGCTTATTCAATGCTCTATACAATAGTGGAAAAATCCCACTGCTAGAATACCTACAAAAATGAGATAAAATCAATTAAAATCAATGATATTTACACAATAACGCAATATATACACTATAACGTAAAGTAAACGTATTTATAAACAAAGTGGGGTTTATTCAAACGTTTGTAACAAAAAGTATCGATAAGTGCAACAAAACTTATACACTAAAATAGCTACAATTTGCACTTATCACCCTCCTTCTTACAATGATAGCATCGAATACCAGATGCTTCGCCACTATAAGACTTCTGCTGACTTTTACCTTTCTTCTTGTCGAACTTACCATCCTTTCGCAAGAATTTTCCCTTAACTTCCAAACCTTCACCAACCGTCGAAGCTTTATGCTCCTTTTGTCAGTTCAGGTCTTTAGAATATAAGGCTAATTGAACTTCTTCAAAGCTCAGGGATTCCCTTCCATACAGGAGAGTTTCTGTGAAGTGAGCATGTGTTCTGGGCAAAACGCATAACAACAACAGTGCTTGATCTTCATCATCGATCTTCACATCAATATTTTCAAGATCAAGAATCTGCTTGTTGAACATATCCAACTGCTCAGCCAATACTTTGTCTTCACTCATCTTGAATGAATACAAAGCTTGCTTCAGGTAGAGTCGATTCACCAGAGATTTGGTCATGTATAAACTTTCAAGTTTCAACCATAACCACGATGTCGTAGTCCTTTTTGATACCTGTCGAAGAACCTTATCACCAAGGCTCAACAATATTGCATTGTGGGCTTTATCTATCATGGTCGTCTTTTCTTTTTCCGTTAATGCAACGCCCATGGCTACCTCTCCCTTCAACACTTCCAAACACCCCTGCTGAACCAGTAGGGCTTTCATCTTCAAGCGCCACATACCGAAATTGTTCACTCCGATGAAATTTTCAATCTCATACTTTGTTGAAGGCATCTTCCTCCACGCTCACCGCACCAATTTGTTGTGAATTAGGATTCCTTAAAACAAAGCATACTCGGTTTCTTTATAGGCAAAAAACACATAAGGGTTAGGGTTAACAAGGAAAAACAAAGAAAAACAACAAGGATTGGTTATAATTTCTATTTTTTACTTTCTCTATCGATCAGATTACAAGTACTCAATAATAACAAATAACTCTCCCACCCTAATTAGAATTTGCCACACCTAGAATGAGAGATTAATATGCTATTTATAATAAACCTAACATACAAAACTAATTGGCCTTTTAACAATTACCAATTACAAGTTAACTTAGGGTACAAACTAACTTAAACAATTGGATCCTTAACACAAGGCCCAATTCAACAGCTACATACTAAAACACAATTCGACTACAGCATGTAGGTCTTCGACAAAAACATGTGAGCAGACTTCGACGACATGCTAAATTAGAGTTCGATCAAGTATCTCACAGATATAAATAACATCAAGAATTCTAGAGGTTCAGTAAAAAAGAAAAGACCTAATCCTCTCCCCAAAATTTGTTCTTAAGAGTATCTAGTAAATCTTAAGAGCTTTTAGTAGGTTGAACTCTCGAACCCCCTTTTACAAGGAATGAAGTTTCATGCTAACTTCCAACCAAACAACAAAAAGAGGAGAGAAGTTATTAGTCTTCTTTCTAAACGACGAATTGAAGCGGTTAGTCCCCAATATAAGTCAAAATTTCGCACGAGCTTATCTTGAACCAAAGTGAGCTTTTAAATTGGGATAAACTCATGAACTGAACCAAGTTTTAAATAGGATGATCACAAACCACTGATATTTTATACCAAGCTTGTCTCAAACCAAAGCAAGCTTTTAACAGGGTTGAGCTTACGAACCAAAACGATGACTTAGAATCTAAATCCCCAAACCAAAGCTTTTAACGAGTCTAGCTTTGAACCCAAATAAACAATCCCTTTTGGATAAATTATTCAACCAAGATAAAAATATTTCTTGGTGAATTTACAATAATACTCTTCCAGAATACAAAAATTCCTCAATAAATAAAAGAACTTTCTCAAAAGCGCTACGGCTAAAATATGTGAGAGAAAGTTTGAAAATATTTTTAGAGAGAGAGAGTGAGGAGTGAGATGAATACTCATGTTTCTGGATTTGAAAAAAAGAAGGGAAGGGCCTCTACATATAGGCTAGAGGTGAGCACAAAAAAGGAAAATTTATTGGGCCAAAATTTATGAGCCGATTGATTGGCACTTTGTTCCATTTGGTTGGATGCCCTAAAATAATCAATTATAAAAGTTAAAAAAGAAAAGAAAATATCCAAAGACATTTTTGTTCGTTAAGATGTTATCCTAAAAGTTTAAGGACAATTTTTTCACTAACCCAATCGATTAAGTAAGAGCGCTAATCAATTGGACAATACAAATCATGTCTAAAATTATTCAGACAGGTCCTGATTCAACTGACACGTCTCCAAATTTTTTTATAGGATTTTTTAAATAAATAGAGGCTTTAAATTTCATTTGTGTGTGGTGTGTGTGTGTGATTTAGTCTTATAACTTTATGAAGAAGCCCTTAATATTTCTACAACGTATGGTTCACTCATACGTGGCAGGGTGGACGGGCTTTTACACTTTGAAGCTTCAAGTATTGTCAAGTAAATAAATCATATAGACAATTGCTTGAATCTTACTTGCATATGAGGCTTGAAATATAATCAATTTAAGTACTATCATTGGAGGATGTTTGCAGTGATCATCAAACCATAACTTGTCTGCTTGCATCTTTGACCGCTTTACATTGTCAAATGCTCCTTTTATTTGTCATCATCAATTTGTCATTATCAAAATCACATTGACAAAGGCAAACTATGATAGATCTATTTGGCTTTGATTACTTATCTTGAATACTCTACAAAACATGTTTTCACACTCTCCCCCTTTTTTATGATGACAACACATCTCTCAAGGAAGTGGTAAAAGAAATAAACAAATATATTTTGAGGGTTTTAAACTTCCCATCAATTAAGTAGAGAGTATACTTCACTCCCTTCAAGATTATACTTCTTCCCTTTTGTCAAAATAAAAAAGAAGGGTAAAGAATTCATTGCGATAATTTAAATATGCAAACATAAGCATATTTAGAAAAGGAAAACGCCACACCTTATTAATTTATATCATACTGGAATTGAATTACAAAAAGCTGAAAATTGCGTAATTCAAAAATAGTGCAAAAAAACAAGAAAGATAAACACCTAAGCATATAAGTGAGATTATCCTTCATTAAAGTCATCATTTGGAAAAAAATCTTCTGGTAGTTGCGCTAGGTCTGAGATGAAATGATGGGCTATGAAGTCAATTTTGTTATTTTTTATATCAATCTTTTTTATTATAACCTTGATTAGATTTTCCGTTGAAGGTAGTTGTGGGATAAGGTAGTTAAAGTCATCTAAATCTATAGGTTCTTCTTGACCATCTACCTTTCTCTTCTTTTATTTGAGGGCTTTTCAATCACTTTTCCATTGCTGATCTCATATATCACTGATTTTTCTATTTTTGTTACATCTTCTAAATACTCTTCTTCTCCAAAGATGAATCGGGTGTGTTCTAAGATCTTTGTGATCAGATTACCACATGGAAGGCATACTCCTTCTTTCTTACTTCCTATCATGTATTATATTACTTGATTTTCCCAATTTGCCTTGGTTTTGTTCTCTATCACCGATATAGTTTCAATATCACATTAAGTTATGAGGCCAAAGTTGCTCTTTCTTGGAAGAAGTATGTGATTGATCATATAATGGATTATACAACTATAAGGATGGATGTATCGAGCAGTGCATGAAATTGGTATAGAGTGTGATGTATTCTTCATGAGAGAGTGCAACATTCTTGTGTTTGAATTTTTATCTTTTATCTTCGAGCTTGAGGACTATATCTTTACGTGGAAGATTTAGGATGTTTGCAAACTCTTTCAATGACAGAGATATCCTATCCCTCTTTACTTCAGATTGAATAATTCCATCGGTGAAGTAAAGATTTGAAAAATACATCTTAATTAATGATGGATATGTAATATCCCCAAATTTTAAATATTTTTTTTAATAATTCTACAAGTTATTATTTATTCAATTGATTATTTTATGAATGAGGAATTTGTCAAAATTATAAAACTATCAATTTTATTAAATTTGTATACTTCAAATTTATTTACTGTATTCTTTAAAAGGAGTGAGATATGTATATTTTAAAATAATTAATTTTTAATCAAATATCAAACCTACACATTTTATGTATTTTATAATCCTATCATATTTAATTGATTCGATGTGACAGTGATAAAAATAATTATTTTTGACATAATTAATTATTTGATGAATTACTATTTTTATTTAATAATTAATTAAATGTATAATTTATTTTCATGAAAATTATTTGAGAATTTTTCTTTTAAATATGTTAACTATAACTTTATTTTATTAAATTATTGGCTAAATTACAATTTTGGTCCCCTGTTTTGGTTTACTCACGGTTTTAGTCTCCCATTTTCTTTTTAAACAGTTTTGGTCCCCTATCTCAATTTTGATCCAACTGTTCATGCACTGTTCATGTACGGTCATGCACTGTTCATGTACGGTACATGTACAGTCAACGTTTTTTTTTATCAAAATTTTGATGTGAGACCAAAACTGTTTAAAAAGAAAATAAGGGATTGAAACCATGAGTAAACCAAAATAGAGAGAGACCAAAATTATAATTTAGCCTAAATTATTTAATCAATTTTGTGTGTGTGATCGTAGTATATTTAGCTAGTTTTATCTTAATAATTTAGAAAATATGATTTAACTTCTTAGTAAAAAAATTCAAAATCGTGTTTCTCTCTTCATGAATCGTTATATTTTGTGTCCCTATCCATCATTAACAATGAATCTCATTAATTCAAAATAAACAGACAGTAAGACAACACAATTAAATGGGGCTAGGTGAACATAATAATTTGTTTAAATTTTTATAATAAATTCTGATTTTTATCTCATTAAATTCAAAATGAAATTGTTTCTTACTTTGACGTATTAACTATGCTTAATACAAAATTATTCCATTCAAGTTGATGTCTCTTTTCAATTTTCATTTAAAACCTCGATTTTTCAAAAAAAAAAAAAGTACACATCTACCTCTACATAGAAAAAAAAGAGATATTTCACGCTCGTCAATTTGATCGTGAGAGTCTATCACGTGTGAAAAATTAGGAGTGTTTCTAGGAAGAAAAACGCCAAAGTGTTTTCAGGAAGAAAAACGCCTAAAATAAGGGCTCTTCCCCATGCAATTCGAAAATAAATAATGGATTTCATGTCGGTAAAATGCTTATGTTCTATTTTGATTTTTTAAAAAAATAGAATAGTTTTATTAAAAATATAATATATGGTGATCAATTTATCGTGCTAATAAAAAAAATATATTGAATGGTGATTTTCTTCTATAGAAAAAAATTTAAATTAAATAATAATATATAACTTTATTATATTTATTTACTATTGATTTATTTTTATCAAATAAGGAAAATAAATATTTTTATGATTTTGTGATATATTTTGGAACAGTTTTAATGTTTGTATATAAATATTTATGTAATATCTTTATTTAAATGGTTGGTTAAATATTATATCAAATATATGATTACGGTTACTTTTGGATTGTGGGTGTTGCCTTGATTTTATATTAAAATATTAAATATATATTGTCCCATTACAAATATTAAGAATACATGTTAATATTTTAATTTTTGTGACTGTTATTATAAATATGAAAGAATGAGAAATATTTTATATGGAATAATATATGACGAGGTATTATGTGGAATATTGTTATATGATGTTTAAGATTATCTTGATGTACTTGATGGTTTTAATATTATTTATAATATGAGTTTCCTATTTCTGTGAGTGGTGCATTAAAATTAATTATTTTAGTCATGTGCATGTTGATGTGTTACTATATGGATTATATGTTTGTCTTAGTGGCGGAGTTTGCCTTAATGGCGGGTTTGTATTTTTCATCATCATGACATGGCATATGCATTTCTGTATGGTGCCTTAGTGACGGATTATTTTCCCCATTGCTATGGGATAAATTATGTGTGGTTCTTGTTTGTCAAAAAAAATTATGTGTGGTGCCTTAGTGACGGGTTTATTTTTCCAATTGGTATGAGATGAATTATGTGTGGTGCCTTAGTGGCGGGCTGAATATATCTGAATCATATAGTATTAAGAGCATGCATAATTGCATTCTTGCTTCTCAGTGGCGGAACCAGAAATTTTTTGAAGTCTGGAAAAAATTTTAAAGACCGCAAAAATTTGTATGAAATATGACTGTTTTAAAATTATGTTTAATAAAACCGCCACTATTTACATTAAAATATGACAGTTTTATAAACTTACGTAGTGTTAATAGAAAAATGGCAGTTTTGACCGCCTTTATTTTGACACGTCAGTTCCTTTACAGTAAAATTTGTTTTTATTGTTTTTTTAAATCGAATATTTTCTTTTACAATTGTAGAAATTGATCTATAGAATTGTATAGAGTCCTAATATATTTTTTATATATTTGAGGATAAAATTTATTCTTTTCTACTTCTTTTTTACAACATTGTACATTTTTTTTTAATTTTAGTAATTGCTACTTTTATGTTAATTTTTATTTCTTCTAAGTATTCATTTTTAATTTTTAATTAATTTGATCATAAATTACAACTTTAATCTTTATTTCAATTCTTGCACTTTTTGTAATGTAGTTGAATTTAAATATTATAATATCAAAAAATTTGATGTAATGTATACTTAATTGCATAAAAATATAATTTTTTGCATAATTTATAATTTTTTGATTTAAACATGTATTTTTATGCCTAAAAATATAAAAAATTTGGTTTAAACCATAATTTACAACATTATACATGTATTTTCTTCATAATTTATAATTTATAATTTAATTTTTGGTTTAAATTTGTATTTTTCTACATTTTCATTAAGTGTAGCAGTTTAAACCGCCATAATAGCACTTTTATAATTTAATTTTTGGTTTAAATTTGTATTTTTCTGCATATTCATTAATTTTGGCGATTTAAACATCCGTAATAGCACTTTTATAATTTAATTTTTTATTTATATTTATATTTTTCTGCATTTTCATTAATTGTGGCGGTTTAAACTGCTGTAATAACACTTTAATAATTTAGTTTTTGGTTGAAATTTGTATTTTTCTGCATTTTCGTTAATTGTGGCGGTTTAGACCGCCGTAATATCACATTTTAACCGCCGTACTTTTCAAAATTGTGGTGTAAAGAAGAAATTTTTTTTTGCCAAAGGGGCCTTAAAACCGCCCATATTGCTTCTTGGTATTTTGATTTATGTTGTTGGAATGGTGTTTTAAATATATTTATATAGATATGAGTTATGCGTTCTTTTGTTGAATGGGTGATAAATCTTTATTTTTGATATTTTGAATTTATATTTTTGATAAAGTATTAATTAATTATTATAATAATATTGATAATGTTTTTGTGAATAATGTGTCGTAAAGACAAAAGCTTGATAATAAAAATCAATTAATTTATGTAATGATATATTTTGTTAAAAGTATATTAAATATTTATTTGACTTAAATGCAATTTTGGTTCTTTTAGTTTGCGATTTTAAACAATTGGTCACCCCATTACAAAACCAGCGACTTTGGTCCTTTAATTTGGCTGGTCTTTGAATTTTTATGATCCCCTCTATTTTTGAGATAAAAAATTAATTTTTAATGATATTTTCTACTAGCATCCATTTCAACCTTGTGCCCAAGAAGACAATAAGAAATGCATTGTTGGGTTTTATAAACACTAAAATTGTTTATGAAAAAAACAATGTGGGACTCCAAGCTTGTACCATATCACCCTCTTCCTTGGCTTCATCTTTCAACTGACTCTTACTAAACAAAACAATGTTTTTGGGACATGTTACCTTCTTCAGCCCATGTGAGTATTATTCATTCAACGTTGTTTCCTTTCCGTTGAATAAATCACATCATTTGTTTGAAGATTCAGTTTCCTCTATTGTTCTGCAACTACTTTTTGAGCTATGATTTCAATTTCCAATTGACTATAACTATGATATGATTATTGATTTCCCCTTACAGATCCTTGATTAAGAAACAAAACTCTTAAATTGCAAGTTTCAGATGCCAGAATAACACCCTTTTTTAACTTAAAGTAGGTGATTGATGTTTATACTGGACTAAATGTTTTGCTTCAAGGTGGAAAACTTATAAGGCCATAGTTATTGATAGATTCGTCTACGATCGATCCATAAACTTTAATAAATCTTTCTGCTATAATATCTAACTATATTTTAAAAGCAAAAAGGTAACATAAAATGAAATTATGTCCAAGTAAATTACATTTAACTTGAATTGCAATTGTGAATTTGTTATTCTTTCTAGCACCATAGAATTTATATATATCATACACTAATAATTGACCGTTCGCCGAAATTCCTTCACATAACATTACAGCCTTGTATGATAATTACATAACATTGCTAAAACTGTTACAGCAAAGTTTTCTTGCTTATGGCACACAAAAAATTAGTAATGGTGGCTTTGAGGAAACACTTCTCACCACAAAATCCTTATTCCTTTCAATGGGTAAAAGTACATTATATTATGGAGGAGCAGGGAGTGGTTCTGTAAGTAACATGCTTAAAATTGGGATAAGATTATTAACACTCTTGATTCTCTAAGTCATTTTATTGTGAGTACAAAGCATTATGTCCAAAAAAAATATTGTTGTGTTTAGTAAGAGTCAGTTGGAAGATGAAGCTAAGGAAGAGGATGAAATGGTATAATTGGAGTCCCACATTGTTTTTTTCATAAACAATTTTAATGTTTATAAAACTCAACAATGCAATACTTAATGTACTCTTGGGCATAAACTTGAAATGAATGCTTCTATGAATTGGGCTTAGGCCCAGTAATTCATCTCAACGTTTTTAATAATTAATTTCTAAAAATATTAATTAATAAATTATCATAGTCATCAATGACACATATCTTTTTTCATCATCCCAATCATCAATGCTACATATGCAAAAGTGGAGGAAGACCAAAAAAATTCAAATACCATCCAAATTAAGGGATCAGAATCGCTGATTTTGTAATAGGGGACCAATTGTTTAAAATGCCCAAACTAAGGGGACTAAAAATGTATTTAAGTCAATTTATTTTGAGTTGTTTGTATATAATTTTAGACTTTGATTTTAATATTTTTATTCTCTATTTTTATAAAATTTGGTGATATACTTTTTATGTATTTTTGGAAGAAGAATAGCATATTTGTGTTTTCTGATTTTAGATTCTTTATTTAGTTTTGTTTTGTATGGTTGTGGATTATGGAAGTTGACCCCCTAAAAATCTAACATTTTAGGTACTAATGAAATTGAAGATTTGAAGTGAGTCGGTATTGCGTGATAGTGGGGACAAAAAAATGGGTTTTATCAAACATATTTATTTTAGTCTAAATCGGTCTATTTTCAAACATGGAACTGTAATTTAATTTAAAATAAAATAGAATATTTAAATTGTTAATTTATTTATGTTAGATGCGGAGTAGAAATTTGGATTAGTTTTTACTCCAATAAGTAATAATAAGTTTTCTTTTTAATATAAATTATAAAAAAATAATAATAATCATATTTTTAAAGTAAAAATAAATTTTTAAATAATGTCTTTGACCAAAAATTCTTAGTGTTACAGGATACATGTTTCTTAAGGGTTTGAGGACTATATATTCACAAGGAAGATTTAGGATGTTTGCAAACTCCTCCAATAAGAAAGATATCTTATGGCTCTTTACTTCAGAATGAATAATTTCATTAATGAAGTAAAGATTTGAAAAGAACATCTTAATAAATGATGGATACGTGTTTCTTGAGGGGTTTCAAAGGAAGGTGGACATGTTTAGTTCTTTAAAATTCTTAAAGATTTCACATTCTTTAAAAGCTTATGAATCTAATGTGTAAATTCTCAAAATGTTTCTATTAGAAAAATCTTGGAGGAGTCTCATTTCTTATTGTTGAGTGGTGAAAGAACCAAAGATGGGACGGGAGGAAAAGATTTTCCTTATAGGATCCATGATTATTTTAGGAGAATAATCTCACACTCACACAATTAGAGAGAAAAATAGGCAATGCAAAAGAGTGAGGAATAAATAGCTATTTATAGCGTGCCTCTTGACTATTTTGAACGTGTAAATTTTGAAAGAAATCAATGAAGATTGTGCACATTCAAAAATAGATCACAATCATTTTAAAAGTGGTGTGCCAATCGATTCTCTTACGGCTCCAGTCAATTGGATAATCAGATTTTCCAAGATTTTGAGCGATTTTCATTGAGGTAAGAATATGATTGACTTGGAGACTATATTTAGATCAAATTTGATTTGAAAATATGCACGCCAAGCTTGTCCAATCAATTAAATCATGGTGTCAATCGATTGAGCTCACGTGAGTCAACCTACTTGGTGCATTTTGGACTTTGTGCTAGATTTGTTTTCTCTTTTGCACCTCTGCCTTACTTTATTTGCACCCCCTTACTATAAATGACTAGAAAGCTCACTTATTTTAGTTAGCATAATAATTTTATTCGGTGAGAAAAATTAAATATCCACTATTTTAAAGGATTTAATTAGAGTTTTCTATTTATTTCAACTTTAAAATAGTGCTCTACCTCAAATATCAAGAGGACTTGATAAAAACTCCCCTATTTTAAGGGAACACCAACACATTGTGTTATGTCCTTCTATAGGAATTGTTGGATGCGAAAGTTGGTTTAAAGAACGAGATAGATATGTCCACCAGAGGCGTATCTGCTCAAGTTACTATGAGGTTTTCTTATCATTGATCAGAAGTGTTGAGATCACCCTTAACTAAAACCATTGCTTTGATCACCACCGATGACGTATTAACATAGATTATTCTTGGATCAAATAGCCAAAACTATTGTATACCAAGGAGTATTCTCTTTACTTTGCACAATTTTTTTTAATATTCTCTAAGGCTTAGAGTTGTAAAGCACCCCTGCAAAACATATTAAGGTTTCACCTTTGGTAGCCAAATTTTCTTGGGACCATGTGTGTTAGTTCTTCTAAAAGGTATAATATTATTACCTTTAGACCTTTTCAACTTTGTGAAACAAAAGGGGTTTAAATGACCAAATTTATTACAATGCGAGCATTTATAAATGGTTCGATTCCTTTACTTCCTATTTAATCCCTTACTAGATATTTTATCTGACTTAAATCATACTCCATTTTTATTTAAGAAAGGCTTTTGAATTGATAAGATCAAGTCAAGGTTTTCTTTTCCCCTAGTAAATTTACTTAGGGTTTTATGCAAGTATGTCACTTCCTTTTTCATCAAGACACAACTCTTACAAATTCTCGTTGAGTTTCTAATATTTCCATTCCTAGTTTAAGTGTTTTATTTCTTTCTTTAAGAAACTCTAGATAATCCTTAAGGTCTAAGTTTCATTGTTTTAATCTTATCATTTTCCTCAATTAACTTAGCACTACTTTTAAACAATTTCTTATAAGATGACTTAGTTACCTCATGATATTCTTACTTGTATGATGCTTTTAAGCAAACTTCATCTTCTTCATTTGAAGAGAATTCTTGTATGGTTCTTCCTGAGATTGATTCTTCTTTATTTGTGGAAGCATTGTCTCTTCTTCCAAAAATTCAACTAGACGATGCTTGTTTCTCACATCTTATCATAGACGAAGTTTCTTCCTTTGATGTTGAATTTTTTAAAGATTGTTCAACTGATGAGTATGTTATTTCAAAGATGACTATTGGAGTTGTTTGATAGGAGTTTAATAAGTTTGTTAATGATTCTTCATTCTTTTAGATAAAGCCCTCATTTTTAAGTAGTTAAGCTAGCACGCTCAACTTTTCAATGATTTCATCATTCTTTCATCTTTCCTGAAATTTATGAACACTCTCATCATTTAATTTAAGGATTGGATTAAGTTTCCAATTCTTAACTATTAGACATTGGTTAGTGACAAATGTTCCAATACAATTTCTAGCAATTCTAAACTTTGAAAAACATTGATGAATGATACCTCCATCTTCTTCACCTCGTGTGTTCATATCCTCTTGTTCGATACTTGGAGAGATTCCATATATCATTTCAAGAGTATCTCACATTTCCTGGGCAGTTTTGCAATTATATACATAAAAAAGTTTACTATCATCTAAAGTCATCAATTTCAAATTTTCTCTTTTCTTATACGGTGCAAAAAGAATCGAGTTTATTTATTACTTCTCCATTTATTTGTTGAATAGGGATAAACTAACTATTGATTAGAGTTTCCCACAATTCAAAATTGATACTTTGAATAAAGATTCTAAATCTAGCGTTTTGTATTTCAAATTTAGCACTATTAAACAGTGGATATGTGTTTAGGAAAGAGATCTTATTTAAAAATGTGTTTGAGGTCATCTTCCTCCCGAGACTATTAGTCCTTGAACAAGAGTTAGGATCTGATGACACTTGTTGAACATGCTGACCATGAACCACCAAGATTTTATACTGAACTTATCTTGAACCAAAACAAGCTTTTAATCGGGTTGAGCTTACGAACCAAAATATCTACTAAGAATCTAAATCCCCCAACCAAAGCTTTTAACAGGTTTAACTTTGAATCCAAATAAACAATCCCTTATGGATAAATTATTCAACCCAGATAGAAATATTACTTGGTGAATTTACAATAATACCTTTTCAGAATACAAAATTGATGATCTAATTGATTATCACTTTGTTCCAATCGGTTGGATACCCTAAAAATAATCGATTATATATAAAATTTAAAAAAGGAAAGAAAATATCTAGAGATGTTTTAGTTCATTAAGATGTTGTCCTAAACGTTTAAGTATAAAATTTTCACTAACCCAATCAATTGGGTAAGAGTGCCAATAAATTGGACAATACAAATTTATTGGGTAAGAGTGCCAATCAATTGGACAATACAAATTTTGTCCAAAATCATTCAAACAGTTCCTAATTCAACTGACATGTCTCAAAAAAAATTTTAGGGATATTTTCTTAATAAATTAGGGCTTGAAAACTTGTTTTAATATATATGTGTGTGTGTGTGTGTGTGTGTGTGTGTGTGTGTGATTTAGTCGTATAAATGTATGAAGAAGCCTTAATGTTTTTACAAAGTATGGTTCACTTAAACGCGGCAGGGAAGACGAGCTTTCACATTTCCTCTCTTTCAAACTTTGAAGCTTCAAGTCATGTCAAGTAAACCAATCGTATAGACACTTGCTTTAATCTTCCTTGAAGAGATTTAATCAAGTTAAGTACAATCATCAGATGATGTCTGTAGTGATCATTAAGCCCTAACTTGGTTGGTTGCATCCTTAACCGCTTTACATTATCAAGTGCTCGTTTTAGTTTTCATCATCAAAAGCACATTGATAAAGGAAAATTATGATATATCTCTTTGGCTTTGATCCCTTGTCTTGAATACCATACAAATCATGTTTCCACACAATTATGCTCGCTAAGTCCACCACTCATTTACATTTAGTTTGTCTACTTTCTTCACTGCTAAGCAATGTCCGCTCACCTGCAACTTATTTTTTCACCTTAGCTCGCTAAGTGTGTTTCCCATCCATGCCTAGCACTCAAACCCTTCCTCCACCTTTAAGTAACTTAGCATTGAAGTTATCAACCACCTTTGCTCGCTAAGCGTGCCTTTGTTCTATGCTTAGCGAGGTTAGTTGCTTAACTTTGAAGTTGCTTGGCCATGAAGTATTCTTTGCCGCCTTTGCTCGCTAAGCGCGCCTTTTTTCTTGGCTTAACGAGCCTTTCTTGTTGGGTAAGTGCTTTGGCAAGGCCTTTTGTGTTTAGTCCTTTTTATCTATTTTTAGTCAATGTGTAGTTATCATGTCCAAACAAGTGTTTTTATCGCTTTTCATTGATTAATCAGTGGTTTTTTCATTGATTACTTGTAAAATAAGTTATTAATGTTATAGGGTATAATGAAAATTAAAACATTAATACCCTTTATTGCCGCTACTGTTTTTGTTAAGGTATTATTGTTTTCAAAATTAAAACTTTTGTTATTAATCGTATACGTTGTTCTTGAATATGAATAAGTAAAAAAAATCCATTTGAACTTTACTGTTAGATTAATTTTATACATATTGTTACATTATGGCCCATAATATTTACGGGTAGGGCTGGAAATGAGTCGAGTCGAGTCGAACTCGCCTTAGCTCAGTTCGACTCGTTAAGAATTAGCCGAGTTCGAGTTCGAGTTCGAGTTCATCACGAACTTTTTTTTCAGCTCAAACTCGACTCGTTAAGAATTGGCCGAGTTCGAGTTCGAGTTCGAGTTCATCACGAACTTTTTTTTCAGGTCAAACTCGACTTGTTAGAAGTTCACGAATATCTCGATTCAACTCGTTAGGTTTATCTTGTTAGGTTCAACTCGCTTATTTCACAGATTTAAAAGTAATTTTTTAAAGTCTATTTATATATATATATTTGACATTTTAAATTAATATTTTTTAAATAAAAAATATAGAAATAAAATAAAAGTTATAAGATTGGAATTTATACGATGTTAATTTTATTTGTATAATTATTCGTAGAAATATTTTACTCACTTGAGAATATAAATTATCAATTAAAACCGTTAGATTAAAAGAAAATATGAGACTAAGATTTAGAACAAATCTTTAAACCTACTGTTAAAGACAATATAATCTATCTCATATATAATCGAATTGACTCATGAACCTAACGAGTCGAACTATGTATAGTTCAAGTTCAGATCATTTAGTTAACGAACTTAGTTTTTAGCTCATATTCAGCTCATTTGGTTCATGAACCTAGTTTAACGATTTAATTTTCGAATCGAATTTCGAACTATTTTCGAATTGGTTTGGTTCATTGTCAGCCCTATTTACGGGAAAGGGTTGGTTAGAGAAGTAGATCATTATGTGTTTTGATTTCAGTTTCACTAACCTGTTATAAAAGTGGCATCTGCTTTTTCTTGAGTATGGCTACTAGTTGTTACTTACTGTGATAATATACATTGGTATGTGATTTTACATTTGTTGAATATGATTTGGTGAAACAATATTCTAATAATAATTTTATGAATGATTTTCATTTCTCTTTGGTCACTGGCCATGTGTGAAAGATACTGTTATATATATTGTTACACTAATTTTATTCTTCATTTGAATTCTATTGTTACATTGGTTTTATATATATATATATATATTGTCACATTAGTTTTTTATGAGTTTTTCAATGAAAAGTCAGTTTTCAATACTACTAATATAGTATTGTTATTAATTCAGAGAAGATGAGTTCGTCATCAATTTCGATAGTCGATTGTGTAGAAAATTTGGTCAATAATATCCATGAACAACATGTGCAACACGGGCAAGAGAGTGTTGTCAATATTGAACCACACTTGGAAATGAAGTTTGAATCGGAGGCGGCGGCTTATGATTTTTATAATGAGTACAACAAAAGAATTGGATTTGGTATTCGTCGAGAATATGCAAATAAAAGCAAAATAGATGGAGTTTTGGCTTCAAGAAGATTCACATGCTTCAAAGAAGGTGTACATGGTGTTGACAAGAGATATCAGACGACAGGGGAACGCACTAGAGCAGAAACTAGAACGGGATGTCAAGCGCGTATGGTTATTTTACTTGATCGTAAGATAGAGAAATATAAAGTTGTTGATTTTGTAGCACAACATAACCACCCTCTTCAGCCGCTAGAGTATGTTCATATGATTCGCTCTCACCAACGCATATCTGAAGCACAAGCATCACAGATTGTATTGGGAGATGAATCTGGATTAAGACCAAAAGATTTACATGAATTTATATATCAAAGCAAGCTGGTGGAATAGAGATGGTTGGTTTTACAAGGCGAGACCTTAAGAATTATCTTCGAACCAAAAGGATGCAATCATTAAAGTATGGTGAAGTGGGTGCATTGATGTTGTATTTCAAACAAGAAAGTGCAAATCCATCATTTTTCTATGAATTTCAAATGGATGTTGAAGAGCAAATAACAAATATATTCTGGGCGGATGCATAAATGATAAATGATTATGGGTATTTTGGTGACGTTATCACTTTTGACACCACGTACAAGACAAATAAGGATTATCGGTTGTTGGGAGTTTTTGTTGGACTTAATAATCATAAGCAAACTGTCATTTTTGGGGCAGCTTTATTATATGATGAAACAATCCCTTTTTTTCAGTGGTTATTTGAAACCTTTCTTAAGGCAATGGATGGAAAGAAGCCTAAAACAATTCTAACAGATCAAGATGTTGCAATGGCTAAGGCTATTTCTTTAGTTATGCCAGAAATATTTCATGGATTGTGCACTTTGCATATAAGACAAAATGCTCTAAGACATGTGAACCATCTATATCAAAAAAGTCCACAACTCTCTTTGGATTTTGAAGCATGCATAGACTTACACGAAGAAGAAGGAGAATTTTTAAAAGCATGGAATTCTTTACTTATTGAGCATAATGTTTCGGAAGGATCGTGGTTGCATGTGATTTTTCAATTGAAGGAAAAATGGGCATGTACTTATGTTCGTAAAACATTCACTGCAGGTATGAGATCTACCCAATTAAGTGAAAGCTTTAATGCTGATTTGAAAAACCATTTGAAGTCGGATTTAAATTTGGTACAATTTTTTACACACTTTAAAAGGACTGTCAATGGTAAATGAAACAATGAGGCCGAAGAGGAATATGAGGAATATCAAGACACTTGCATAAAGGAGTTGAAAGAAGGTATGTATACTATTACAAATTATGACAATGTAAAGGAGAGGATAGTAATGGGAGATCTTATGGAACATAGAGCTTCTTGTGAATGTCGTAAATTTGAGACGCGCAGCATCTTATGCAATCATGCTTTGAAAGTTTTAAATGTCATGAATATTAAGTTAATACCGGAACACTATATACTAAAGCGATGGACAAAAGATGCAAAGTTGGGAAATAATCAAGATTGAAAAGGAAAACATGTTGAATTAGACATGAAAGCTCATTTCATGAAGCGGTACAATGAGTTATGTCCTCGAATGATTAAATTGACCAATAGAGTTTCCGAGTCGCACGAAACTTACACATTTTTGTCCAAAGTTTATGAAGAATCCAACAAAATAGTTGATGACATCTTGGCCAAAAAGTATGTGGATATAGAATCAAATGGAATGGTTCATGTATCTATTTCAATTGGAAATAATGAAATTGACAACAAGGCGGATACCGACTGCGGGGCAAAAGGCATAAAGAAGCGAGATTGTTCACGTAACAACAAAAAACGTGATAAATCTTGGGTTGAGAAATTGGCTAGAAAGACAAAGAGATATTCACAAAAAAAAAGAGAAAATTGCAAGAAAATTTAGTGCAATCATCACAGGTAAATTTATCATCAATTTTTAAAATTTAATAAACATATTATTTATTTATTTATTTATTTTTATTATGCAGCAATCAAGTCAAGTTGGCAAAGCGAGATTTTCCGATCTAGTTGACACATCGAGACTTCCTAGTCAAGTTGATACAACAGGATTTCAATATCAAGCTTCGAGTCAAGTTGACGGCCAAGTTGATATAACGGGATTTCAAAATCAAGCTTCAAGTCAAGTTGATACGCCGAGACTTCAACATCAAATTTCAAATCAAATTGACATGGCGGGATTTCAACATCAAGCTTTAAGTCAAGTCGACACATTGGAGCTTCACAATTTCTTTTAAACATATCATTGAAGTTATTAAATTGCATGAATTTTTGTTACCTGATATGTTACTTCTGTTTTGGTTATTTTTATCACCTTTAATTAGCTACAATGAAAAATTACAGGCTTTATGTTATAATGGAAAATTATGTTATAAGCTACAATAGAAATTATGTTACAGACTTTATGTTATAATGGAAAATTATGTTATGGCTACAATAGAAATTTACAGATTGTAACAATATCTTTTATAGCTACAATGGAAGATAGTTAATACAATGCTTTTACAGATTTGAAGATGAAAAGTACCATAAGAGAGTTAATACAATGAATGCTTTGGATGATTATGTTTACAAGATAAACAATGCTTTTAAGGATATTGATAGAAGTTCTAAGCTTAGCAGACAAGATAAATTCATGATCAATTTGGAAATTTCAAAGGTTAAATATATACTTGATGCAGCCCAACATAAGGAGACAGAAGTGTTCCAGGATTGTTTGAATAAGTTGAAGAGTGTTGTGACACCTCTTTTCCAGATTGACTAGATTAGTTATTATGTATTTTATGTGTTTGGAATTTGCAAAAGTAATGAACCATATCACCT
The DNA here is from genome assembly GCA_022829125.1 of Lathyrus tuberosus. Classification (NCBI taxonomy): domain Eukaryota; kingdom Viridiplantae; phylum Streptophyta; class Magnoliopsida; order Fabales; family Fabaceae; genus Lathyrus; species Lathyrus tuberosus. The sequence continues at coordinate 1,147,097 of JALAZF010000399.1, forward strand.
AAATGTAGTCTGATATTAGTTTACAGCAATGACAAAAAATATCAACAGAGCCAGCATTAATATAGAATTTACATAATCAACAACCACTAATTTTTTGTTTTGTATTAATCTGCAATTTGATTACAACCAAATAATTTTCAATGGTTCAGAAGTTATAAATTCCAAAAATGGAATGAAACCCTAAAAGTACAACAATTTTAAAATTACACCAATCTTCAAACGCATCTCTAAAATTGATTCCAACAATCCTATAATTGAATACTAAAATTACATCTTAAGAGTAATTACAATCAAATCATCTCCAATCCTCAACAATAATCTTCAATTCAAACTTCAAATATGATAAGGTGGCGGCGAGTGAGAAAGATACGGTGGCGGCATCACTGATTAAAGTACAGTACGAGATACGGTGGTGGCGACTGAGAAAGATACGGTAGCAGCGAGAAAGATACAGTGATTAATTCAAAAATGATGTCGGCACCGGAAAGCAACAACAATGACGGAGAGGAAGCAATGTTAAAAGAGAGGATAAATTTTCAGGAAACATTTAGAAGTGAGATGAATTGTGGCTTCTGAAAATAAAAAATATGCATACTCAACCTTTTAAATCAGAATCGTAAATTTTTTTATGCCACGTGTCATACATCAGTTGCATGAACTGGAAACTGGAATAATCAGGAACTAGAGTGGCTCTGAACTCGTCTCGCCGCCCAACAATTTTTTTTAGAGTTGTTATATTGTACTAACTAATTTGTCACTCTAGTACAATTATGACCTCATTAAAATGACAAAAAAAAAAATATTTCATTCATTAAATACTAATTAAATGGTGGATTTATATATTTACGAAAATAAAATATTGGACATCATAACTCTAATGTGTCCTTTCCAGTTATGAAAATAAAAGATATTAAGAGGATTGCTGGTCCATTAGAAGCTATGGAGATTAAGAAGGCTATGTTTTCAATGAAACCGTAAAAAGCGCCGGGTCCTGACGAATTTCTAGCAGGTTTCTAACAAAAATCTTGGTATATAGTTGGAGAGTCTGTGTGTAACTTTGTTAAGCAAGTTTGAAAGAATCCTCATGAGATAGGAGAGGTAAATAAAACTGATATTTGTTTGATTCCGAAAGTAGATCAACCTTTGGCAATGCCATCTATAAGGTCATTAGCAAAATCGTGGTTGACATATTAAAACCATGTATAGCCAGCATAGTGTCTCCTTTTCAAATTGGTTTTGTGCCTGAGAGGTTCATCCAAGAGAACATCATTATTGGACAATCATGAGCAAGCACCAAGTCATCATTATCCTCTCTTTATAATTGGCACATAATTATTTGATTGAATGTATTCATTATTTCATTTACCGTATAGCTGGTGCATATCATGCACATTTATGTATATTGATCTCCTCTCTCACTATAAATAGAGATGATGATCAACACTATTGAATAATAAAATATTACTATCAATTCTTATTCTCTATATGGTATCAAAGCGTTAGCTTAACAGCACCGATCCAAAAAAAATTTCTTTCTCATCATGCCTTCCCACACTATAACCATCAATGAAACTACCAATATCATTGTCCTACACACCCAAAACTCCATCAAACTGACAGGCCAGAATTTTCCAGCATGGAAGGTGCAATTCAATGCCCTTCTCATTGGTTATGATCTACTCAGTTTTGTAGATGGCACCAAACTCTGTCCAGCCCAAACACACGGTGACTATGAGTATTGGAAAAGGCAAGATCAACTCATACTTCATGCCATTCTCTCCTCCATGGATCAGAATGTTGTTACTATGCTTGGTAGTGCAAAAAATTTCAAACAAGCATGGGACATATTGAACAAAACATTCGCTAGCAAAACACGAACACGCATCATGCAACTCAAGGAACGCCTCACGCGCTACAGCAAAGGCTCCAAATCTGTCACTGAATACCTACACGGTATTAAGTCTCTTTCGGATGAACTCGCCGTCATCAATTCACCACTAGTTGATATTGATCTAGTCATCCACACTCTTAACGGACTTGGTCCGGAGTTCAAAGAAATATCTGCTGCTCTTCGTGCTCGCGAAAATCCCATTGGATTTGAAGAACTTCATGATCTCCTTCAAGATTATGAAACACACCTCAACCGTGATGATGTCACTGTTTCTGTTACCTCAGCTCATGCAGCATACAAAGGAAAACAAAATTCGGTCAAACGTGGCTATCCACCAAATAGATCTAATTATTATTCAAACACCAACAAATCTCCACAATCACCAGAGATTGTAACTTGTCAATACTGTGACAAGTCTGGACACACAGCTAAGGTGTGTTATAAGCTGCACGGTTATCCTGCTGGTTACCGCAATCGTCACACTGCTGCCCATCATACTCGTTACGCACAGTCTCACAGTGATCCAAATTGGATTCTTGACTCCGGGGCCACTCATCACCTCACAAATGCTCTTGATGATCTCCACCTTAGCAACCCTTATCAAGGTTCGGACAAGATCACCATAAGTGATGGCACCACTCTTCCTATTGCTCACACAGGTAAGGCAATTCTCCCCACCAATACCAAAACAATTCACCTCCACAAAGTTCTTCATATTCCTAAAATTACATGCAAATTATTATCTGTATCAGCTTTGTGTAAAACTAATTCCATTTCCATTGAATTCTTTTTTGACCATTTCTTGATAAAGGATTTGAAGACAAGGGAGCCTCTCCTTCAAGGATTGCATAGGGATGGCCTCTACCATCTACCACCACCTTCCAACAACCACAAGGCCCTTCTCACCACCACCTCAAGTCATCCACCTTGGCATCATATTTTTGGACACCCAAATAATAATGTCATGAGACATTTGTTTTCATTTCATCAAATAAAACATAATATCAACACACCATGTATCTCTTGCGGTATCTCTAAAAGTCATAAGTTGCCATTTACTGTATCTAGTATTAAGAGCACTAGGCCACTTGAGATCATTTACTCCGATGTATGGGGACCAGCTCCCATCAGGTCAGTAGATGGTTACTTGTACTATCTAATTTTTGTTGATCACTTCTCTAAATATATTTGGTTATATCCATTGAAAAATAAATCAGATGTCTCTCTTATCTTTCCTAAATTCCAAAATGTTGTTGAAAAATATTTTAACTTGCCTATCATCTCTTTATACTCTGAAAATGGAGGAGAATACATCAAATTACAATCATATCTTGCCTCCAAAGGCATCTCTCACTACACCACACCACCTCACACCCCGAATTAAATTCCTCAGCTGAAAGAAGACATCGACACATAGTCGAAATAGCCCGAGCCTTATTAAACTATGCTAAACTACCACCTGAAATATGGTCATTTGCATTCCTTACGGCAGTCTACTTAATCAACCGACTACCAACACCAACTCTCCATATGCAGACCCCCTATCAAACACTCCATCATCAAACACATAACATTCATCACCTTCACTCCTTTGGATGCCTATGTTTCCCCTGGTTGAAACCATACACCAATAATAAACTTCAACCCAAATCCATACCCTGTGTCTTTGTTGGTTACTCACCTTCCCAATACGCTTACTGATGCCTAGACCCCACAACCGATAAAATCTACACATCTCGCCATGTAGTCTTCCATGATAACCACTTCCCTTACCTTTCCTTAATACAACCAAAACCACCTACCAGCCCATATTCCCAACTCATATCTCCATCACCACATACTATCATATCCATTGATCCTTCTCACGCAAATGCTACACCTCCACATGAGATGCCCTCTCCATCCACATCCAATGCAATCCCTTAAGAGGCGCCTTTGCTTTCAGACTCTGCATCAGGTAATGGTTCGACCACTCTACCTTCACCCTCCATCACTTCTATTGTCACAACTAACCAAGCTGCAGGAACTGATGACAATTACCATGTTGTTACAAGATCTAAAAAAAACAATGTTAAACCAAACAAAAAATACTTTCAGGCATCACTTCATCCACTTTCTGAAAACTTGGAGCCCTCTAATATAAGGCAAGCCATGCAACATACTCATTGGAGACAAGCCATATCTGACGAGTTCAATGCCTTAATACGAAATGGTACATGGTCACTTGTGCCACCACCACCGAACCACAACATTGTTGACTGCAAATGGTTATTTCGTATCAAATGAAATCCTGATGGCACTATAGCTCACAAAGCTCGACTAGTAGCCAAAGGATTCACTCAAAGTCCTGATGTAGACTTTAAAGAGACCTTTGCCCCGGTTGTCAGGCCTCAAACCATCAAGCTTATCCTCACTATTGCATTGGGAAAAGGATGGCCTATGCATCAACTAGACGTCAACAATGCATTTCTCCACGGCTCACTCAAAGAAGATGTATACATGTCTCAACCTCCTGGTCTCAAAGACAAGCAATACCCAAATCATGTGTGCAAACTTCATAAAGCAATTTATGGCCTCCGTCAAGCTCCACGTGCATGGCATGATGCACTCAAAGCCTTCATCACCTCTCATGGTTTTACCACAAGCAAGAGTGATCCTTCCTTGTTCATCTATGACTCAGGTCAAACACTTGCATATTTCTTGGTCTATGTAGATGATCTATTGTTGACCGGTAATAATGCTCAATTCTTAAAAGATTTCATTCAGTCGATCTCCAACATATTTTCTCTGAAAAACATGGGTAACCCTCACTACTTTCTTGGTATTGAACTAATTCCCACAAACAAAGGGTTGTTCTTGTCCCAACATAAATTTATTCGTGACATACTTGAGAAGTTTGATATGGCTGGTGCAAAACCTGCACCAACACCTTTGTCCACTACAGCGACACTAACTCTGAATGATGGAACACCTGCTACAGATTCTACTCATTACAGGAAAATAATAGGAGCACTACAATATCTTAATCTCACAAGACCTGACCTCTCCTTTGCAATCAATAAGCTCTCTCAATTCATGCACAAACCAACGTCACTTCACTTGCAACATCTAAAGAGACTTCTCCGTTACCTCAAGGCTACGATTAACTTCGGCATTTTCCTGAGGCAGCCATCATCCTTGCAACTCTATGCTTTCACGGATGCTGACTTGGGTGGAAATGTTGACGATCGCACTTCCACATCTGCATACCTTATATTCTTTGGAGGTAACCCCATCTCTTGGTTATCACGCAAACAAAGAACTGTAGCTCGCTCTTCAACTGAGGCTGAATACCGTGCTATCGCCACTACAACAGCAGAGATAATGTGGCTCAAAAATCTTTTACATGAACTTCACCTACCAGTGTCAAAACCACCATTACTACTATGTGACAATGTCGGCGCCACATACCTCTGCTCAAATCCAGTTCTTCACTTAAAAATGAAGCACATATCCATGGACTATCACTTTGTGTGTGAACAAGTTCAAGATGGAAAACTTCAAGTCTCACACGTGTCAACTAAAGACCAACTAGCGGATCTTTTGACTAAACCTTTAGCACACACACGGTTTACTGATCTTCGGTCCAAGATGCAAGTTACTGATGGTAACTACATCTTGAGGGGGCGTATTGGACAATCATGAGCAAGCACCAAGTCATCATTATCCTCTCCTTATAATTGGTACATAATTATTTGATTGAATGTATTCATTATTTCATTTACTGTATAGTTGGTGCATATCATGCACATTTATGTATATTGATCTCCTCTCTCACTATAAATAGAGATGATGATCAACACTATTAAATAATAAAATATTACTATCAATTCTTATTCTCTATAATCATTATAGAAAAAGAAGTGCTTCCTTCATAGTATGAGTAAGACAAACAGTAAGAAAGGCTCTTTTGTCATAAAGGAAGATTTATCCAAAGCCTATGACAAATTAAGCTGGGAATTTATTTGGAGAGTGGTGCGAGAGATTCAACTTCCAGATAGCATCATAAACATCATCTTGCATGCAGTGACTAGTGTGGAAACTAATGTGAATTGGAATGGTGCTAGGAATGACTTTTTTAGACCTCAGCGGGGTATCCATCAAGGGGACCCAATGTCAGCATATCTGTTTGTAGAGTGCATAGAAAAGTTATCTCACTTAATTATGGAGGATGTTAATAACAAAAAGTGGAAAGCTATCAAAATGAGGAGGACATGGTCGTGGATCTCGCATTTAATGTTTGCCGACGATTTACTACTTATGAGAGAAGCAACTGAAGCGAAAATGAGGTGCGTGGTAGACATCCTGCTGAAGTTTGGAAGCATGTCTGGGCAAGAAGTTAGTGAGGAAAAAACTTGTATTTTGTTCTCCAAGAAGGTTCCTAGACTAATTAGTGAGAAGTTAGTGCAGATGTCGAAGTTTCGAGAAACTCAGGATATTGGCAAGTATTTAGGTGTGCCGGTGAAAGGAAAATTGTTGAAGAAGGAAGATTATAGGTACATGCTAGACCAAAGAAAGCTCACTGGTTGGAAAGCTAAGCAGTTGTCATTTGCGGGAAGAGTTACGTTGGCTAAGAGTGTCATTGAAGCCATTCCGATTTACCTTTTAATGTCAGACATGTTGACAAAAGCTTGTATAGATGAAATTCAGAAGATGCAGAGGAACCTTGTTTGGGGGATACTACGGAGAAGCGGAGTTATCACGGGATGAATTTGGAAACGTGACAAAAGGTAAATGGGTGGCCGGCTAGGATTGAGGAACTTGAACAAAATGAACAAATCTTGCTGCATGAAGTTAGTTGGAAAGTTAATTAATGAGGAGGATGCTCTTTGGTGTAAAGTGTTGTGTGGTAAGTACAATGTGACGAACATGGTAGAGTGCATAGCTAAACCTTCAAATTTAAAACTTTGGAAGGACATTAATAAGTTGAAAGCGGATATTCTGAAGCATGCAGGGTGGAGTATTGGAGATGGTGAAATGATTAAACCATGGACAGATTGTTGGCTAGATTCATGTAAAAGTATTCAGGATTGGGGAGTAAGGATACCGCATGAGCTGCAACATGCGAACTTGCAGGATCTGGTGGGAAAGGAGGGTCGTTGGAACTGGCAGGTTTTGAGCTCGTGGATGCCACAAACGATGCTGCAGAATATGAAAGCCATTTTGACGCCAAACAAAGATTATGCGACTGATGAAATATGTGTTACAGTCACCGATAATAATGGAGTTTCAGTCAGTTTTTTTGTTGGGGAGTTCAATAGGGAGCATTGATACATAGTGTAGGAATATACACCTTTGTGAGAGACACACCACTTATCCACCTAAAATCTTAAGGTGATAGGTGAATGGGTTCTCCCACTTATAAATGCTCAAGTCACCATATTCTTATCCAATGTGAGACTATTTCTCCACTTACTCACACTTGTTTATATTATTCCAATAGATTATGGGATTTGGAAGAGTATTTGGAGCCTTAATGTGTATGCGAGAGAGTTAAGTCTTTTATTTGGCTTATGGGACATGATAGATTATTGACGTATTATCTTAAGAGCGTGATAGGCTTAGGAAGCGCAGATTGTTACTTTTGTGGATATGTTTGTGAAAATACTATTCATGTGTTTCAAGATTGGCAATGAGCCCGACAGCTATGGAATAAGGTGAATTCTTATCTATCCACCTCAAAAAGTTGGGTAGAGTTACTCATAGAGTAAATTAGACTACATTGCATTGAAAATCTACAAAATTTAAATTATTAAATAAATAATTAAGTATAATAAAATGATATGGCATTATTGGATTGGTTGGAGGTACACTACCCAACTTTTTGTGATGGGTAATAAAGTTGTCCCCATAGAATAATATTATTCCAAATCCAATCAAAATAGAATTTTGGAATAAGGACATTTAAGATTTGATTAATTTGAATCTGAATGTTAATGAAAATTGGAGAAGGGTTTCGGCAGTGGGGTGGCACTGCTTGTGGTGGTGGCGGAATAGAGAGTTGCATGATTATCAATTCCAAAGACCTTACTGTATGAGTGGTATTGTGTATGGAAGGATTGAGGAATTTGATAAGAGATAAATTAATAAGATTGTGATTGATAAGAGGGAGTTCAGTTGGACTCAAATTAAGTAGGAAGCTCCACAGGAGGGTTGGGTGAAATTGAATTCGGATGGAGCTAGTAAAGTTATGAGTGGGACAGGTTGTGGTGGAATTATTCGAAATAGCAAAGGAGAGCGTTATGGAGGATATTATAAAAGTGTGGGTAATTGTAGTGCGTTTTGTGCAGAGTTGTGGAGTGTTGGAAGGGCTAAAACTCATTAGGAAACTAGGGTGGAATAAGGTAGATATTTGTGTGATTTATTTTTCAATAGTTGAAGCCATTAATAATTGTACTAAAGAGGTTGAAGGCTATGCAATACTGAAGCAAATTAGGGCTCATATGAACTTGTTAGAAGAAGTTAGGATGAGACATATGTTTAGAGAAGCGAACTTGTGTGCGGAATTGGATGTGCTTTTAGGACATGGAATTTCGGGAGACTTTTTCAACTTTCATTCGTGAGTTGGTGAGGATGGATAATGAAGGAGTTGTATTCCATATAGTTGTAGGTAGTTTTTCTTATGTTTTTGGGCTTAGGCCCTCTTTGTAATTAAAAATAAATAAAATATATTTATAAGACAATACAAAAATTAAAATTAAGGATTTGAGAAAAATTAAAATTTGTGCCTCTTAATAATCATAAAACAACTTTTTTTTTGTCTAGAATACAAATTATTTAAAATATAAATATACTTTTTATTATCTATTAAAAATATACTTTCTCCCCTCTCGCCCTCCTTTATTAATATTTACAATACAAAAATATTCTTGTCCCTAATACAAATTATTTAAAATATGAAAATACTCTTATATTTTCTATTAAAAATTATTCTATTTTTCATCCTCCTCTATTAATATTTAAAATACAAAAATACTCTTGTCTCTAATACAAGTTATTTAAAATACGAAAAAAAAATCCTTTTATTTTCTATCAAAAAATACCCTATCTCTTTTATTAATATTTACAATATGAAAAATGAGAAAATAATCTTTTGTCCCTGTTCGCATGCGGTCTTCGCGCGAACAACTGTTGGCCTCCTATCGCAGGTTTACTTGCGGGATCGGCCACAGAATCCCAGAACAATGGGCTGAAGTGTAAGTTTTGTTAAGATGATGGTTTTGACTTAAAAAATTCGAAGCAACTTGAAAAACTAGGATTGATGAATAAACAGAAAAAATGAAAGACAGTACAAGTGAACACCAAGATAACTTAAACTTTGATTGTAAATTGCATTAAAAAAGTGTGGACACTATAGTACATTTTGCGGGAGTGACTCGTTTCTCTTAACGCTTGGTACTTAGAGTGTTTCCCTTTACAATGTTACAAAATGCGACCTCCCAAATGGAAATAACTATTGCTTTATATAAGCTAACAAAATAACTGCTCATCTCCACAGATTGATTTTGGTTATGACACGTGTCACCCCACTATCTTCCTAACTTCCCATGTTCTTGGAGTTTTCAACTTTTTCTGCTCAAAGATGTGTTATCCTTCTGTCGGCTTTGTATGCCACTACTTTACATCCTCCGACAACAATGCCTCCAAGTCTTCTTACCACACGACCTTCATTTGTGTAGGTCCAACGCTCCAGCCTCCTCTTGGCGTCGACTTGCTTCAAATATTCCACCATTTCTTCGTTCTCTTTATTCGGTCGAAATCTCTTAGCCAACAAATTGCCCCCCCCCCCCTAAAAGGCCAGTTACGATTGAGCACCGTGTCGACTGAGAAATCTGGTGTTGTGCTTATCTGCGAGATTTCAACGGCGCTTTTGGTTTCGACTCAACAAACAGTGTTTTGTCTTTTGTTGAGCCACGTGTCACTCGTCGTCTAACATGATGATGACAACTTTTATACCATGATTTCCAAGACAACGTCATGATAGCTAGTCCTGTCCTAAGTTATGGGTCTCGAAACCACCCCCACTCACTTCAGAATTTGAACAGTTTGTGATCTTTCATTTGCATGCATTTTTTCTATAAATATCACTAAGCCCAACTGGTTTTCTTTTTCACCTTCTCTTCATAGCTTCTTCTTCTTCAACTCTTCCTTGTTCTTGAAAAAAACCTCTGTATTCTCTTTTCCAATGGCCTCATCCACAAACGCTGTGTAACGCCTTGTATAATATATATCTAGAATAATACCATACAAGTGTTTTTATTTGGTACTGACACCATCACAAGTGCCTATTGGCATAATTCACATACTTGACCATTACTAAAACACAAATACAACCTATGGTACAAGACATGGAAATTAGCCAAAACAATAAAATCTAAGATTAGTATACAATATCCTCAATTGTATACAAACAAATTACACAGCGGAATACAAAAGCTAAGCTTCTCTTTGAACCAAGCATAGCTCCACTTGTAAATCAAACCTACAACAACACCTGAAAAATAGCAACAATAATGGGGTGAGATATTAATCTCAGTGAGTTCCCTATCTTATGGATTCTCTCGGCTTTACAGGGTTCTAGCCAAATCCTAACTCAAGTCAAGGGGAAGGGAAATGACCTTGAGTTCACAATCACATACTATATGGAAACATGTCATGAGTTTGTTAACTCAAAATTTTATCACTAATCGATAACCTTACCAAGGCATCCCCTTTTCCCGTCCGCTTCTACGTCTAGAAGTCGACCCGAGTCATGGATCCTTGTAATTTACTTGGCATACGAAATGGATTCGGGATCATCGGCTTGTTAACCGTGAACCGTCACTTCTCATGGCATGTTAACCATCACAAGTCTCTTTACTATATAGGCTCAATTCGTACTACACGCGCGAATCAAACCTACCAAGTAATCATGCATACGTTCCAGAGGAGCTCGAGACTCATGAAACTGCAACCCAAGGGAAACGGTTACGATTACGTGATCTCACAACCAAACGTGATTGTATTCGACAATCATAAGGCCACATTCGCCTTAAGGCTCATTCGCCTTTTCTGAAAAATACAAGGGTTCACACATGTTCCATACTAGTGTTTCACTCTCCTCTAGACCACTACTCGGCAAGGATGCACCTTTCTATATCGAATGCACGAGCATCGCCATCTAGGTTCTCTACTCTAGACCATTACTCGTCAAGGATGCACATCTATACATCGAATGCACGAGCATCGCCATCTAGAGTTTCTATCAATTTCTAGTTACATCCTAGAATCATACCATTTGTTTTGGGGTAAAGTTTCCTCACTCTTCCTAATTCATTTTAAGCATGCATATTCTCTCAATCAACTTAACAATGATTAGTTGGACATGGTATAACACAATTTGCACAAGTAAAACATTTATTGCAACATATCACATAAACATCATTTTCATTCAATTTCCACTAAATAATTAATCCCAGGTCATAGCTTTTCGACGATACCGAGAACGCTTCGATCGGAATCACGGTTCGAAAGTTATGAATTTTCTAAAATATTTTTCACAAATAATAACAGTGGTAACCGGTTACCTCGGAATGAGTAACCGGTTACTCAAGCCAAATTTCCAAAACATAACTGAATTCACGCTTAGAGGCATAATTGGGTAACCAGTTACCTCAGAATGGGTAAACGGTTACTCAGTTCATTTTTGCGTAAAAATACCAGTTTTCCTGCACGTAACCGGTTACCCTAAAATGAGTAACTGGTTACCACTGAACCACAAACCAAAAACCTGTTATTTTCAGCATAAAATTCAATGGGAAACCCATCCAAACTCATAGGAACATCAAACCAGGCATATTAGGTTCAATATAGACACAACCCGACTACATTACCCGACTATTTCCACATTTTAACCGTTAGAAACATCGATTCTAACAAAATCACTCATAACCTAGTAATTTCTATTCTAGGTTTCCAACCAACTTCTACACTTAGAGTTCTACTTAGAACCCACCTGATAATCGAAGAGGAGGTTGAACAAGATGATGAACAATGATCCAATCTTCTTCCTAAGCTTCTTCCTCTTTCCCTCTTCTCTTCTCTTCCATTTCTCTTCTTTCTCTTACTATCTCTTTCTCTTCTTCTTTCCTTTCCTTTATTTTTTTTCTAACAAATATATATATATATATATATAAACTTATTATATTATATAATCCAACAGGGTCAAATATCTCCAATCGATATTATGTCGTCTCAACCAAATTGATCAATTATTAGAGTTACCATAAAATCCTCCCTTGAACTAATAATTATTGATTCATCTCTTTCATAAATAATTGATCTCTTCAGAGCTCACTAAATACTCTAATGATCCCACTTAACAATACTTAGAGCACTTAGGAAATTCTGTTATTCCAATTGGTCAGAGATAGAGCACACAAAAGTTCATCTGATCTCATCTGATATCCAATTGAGCATTTAGAGAATATGGGGTATTACACGATGCTGCTTCCACCACTCACACCACTAGAAATAACCCCATTGCTTTCGTTTTTGCCGAAAGAGAATCCCTCAGGCCTCTTCCTCAACCATCGTCTGCTGATGAAGCGGTGGTGAACAACTGGCGTCATCAGATGATCATCCCTTTCGCGGTGGCTGGTAAGATCCATGCTTTTCACGGCCCATACCTGGACAAAAAACCAAACCACCAAGAACTTCAAGAGTTATTTCCTTGATTCGTGCCTACTATCCCACCAACTTTCGAGAAAGGTGGCACTTTAAACCTAAAATTCATGGCGCCCAAGTCTAGAGTCTTTAGATCCATGCCTACACCTGGAAACAATGACTATATTGCCTGGCTCAACAGAGTCAAAGGCCAGCGCAAGGAGCAATGGAAGACGACTGACATTTTCGACGCCATTCAGCTTTCAAGAAACGCTCACAGGGTCAACCCTTGCTTGCTGCTTGCATCGATGTACTTTTGGGAAGGGTCGACCAACACATTCCACCTCCCATGTGGCATGTTTACACCAACACTTTTTTATGTGGCAGCCATTACTGGCCTTTCGCCACTAGGCGAAACATTCGACCCGACCCTGAAATCAAACCACCCCTTCGACTTCGAGCGTGCTAGTTTCCAAAACTACATCGAATATCACCACGACAAACGCTCTGAAGAGGTGTTCGATGAAGAACACATCGCCTTCCTGACGTTGTGGCTGTCTTACTACTTATTTTGCCCTGGTTCTCTGCAGATAGCCAAAAGTTACATCAACCTGGCAATCCAAATCCATGATTTCATCCAGCATCATACTCCAGTATTGTTCCGACGGAATTTCATGTTGTCGTTGCACTCTGACTGATTACAGGCATATTTCTACTTGTAACACAGCGACGCGCCCGAAAACCAAACGAAACGAAGTCGAATTTGTTGATTCTTTAGGGGATGTTCGACAAGCCCATAAAATTTAATTCAGCGTTTTGTGCCAATTTTTTTGGTTTTTTGGCCACGTGTTTCTTGATGAGCCCAATTACCACTTTATTAGCTGTTTTGACTTAACCATTTGCCTGAGCATAATATGGTGTCGAAGTAACCAACTTGAAGCCCGGTTCTGCTGCGAACTCTTGCATTTTCTGTCCAACGAACACAAAGCATTGATCCATCGTGATGGTTTCAGGTATCCCGAATCTATACAAAATATGATTCTGGATTAATTTTATCACAGTCTCTTGATCTACTTTCACTAGGGGCACAACCTCTATTCATTTTGTGAAATAGTCTATCCCTACGAGGATGAATCTTTGTTGTTTCGACGAGGCTAGTGGAATCTCCCCTATGACGTCCAGAGCCCAACCTCGAAAGGGCCATGGTTTGATGATGGTGTGTAATTCGCTGGCTGGCACATGCTGAACGTTTGCATGTTTCTGACAATCTTGGTATCCCTTCGCGAAGTCCATGCAATCTTTGAGCATGCTTGGCCAATAGACACCATGTCGAAACAGTAACCATTTCATCTTGTGGCCAACTTGGTGAGCTCCACACGTCCCACTATGAACTTCAGAAATTGCCAAGTAGGCATCTGTGTCCCCTAAACATTTGAGCAATATTCCTTCTGGAGTCTTCTTTAGCAACTTGTTTCCCATCAGGACATAACTCAATGCTCTATATTAGTCCTCCTATCAGCGCTGCACACCGGATTATCCAGATACTCGATGATTGGTCTTCTCTAATCTGTTGATGACAGATTGCTGATAGCAAAAACTTCGTAACTTTCCAACCCTTCGATCAAGCTTTCTGACGAGGCGTTGGCCCTCACTGCCTTTGATATTGACCAGTCTGATGGTGGGCGCATGTTCGAAACCATCTTCTCCCTAGTTTTAATGAAGTCCTTCAGCTTTCCTTCTGACACCTTATAACTAGAGGCGGTCTGTGCTAGCTCATTAGCCTCTTGGTTTTCTATCCTGGGCATGTGCGTAATGCTGACAACTTCAAAATGTTCCAAAAGACGCTTCACTATTGAGAAGTAAATCAAAAGGTGCTCTTTGATGAACTTATATTCTTTTGTAATTTGTTTGATCACCAGTTCTGAGTCTCCTCTTATTTAGACTTCCTTGGCACCCAAGTCCTTGAGTATTTTGAGGCCAGTGATTAAGGCTTCATACTCTGCCTCGTTATTGGAACATTTCCCGTCAACCTTGAATTTGAATTTAGTTGGAATACCCTGCGGGGATACTATCAGGATTCCAATGTCTGTCCCGTTTCTATGGATCGACCCATCGAAGTATAACTTCCACGGGGCAATGTTGATACTACATATCAATGGTTCGACCAGTGCATGGTCGACAATAAAGTCTGCCACTATTTGACCTCTCATAGCCCTTAGAGGAACGTGTGTCAGGGAAAACTCAGTCAATGCTAGTGCCCATTTCCCAATTCGACTATGCAAAATAGGTTTGGACAACATATGCTTAATAACATCAAAATGCGATGAAACATAAACATCAACTGGTTTAATATATTGCTTTAGTTTCATACATGAGAAGTACAGGCATATACACAATTTTTTAATCATAGTATACCTAGTTTCAGCATCTATTAACATTATACTAAGGTAATAAATGGGTCTTTCGACGCCACCACTATCTTCTTGTGCTAACATGCTTCCTATGGTCGTATTTGACGCTGCAATGTACAGCTTCATGTTTTTATTTATACTAGGTGGCAATAGAATTGGAGGCCTTGTAAGATATTCCTTGATTGCATTGAAAGCCTCCTGTTGCTCCTGTCCCCAATGGAACTCATTTTCCTTCTTGGCTTTGAGTAATGGCGAGAATACCTTCGTCTTGCCACTTAGATTCGATATGAACCTTCTCAAGAAGTTTATCTTCCCCAACAAAGACTGGAGCTTCTTCTTTGTCGAAGGAGGCTTGAGATCCAAGATCGCTTTCGTCTTATTCTGGTTTATCTCGATGCCTTTCTCGTGGACCAAGAATCCCAGGAAATCCTCTGCACGGACACCAAAGGCACATTTTAGTGGATTCATTTTTAATCCATATTTTTTCATTCTCTCGAATGAACGTCGAAGGTAGTCTAGGTGACCATTCTCCGATGAGGATTTTATCACAATGTCATCAATATACACCTGCATAAAATTCTCAATAAAGTCATGGAATATAGCATTCATAGCTCTTTGATAGGTTGCCCCAACATTTTTTAAACCAAAGAGCATTACAACTCATTCGTATGTTCCCAAAGCCCCAGGGCATTGAAACGCAGTTTTGGGAACATCCTCTTCGGCTATGAGAATTTGGTTATAGTTGGAGTAGCCGTCGAGCATACTCAAATATTCAAAACCTTCCACTAAGTCGACAAGCATCTCTGCCACAGGCATCGAATATTCATCTTTTAGGGTAGCGTTGTTTAGATCCCTAATGTCTATACAGACTCGAAGGGTCCCATTTTTCTTGATAACGGGCACTATGTTTGTTATCCATTCGACGTACCTTGCAGTTCTGATGAACCGGCTTTTAAGCAGTCTCTCGATCTCCTGCTTGATCTTCGAAGTAAACTCTGGAGCGAATCGTCAAGGCTGCTGCTTTACTGGCCTTTTACCTGTCTGAATTAGAAGTCGATGCTCCACCACACTTCGACTCAAACCAGGCATTTCACCATAATCCCATGTGAAGCAATCCTTGTACTCCTTTAATAGGTCAATTAGCTTGGCCTTCATCTTTGACCCAACTTTGGTGCTCACATAGGTAGGTCTTTTGGTAACCCCACCTCCTAGTCAACCTCTTCGAGTGGGTCCTGCGTCTGCATTCTTTGCATATCACTATTTGGGTCTTTCTCGAACCCCAAAGGCTCATTGTCATAGATACAATCAAGCCTCCGGCTTTCTGAAGCTGTTGTCTGGCCTTGTGGACCACTTGCTTGTGCGTCGCAGTCGGTTCTGCTAGCTATCTTCTGTTGTTCTTCTACTTCTACTGCCAACATTCTTTTGTTTTCAGCCAGATAGGCCAAAATTCCAGTCATGCTTTCTGACTCAGCAATCATTTTCACCGACTACTGGCCACCCTGTGGGTGGATTATTTTCTGTTGGCTCCATGGTTTCGTCGGCAGCATCCCAGATGAACCCATAGTTGGGATCTAAGTTTAGGATGCGACCCGTGTCGACGGAAGTATAGGACCACGACCCGTCATCACAAGGAGCCACATTTGTTAGGTGCTGATCAAAGGACTTCTTGCTGCCATTAGCTCCGTCGATCTTATAATAACTTTGATCAGCCTCAATATTCTCGACGATGCCATCTTTTCTCCAGATGGTCAATCTCTGGTGCATTGTCGACGGCACTGCCCCTATTCCATGAATCCACTCCCGGCCCAACAACAAGTTGAAATTCGCTTTTGAGTTAATAACCATGAAGAGTGTTGACCTGTTGGTCGTACCCACTGCTAAGTCCACTTGGACAACTCCAAGGATGTTACTGGTTTTTCCTTGGTAGTTGGATAGAACCATGTTGTGTTGTCGGAGGTCAGCCTCTGTCTTTCCAATCTTTCTGAATAAGTTGTGAGGCATCAGATTGACAGTTACCCCACCCTCCACAAACACCTTGTTGACTGTCACTCTGTCAACCTTCGCCTTTATGAATAACGACTTCAGATGGTACATCATCCCAGGATTGGGTCTCTCAAACATGGCCATTTGTTCCTCGACCACACAATTGTTTATTACATAAAAGCATAGTGGTTTGTCCTCCGCATTTTCATCAGGTACGAAATCCTCTTCTGCTTCAGAGATTTCCTACACTACATCATATTCAGCTGGCAGTATCGACACGATGCCACAGTTCAAGACAAAGTCTTCACCATAAGTGTCAGCATTGGTGTCCTCGTACATATCTTCGTCGAAGTCCCCATCTGGAGAAGAGGGGTATACTCTTCGTCTGACTGAGGAGAATACTTTGGCTCTTCCTCATCCGACTGAGGAGTGTATTCTAGTTCCTTCTTGATTTCGATCACCAAAGTACATTTTGAGCTTTGGGTCAAAACTACCCCCTTTTCTCCTGAAGCTTCCACGGTTACTGTCATGGTCTGATTTGTCATAACTTTGTCCTTTTCTATCCATCTTCCTCTTGGGTATTATCGCTTTTGTCCAGAAGTTTCGACAGGCTTCGACTGTGAAGTAGCAGCCTCTTTCTCAGCTTTCTTGTTTCGCTGATAGCGTCTCCACTGAGTCCTGGTCATGGTGTTTTTCCCTTTGTAGTTGGGGGACACCACATAGCCCCTGGGTTCGACTCTTTTGTCAGAGACTTTTGCTTCTTTTTCCAAGTCTAAGACCTTCCATTTTGGCCTTTTGCTCCCTTTCTAGCTTACTGGTGCCACCCATTTCTCCTGTGGGGTGTCCAAAGGTGGCACAAAAGTCTTGGGTCGTGCCTCTTGAAACAGCTTCTTGTATTCCTCATTTTAACGAGGGGCACCGCTCCGGTCGAATACGAACCTTGGGACAGGCGGCTTGTCTTCTCGCGGCATTTCCTTCTTGCTCGCCTCGTATCTCTCAGCAGCTTTCTCATCAAAAACAGCATTGCACCTAGGGTATAAATCCGCCTTCGACCCGCTTACCCTACATTTTTCTTGGAAATTTGCCAAGCTTTCGCCAGCTTGAGGGTAAACTGCCTCGAGTTCCTCCTCAGCTCTTTTGTCGGAACCGTCAGTGGCTTCGACCATCATGCATTCCACAAATTCAATTGTCGATTGTTTTCTGAGACCCTCAGTAGCCTCAACCATCATGCACTCATACAGCTCCGAATACAAACCTCTTCGACCTTCAGCGGGTTGGTGTCAACTTGCATCTTTGGCCTTTCGCCAAATTGAAGTCGACCCTCCTTCAAAGCCTTCTGCACCAAATCCCTGAAAAGAACACATTGAGCTGTTTTATGACCAAGGAAATTATGAAATTTACAAAATACCTTTTTCTTCTTTTGTTCTAAAGGGGGGTCTTTTAAACCAGGAGGAACAATTATCTGACCATCTTTAACTATCAAGTCAAATATTTCATCACATTTAGAAACGTCAAACGTATAAGTCTTAGCAACGTATTTATCTGTTTTTCCATTTTCGACGGGATTTTTCCCGTTTGATGGTTTTAGTAATTTGCATGTGTATGGAGGCCCTGGCTTGAGTTCAACCACGCTGACCTCGCTTTCTTCGACGATTTCTTCGTCGTCAGACGAATATTCGTCAACAGCCACATACGACACTTTTTCTTTCTTACGGTATCTGTTGGTCTGAGT
The DNA here is from genome assembly GCA_022829125.1 of Lathyrus tuberosus. Lineage (NCBI taxonomy): Eukaryota > Viridiplantae > Streptophyta > Magnoliopsida > Fabales > Fabaceae > Lathyrus > Lathyrus tuberosus. Next base: position 1,165,797 of record JALAZF010000399.1, read on the forward strand.
TTTCTCAGCTTTCAACTGTTTGACTTGTTGAACCCGGTCAGTCAGCTGCGCCATATCCCTGAGATATTGCGTGTCTAGCTTTTTCCTGATGGAATAGTCTAAACCGCCAACTGCCATTTCGACTAGCTCATGTTCAGGGACTTGAGTAAAGCATCGTGCTTTCAAAAGTCTAAACGTGTTAAGATATTGATCTACCGATTCTATGGCCTTCCGTTTGACACTGGCAAATTCTTTCAAACTAATTTTCGACTGTCCCATGTAAAACTGCTCATGAAACAATCTTTCTAATTGTGCCCAGGTGTGGACGTATTGAGGGGGCAACATGGTAAACCATATAAACACATTCTTCGTGAGAGAACTAGGGAAATACTTCATTTTCAAGTCCTCAATCGGTCTGATACCTGGTAACATGTTCGACGGTGGATTCTTCAGTCTCACCGACGAACTTGGTGAACTTTGGCACTTTCCAACCCCTAGGTAATTCGGTCTGTAAGACAAAATCTAGTAATGGGGATGTGTACGTTGGCCGTCGAAGGCCGGGATTTTCCCCATTACGGACCTTGATGCTTTCGACCATGGCTTCCAAGTTTGGTTCACCAGCCAACGCATCGTGTCGAACTTGTCTGACCACATAGTCGGGATCTTGGTTCCTATGAACTAGCACGGGAGGCCTTTGGGCCATTCTAGGGATTTGTTCAAAGTCGTGGGGTTGGTCAATCGTCTCGTCGAAGACTTCGTCTTGACGAATGGGTGTCTCCGGTTGAGGCGGAGGGGTTTGTCGACCTTGTGCCCTAGGAGCGTCTAGGAAGTCACCTATCCAGGTCATTTGAGTTGCCAATTGTTGGTAACTCTGTGTCGAATCTTGTATCAATGGTCTCAATATGGTGCCTATTTATTGGGTCAACATATGAACCATCTCGTGATTACACTCATCCATCTGTTACCTCATGACTGCAGCAGAACTTGACGTGAACGTGGGTATTGATTGGGATAATAGACTAAAACCTGGGGGTCGAGTGACTTGGTTCGCGTGACTGGTTCGCCAAAGGCCCTAAGCCTTGGTATGATGAGAAAACTGGGGACGAACCTTCCCCAAACACCGGACCACTAGAATGTAGGCTCGACATGAGCACTGTCGGCATCCCAAAAATCGAGTGATGGGCATTGTGATACTAGGCACATGCTTCCCTGTAGTCCCTGCCATTGTCGCCCTCAGGTTGTGTTGACGTGATGTCGCGGTTGGCCTGCTAGGGGCGGTTGAAGCCGCTGACATGGTCTCAGAGCCAACATCAGTTGTTTGCGTTACAACTATACTTTCCGTCGAAGACGGTTCTTCGTGCGGACGTGGTATCACCATCTTACCACTGTGCAAATGCATACACTCAACTCAAACAGGTCCCACCGGGTGTGCCAATTTGTTCCCACGCGGTCTTCGCGCGAACAACCGATGGCCTCCTATCGCAGGTTTACTTGCGGGATCGGCCACAGAATCCCAGAACAATGGGCTGAAGTGTAAGTTTTGTTAAAATGATGGTTTTGGCTTAAAAAATTTGAAGCAACTTGAAAAACTAGGATTGATGAATAAACAGAAAAAATGAAAGACAGTACAAGTAAACAACAAGATAACTTAAACTTTGATTGTAAATTGCATTAAAAAAGTGTGGACGCTATCGTACATTTTGCGGGAGTGACTCATTTCTTTTAACGCTTGGTACTTAGAGTGTTTCCCTTTGTAATGTTACAAAATGCGACCTCCCAAATGGAAATAACTATTGCTTTATATAGGCTAACAAAATAATTGTTCATCTCCCCAGATTGGTTTTGGTTATGACACGTGTCACCCCACTATCTTTCTAACTTCCCATGTTCTTGGAGTTTTCAACTTTTCCCGCTCAAAGATGTGTTATCCTTGTGTCGGCTTCGTATGCCACTACTTTACATCCTCCGACAACAATGCCTCCAAGTCTTCTTCCCACACGACCTTCATTTGTGTCGGTCCAACGCTCCAGCCTCCTCTTGGCATCGACTTGCTTCAGATATTCCACCATTTCTTCATTCTCTTTATTTGGTCGAAATCTCTTAGTCAACAAATTGCCCCCCCCCCCCCAAAAGGCCAGTTACGATTAAGCACCGTGTCGACTGAGAAATCTGGCGTTTTGCTTTTCTGCGAGATTTCGACGGCGCTTTTGGTTTCGACTCAACAAACAGCGTTTTTTCTTCTGTCGAGACACGTGTCACTCGCCGTCTGACATGATGATGTCAACTTTTATACCACGATTTCCAAGACAACGTCATGGTAGTTAGTCTCGTCCTAAGTTATGTGTCTCGAAACCACCCCCACTCACTTCAGAATTTGAACAATTTGTGATCTTTCATTTGCATGTGTTTTTTCTATAAATATCACAAAGCCCAACTGGTTTTCTTTTTCACCTTCTCTTCATAGCTTCTTCTTCTTCAACTCTTCCTTGTTCTTGAAAAAAAAACCTCTGTATTCTCTTTTCCAATGGCCTCATCCACAAACGTTGTGTAACACCCTGTATAATATATATCTAGAATAATACCATACAAGTGTTTTTATTTGGTACTGACACCATCACAAGTGCCTATTGACATAATTCACATACTTGACCATTACTAAAACACAAATACAACCTATGGTACAAGACATGGAAATTAGCCAAAACAATAAAATCTAAGATCAGTATACAATATCCTCAATTGTATACGAACAAATTACACAGCGGAATAAAAAAGCTAAGCTTCTCTTGGAACCAAGCATAGCTCCACTTGTAAATCAAACCTGCAACAACACCTAAAAAATAGCAACAATAATGGGGTGAGATATCAATCTCAGTGAGTTCCCTATCTTATGGACTCTCTCGGCTTTACAGGGTTCTAGCCAAATCCTAACTCAAGTCAAGGGGAAGGGAAATGACCTTGAGTTCACAATCACACACTATATGGAAACATGTCATGAGTTTGTTAACTCAAAATTTTATCACTAATCGATAACCTTACCAAGGCATCCCCTTTTCCCGTCCGCTTCTACGTCTAGAAGTTGACCCGAGTCATGGATCCTTGTAATTTACTTGGCATACGAAATGGATTCGGGATCATCGGCATGTTAACCGTGAACCGTCACTTCTCATGGTTTGTTAACCATCACAAGTCTCTTTACCATATAGGCTTTATTCGTACTACACGCAGGAATCAAACCTACCAAGTAATCATGCATACGTTCCCGAGGGGCTCGAGACTTATGAAACTGCAACTCAAGGGAAACGGTAACGATTACGTGATCTCACAAACAAACGTGATTGTATTCGACAATCATAAGGCCACATTCGCCTTAAGGCCCATTCGCCTTTTATAAAAAATACAAGGGTTCACACATGTTCCATACTAGTGTTTCACTCTTCTCTAGACCACTACTCGGCAAGGATGCACCTTTCTACATCGAATGCACGAGCATCACCATCTAAGTTCTCTACTCTAGACCATTACTCGTCAAGGATGCACATCTATACATCGAATGCACGAGCATCGTCATCTAGAGTTTCTATCAATTTCTAGTTACATCCTAGAATCATACCATTTGTTTTGGGGTAAAGTTTCCTCACTCTTTCTAATTCATTTTAAGCATGCATATTCTCTCAATCATACTTAACAATGATTATTTAGACATGGTATAACACAATTTGCACAAGTAAGACATTTATCACAACATATCACATAAACATCATTTTCATTCAATAGCCACTAAATAATTAATCCCACGTCATAGCTTTCCAACGATACCGAGAACGCTTCGATTGGAATCACGGTTCGAAAGTTATGAATTTTCTAACAAAATAACTGTTCATCTCCCTGTTTACCCTCATTTTCGACGCTAGAAAGAATCAGAGCTATTTTAAGTTAAAAAATTATTTTTAATGTAAAGAAGGCTTCGACCCAGTTTTGGTGAAGCCTAAGTCGAATAGAGGTTGTAGGAACCTCAAAAAATGGCTAAGTGCTGGAAAGGTTTCGACCATGAGAATATGAAAACGAGCGCTGCAGTTGTTATATTAAGGTTGGAGGGAATTTTCAATGTTTGAAATTTAAATAAGAGCAGTTGTGAACGTGGGAACAGTTGAGACCAAGGAGAAGGCGCCAAAATCCACACGTTCGAAGCAGTAACCACCACTTAGTAGTTATTTCCTAGCACTATAAATAGGAGTGAGTTCTATGTAATAGGGGTGTTCATATTTTTGTACAAGTTACTCAAAGAAACTCAAAGTACCCGCGTGTAGAGAAACGAGTTCGTGAGAATGTACGTAATGTAACACCATTTCCTTCATTAATACAATTTATCTTTGTCATGTTTAAGATTCGGCCATTTACTTTCCATGCTTTTACAATTTATTGAACTTTATCTTCCATGCCAAATTTACTTTCAAAGTCATTTAAACTATCTGCATTTACCTTCGACTGCACTGTTACATTCAAGCATTTAATCTTCAAGCATTTACATTTCAAAGTCTTTTATTTTCAAGAACGTGGAGTTCACCTTTAATCCATTGCATTTATTTTTAAAGTCCTTTACTTTCCTGCACTTTACTTTCGACAGCACTTTTATAATTCTAGCCTTTACTTTTCAAGAACGTGGAGTTCGTCGCATTTTACTTTCAAAGCTTTTTACTTCTTGTCCTTTCCTTTCGACGCCTTTAGATTCTGCACCCTTTACTTACAGCTATTTGAATTTCAAGCCTTTACTTTACTTTATTGCAAGTAGTCAAACGTGGAGTTCAGTTAGATTTTATTTCAGCATTGTCGAACGTGGAGTTCAGTTTGCATTCTCTTTAGCTTTTATTTGTCATTTACACTTGTCTCTCGAATTTAGCACATGTCCTAGGATTTGTGTGGTCGATCCTGCAAGTTAATCAATTCTCGTTTAAGATTGATAGACCAAAGGTTGCTTACCAAAATTCACGGTAAACAAATTGGCACACCTGTTAGGACCCAGTGCTAAGTTTACACTTTTTGTCAACCTTACTTTTCTTAGTGAAGAAGTACTCTCGTTGTATGTTATTGAGAAGTGGGAAGTTAGCCACAACAAACGAGGGAATACCAAAGAGAAGACACACTAAGAAAATGAAAACCAATTCCAACCAACAAGTTGATCCTTAAGGGAGTCTTTCAAACACTCAGTCAAGTAGCAGTATGGGGTCTCAAAGCACACCATCACCAGTGTCTTCGACAGGAGGACAGGCGTCACTCCCATTAGTAGTGTCTGAACCAGGATTAACATATACAAAGTCATCTACTCAACCTGTGTTGGAATACATAGGACCACAGAGTCCTAATTCACCAACGCCCCCAGGAGGAAATTCGATGTACAGGCACGTTCCTCCTCCAGGTTTTCCACATCTAGGGTCAAGGAGTCAACCTTATGGTATGCCTACATCAATGATGCAAAATCTGCAGAATGCTCCGCCTGTATTTTCAGAAACTGTAGTGTCTTCGCCATTACAAGGATCAGGATCAGGTGGTCGAAACAACCAGAGTATAGGTGTTGGTTACTCTGTTCAAGCGCATAACCTTACAAATACATCCATAAATTGTTTGAGACAACAGATGGATGAAAGTAACATGCAAATGGTGCATACGTTGTCTCAGACAATGGGAGAAGTTTTTCAACCCTTGATTCAAAATACGACTCAAACTAACCAACAATTGGCTGCACAAGTGGCACGCATGGCTGATTTCATAGGAGTACCAGCGGTGGATCGAAGAGCAACTGTTGTCGAAGATATCCCAAGACGTCATCCACGCCAGATACCTGAGGCGAACTTGGAAGATCAAGAGACGATTGATCCTTTTAGAGTCGAACCACCAAGAAACCAAATGCCATACCAGATGGAGGAAGAGCCAGTAGTGATGGTAAACAGGAACCAAAATGCAGATCAACTACTTAGACAGGTTCGACACCAAAATCAAGCAGAAGAAAATAATCTTGCAGCCATGGTTGAAAGGATAGTGACCAGAAATGGTATGAATTTTGGCTTCACCAGGCCAAAGTATACTTCGCCTATAGTGGATTATATTCTCCAGGCAGAATTACCTCCCAGGACGAAGGTCCCATAGTTCAGCAAGTTTTCAGGAGATACTACTGAATCTACTGTTGAATATGTGGCCAGGTATTTGATTGAAGCAGGCAAAATTGCAGCTGATGAAAGCCTCATAATCAAATACTTCCCAAGTTCCCTTACCAAGAATGCCTTCACATGGTTCACTACTTTGCCTCCAAATTCCATATACAATTGGACCCAACTAGAACGTTTGTTTCATGAACAGTTCTACATGGGGCAAACTAAGATTAGTTTGAAAGAATTGGATAGTATCAAACGCAAAGTCACTGAGCCAATTGATGATTACCTTAATAGGTTTCGACTTCTTAAAGCCAGGTGCTTTACACAAGTACCAGAACATGAGTTGGTCGAAATGGCTGCCGGGGGTCTTGATTATTCCATTAGGAAGAAATTAGATACCCAATATCTTAGAGATATGGCCCAGTTGGCTGATAGGGTTCGACAGCTAGAAAGGCTGAAAGAAGAGAAGGCTAAATTCAGCAGGGGTAAAAAAGTAGCCTTTGTCGAATGTAATGAAGATGTGGAGAGTCTGTGTGGTGAAACATCTTATTTCGACGGAAATGAGGTTGACGTTGCTGAGTTGAAGCAAGGTCCACCTTATGCCTGCAAATTATTAACTCCTTCAGAAGGAAAAAATCCTGTCGAATCTAACGACAAATTTCCTAAGAAAACATACACTTTCGACGTCACTAAATGTGACGAAATTTTTGATTTGTTAGTTAAAGATGGGCAAATGATAGTGCCTGTTGGCGCTAAGATGCCACCTTTAGAACAAAGAAAGAAAAGAGGTTTTTGTAAGTACCATAATTTTTTGGGTCATAAAACTTCTCAATGTTTTCTTTTCAGGGATTTGGTGCAAAATGCTATCCAAGAAGGAAGGCTGAAGCTTGGTGACAAGGGCAAAGCCCAGATGAAGATTGACTCTGACCCATTGCAAGTTGTAGAGGCTAACTATACAGAGCCTCATGAGATTCAGATGGTCGAAGTCACAGAGGGATTTGATAAGTCAGTCAACATGGTGGAGGTTACTAAAGACTTCGCCACCAATTCTGTGATAATTGAAGGTTTTTGTAAGGATGCAAATGGCCTGAATGTTGATGGTACCAGTCTAATGTTGGTGACCAAAGAAACTGCTGATAAGTTTGTTGAAATGGATAATGCTGCCAAGGTTCTGGATATGGCCGTGAGTGGATTGAAGATAAATGCCAATGAAGGCATTAACATGGTTGAATTGGCTGAAGAATCTGATTCTAGCTCAGATAGCATCAGCACCAATGAGGCTATGGGCAGAAATGCCCCCAAAGTCTAAGTTGTTAAGGAATTGGAAGATGACTTGCTGTTGGTAGGAGAGATGATAGACATGGATGGTTGTTTGGTGGAAAACTGGATATGTATGGCTGCTGAAAAATTCTTCAAGACATCGCCTGATGTTGAAAGAGTCAATGCTGAGGAAATGGTCGAAGCTGAAAAGGCTGCTTGGCGAGAAGCATCTCAAAAAGCTGCAAAAGCAGCAGCAAGTGGGGGAAGTCTGGAAGCCCGTTTCTCCAAGATGCACTTAAAGGACAGAATGGATGTCAATATGGTCGAAATTACAGATCGAAAAGCTGAACAAGTAGGTAAGGCAGATGAACAAGAGAAACACAACAAAATAGCGTATCCTAAGCAAGAAGAGACAATTATGGATTTCTTGCACCGTTGCCAGGAGAAAGGCTCTGGAGTAATGCTATGTCCTAGATGCAGCGCCATTTTTGATGAAAAAGCTGCCCACAAGTTAGAAGGGGTCAAAAAGGCTGGTGAAAGCTGGGGGCAGAAGGTGAACAAAGAGCACAGAGGTTTTGACCATAGGCGACTTTCGACGGGACTAAAAAACCAAGCACCAGGAGTTAGGCTAAGTACATTCAAACCAGCTGCGAATGTGCCAACAGGTAGTTGGATCAAGCCTATCGAAGGGAGAGGACAGAAGAAAAAGTGGGAGAAATTTGATGTGGAAAGAGGTTCTTCATTTGAGTATAGAAAAGAGAACCACACGACCAACAAATCAGCATACATTTCCCAGAATTACAAGGGTAAAAACCCCATGTCTAGATCACAATGGCGAAGAGAGCAACACAGGCGAAAGGCTGTCAGGGAGGCTCAGGTGCAGGGAGAATCAAGTACTAATGTTGATCATCAAGCTGGGACAATTGAGAAGATGCCCATAAGGCGAAAGCTATTCAATGTTCAGCCAGAGAAGAAGGTTGAAGATGATGAGAATATGACTGATAATTTCGACAATGAGTCAGCAGCTTCTCTAGATATTCTGGTGAATGTGGTGTCAGTAATGCCAAAGGAATTTGGTCAAGTCTCAGAGGTCGAGGACTTGGATCAAACTGCTGAATTGGAAATGTTGGCACACAAGCCTGCGTGTTATTACATCATGAACAATGGGTGCGTCGAAGAACAGAATGCTTTCTTTGAACGCCCCATAGAGGCAATGAAGGGTCATCTGAAGCCTCTTTACATTACTGGCAAAGTAGAGAACGTCCCTGTCAACAGAATTTTGGTGGATTGTGGTGCAACTGTTAATTTAATGCCAAGGTTTTTGTTGAGCAAGAGTGGGAAGTTTGAGACTGATACTAAACCCCACAACATGGTTCTGTCGAACTATGAAGGAAAAGTTGGTTCCACTCTAGGAGTGATTCAAGTGGATCTCACTGTGGGAACTATTACCAGACCAACAGTGTTTATGGTTGTTGAGACAAAAGATAACTATAATCTACTCTTGGGTAGGGAGTGGATTCACGGAATAGGAGCTGTGCCCTCATCTATGCATCAAAGAATCACCATTTGGAGACCAGATGGGATAGTTGAAAATATTGAAGCTGATCAAGGATACTTTAAGGTGCCTATCAATCATGTGGATAGTAGGCAATTTGAGAAACATCTGGCGAACATTTCTCCATGTCCTCTAGTTGATTTTGAGTTTGCGCCTGATGTAGAAACGTTTTATTCGTTGTATTTACACCCTGTCGAAGGTTTCAGATGGGACAGGGAGGTACCAGGAGGTAGGTTGCCATGCTTAGGCTCACCCCCAATAGAGCCCACAGGATGGGGAGATGAATTCAGTGATCATTACTGAGTTCGACGCTTTAAAAAGAATTTCGGCCTATGTGGCCGAAACAAAACTACAAGCGGCTTTGGAAGCCGCCAATGACTATATGGCTGGCGAAGCCATTTCTGAATTATATCAAGAGGGTCCTGGTAAGGACTTCGACCCAAAATCTCTAGATAAGGTTGAAACTGGAGAGCAAAGCCAGAGGCTCGACGCCATCTATGAAGATGAGCCTTTGGGATTTGAGAAGGATCCGTTGGCAAATAATATAAAAATGCTAGCACAAGATCCTTTAGAAGAAGTTGACCTCAGTGAGGGGACAACCAAAAGGCCTACCTACATCAGTGCCAATCTTGATCCCCAGTTGAAGGTTGAAGTGGTTCAGTTGTTGAAAGAGTTCAAAGACTGCTTCGCCTGGGATTATGATTAGATGCCTGGTTTGAGCAGGGAGTTGGTCGAACACAGGTTGCCTATGACGCCTGGGAAAAAACCAGTTAAGCAAAATCCAAGACGGTTTGCACCAGAGATATTGTCAAAGATCAAAGAGGAAGTCGAAAGACTCCTTCGTTGCAAATTTATTCGCACTGCAAGGTATGTCGAATGGTTGGCTAATATAGTACCTGTTATTAAAAAGAATGGGTCTTTGAGAGTTTGCATTGATTTTAGAGATTTAAACTCTGCGACTCCTAAAGATGAATATTCAATGCCAGTAGCAGAAATGTTAATAGATTCTGCAGCAGGACATGAATATCTTAGTATGCTGGATGGATATTCTGGCTACAACCAAATATTCATTGCTGAGGAAGATGTTCATAAAACTGCTTTTAGATGCCCTGGAGCCTTAGGTACCTATGAATGGGTAGTGATGCATTTTGGTCTCAAAAATGCTGGTGCCACTTATCAAAGGGTAATGAATTCAATTTTCCATGATTTTATAGACACATTCATGCAAATTTATATTGATGATATTGTTATAAAATCTATTTCTGGGAAAAGTCACATTGACCATCTTCGACAGTCCTTTGAAAGGATGAGAAAATATGGTCTTAAAATGAATCCTCTCAAATGTGCTTTTTGTGTGCAGGCAGGGGATTTCCTAGGCTTTGTGGTCCACAAGAAAGGGATCAAAATAAATCAGAATAAAACCAAAGCCATAATGGAGGCGAAAGCACCATCAACTAAAAAAGAGTTGCAGTCGTTGCTGGGCAAGATCAACTTTTTAAGAAGGTTTATATCCAACCTGAGTGGCAAAACACAAGCTTTTTCGCCATTGCTTCGTTTCAACAAAGATGGTTTTGAGTGGGGGCAATTACAGCAGGAAGCCTTCGACAAGATCAAGGAGTACCTAAGCCACCCTCCAATTCTTTCACCACCTTGTAGAAACAAGAGTATGAGATTGTATATAGCTGCCTCAGATAAAACTCTAGGGAGCATGTTAGCTCAGGAGGATGAAAATGGAGTCGAAAGAGCCATTTATTATCTTAGTCGAGTTTTAAATGATGCAGAAACTAGGTATAGCATGATTGAAAAGTTATGTTTATGCTTGTATTTCTCTTGTACTAAATTGAAGCAATATATAAAGCCCGTTGATGTGTATGTTTCTTCTCACTTTGATGTTGTAAAACATATGTTATCTAAACCTATTTTGCATAGTCGAATTGGCAAATGGGCATTAACATTAACAGAATTTTCCCTAACATATCAACCTTTAAAAGCTGTGAAAGGGCAAATAGTTGCAGACTTTATAGTTGATCACTCCATAAATGAAAATGAGTTGAATTATGTTGAATTAAAATCCTGGAAGTTATACTTTGATGGATCGAGTCATAAAAATGGAACAGGAGTGGGAATACACATTATTTCTCCTGAAAAAATTCCAACAAAATTCAAGTATAAGGTCGAAGGACCTTGCTCTAACAATGAGGCTGAATATGAAGCATTAATTGCTGGCCTTGAGATTTTGTTAGAATTGGGGGCAACTAGAGTCGAAATAATGGGAGACTCAGAATTGGTTATAAAACAAATCACAAAGGAGTATAAATGTGTTAAAGAAAATCTCATTATGTACTTTGTGATAGCCAATAGATTATTAAAGAAATTTGAGGTAGTGGCCATCCAACACATACCTAGAATAGAGAATCAAGTTGCTAACGACTTGGCTCAAATTGCCTCTGGATATAAGGTGTCGAAAGAGAACCTTCAAGAAGTAATTGAAGCAAGAGGTAAAGTGGTGGCTGTTGGTTTGTGCCCATCAGACTTAGAAACAACTAAGCTTGGGTGCATAGATGGTGAAAATTTTGAAATTTTTGCCATAGATAATTTAACAGATGAAGATTAGAGGAAGCCCATAGTTGAATATTTGCAAAACCCAACGTCTTCGACAGAGCAAAAAATCAGGTATCAAGCTTTAAGCTATGTACTGTTGGGTAATGAATTATTTAAAAAGACCCCTGAGGGGGTCTTATTGAAATGCCTTAGTGAAGCAGAGGCATATTTGGCCCTTTCGACAGTACATAGTGGGGCATGTGGAGCACACCAAGTTGGCCAGAAAATGAAATGGCTGTTGTTTCAACAGGGCATGTATTGGCCTACTATGCTGAAAGATTGCATAGAATTTGCTAAGGGTTGCCAAGAATGTCAAATTCATGCTGGCATACAACACATCCCTGCAAGTGAATTACATTCCATAGTAAAACCATGGCCCTTCAGAGGATGGGCTTTGGATATAGTGGGAGAGATTCGACCAGCATCTTCAAAGAACCAAAGATATATTTTGGTGGGAATTGATTATTTCACCAAGTGGATTGAAGCAATACCACTGGCGAATATAGGTCAAGAAGATGTTATTGAATTCATTCAAAATCACATTATTTATAGATTTGGTATTCCTGAAACAATCACTACGGATCAAGGATAAGTGTTTACTGGTCGAAAGGTGCAGGAGTTTGCCAAAGAAATAGGTTTCAAGTTGTTGACTTCTACCCCTTATTATGCCTAGGCTAATGGGCAAGTCGAAGCTGCCAATAAGGTAGTAATTGGACTAATTAAGAAGCATGTGGAAAAGAGGCCTAGAAATTGGCACAAGACGTTAGACCAAGTTCTTTGGGCATGTCGAACATCCCCTAAAGAGGCTACCAACACTACCCCATTTCGACTCACTTTTGGTCATGATGCAGTATTTCCTGTTGAGATTTATATACAGTCTGTAAGAGTTCAAAGACATCATGAGATTCCCTCTGAGAATTATTGGGAAATGATGATGAATGAATTAGTGGATTTGGATGAAGAAAGGCTCAGAGCCTTGGAGTTGTTAAGAAGACAAAAGAAGAGGGTCGAAGAATCCTACAACAAAAAGGTTAAGTCTAAATCTTTTGCATGTGGGGAATTGGTTTGGAAAGTGATTTTGCCTATGGATCGAAAAGATAGAACATTGGGCAAGTGGTCCCCTAAGTGGGAAGGCCCATTCCAAGTCATACAAGTTTTCTCTAATGGAGCTTATGAAGTGGAAGAGTTAGATAAAGATAAAAGAGTCTTGAAAGTAAATGGCAAGTATTTGAAAAAATATAAGCCTATGCTGCAAGAGATTCATATTAAAACGTAAGCTTTATTTAATAAAAAGAAAGCCAAAATAGGCCAAGTCAGGCTAATATGGCATACAAAGCAAAGAAAACCCAATACAACAATTTTTAATCAAGGAAAGGTTATTCATAATCTCTCCAATCTATGGATTTGAGGAAATCCATATAATCTGCATCTGGCTCATCATCAGAGTCTTGGGTGCTGGAGCGCCCTTTCTTAGAGATCTTCATTCTAGTTTCTCTCTTCTTGGCTTGAGAGGTTGCTCCAATGGAGGCTTCAGGTTGCTTGGTGGCCTCCATCTTTTTCGTTTCTTCAACTGCCTTTGCCTTTCCACCCATTTTCTTGGCTGATGGTTTCTCTGAATTGTTCATGTTTGCTTCTACGCAAAATGTGGTCAGGTGGAAGAAATTTATAGAGGCGAAGTACTAATTGGATTGGCCAGTCAAACGGAGGAAACACGTGAGCTATTCTTGGAAGTAGGCATGAGGGCTATGTTATAAATGCTGGAGGCTTACGCCTTGGAATTTAAAGCTGGAAAGGTGACTTTCCAAGAAAAAGATAGAATGCCTTAATTGCAAATTTGACTGATAAAAGACAACAAATAAAGTGCATCATCATGTAATATGGGTTGAAAGCAGTTAAGGACAAAATAATAATGATTGATTAATCAATGCCAAAAGGCATAAAATTGTCATTACATAAAAAGCCTGAAAAGGCCAAGAAACAAATGATGATTAAACAAACGAAGGTGTTGAAAGTATCAGAAGGGAAGCCTCGACGCCAACTGAGAAAAAGCTTCTATGTGATGTTTGAGGCGAGCGTTGCACAAAGATTCGTCAAGTTTTGCTGCTGCGAGCTCTTTTTCATATCTTTGGGCCGCCTCAATACGATCAATAGCATTCTTTGTTTCTTCAGCTATCTTAGTGTCGTCGAAATGGTACAAATCACGGTTGCGTTTTTCAGCATTGTCAATTTTGGCTTGTAGCTCTGTGGTTTGTTGCTTCCAGGCTTCAATGTCCTTCTGGTTGGAGGCTATCTCATCTTGCTTTTTCTTTTGATCAGCCTCCATACGTTCGATCTCTTTGTACGCCTCTTTTGCACCACACCAGACTGCACTCTCACAGCCAGATGTTTTCTCTATGGTATTCCTGATAGAGGGAAGCAGTTTTATTTCTGCAGCTATTTGGTTCACCACAGCAGTTAGCTCTATCAGAAAATCGGAAACATCTGGATTGAGGGTGGTGAGCTCAATCTTTGCAAGGGTGTCCTTCAAATAAGCAGTTGCAGTTGGATCTGAGGCAAAAACTCTGTGAATATCCCCCCTGAAGAATTTTTTTTTGATGGCTTGGGGAATTGGTTGGGCGAAGTCATCTGATGCTGGAGTCGAAGAGACAGAAGAAGACCATACCTCTGCTCAAGAATCAATTTGGTAAACTCACGTGGGTTCGACCACTTGAGTGCTGTCAGTGAGTCTCTAGGTGGTGGAAGGAACACATACGAAGGAGTATGGTGGGGATTAGGATCAGTTTGTTCTTCTTCCTCCTCTTCTGATTCTTCTCCTTCTTCATCTTGTTTTTCTCCCATTTCTTCATCAGACTCTTCAGCAGTTGGTTGCATATTCTCCTGGTCATCAGCTGGTGTAGGATGTATTTCATTTGTCTCCTCAGGCGCAGCTTGATCAGGGTTGGCGTTATGTGTTTGGACTTCAGGTTCATGTCTTTCTCCTTCAACCAACTGACCTTTATCCATGGGGGTAGCCAGATTGAAAGGTGGTGGGCTTGAGGCATCATCATCATCAGAGTTGGCACCAGCAGCTTGTGCGTTTTGAGTAGCGGTTGGAACTGGCGGTGCGGTGTGTTCTGTAACATGTGGAGTAGGTTGATTAATCTCACTTAAACCAGAGCCAATATCAGAAGATAGGTGATAAGTTGGCACACCTTGGCTATTGAGGAGCGTGGTGGTGAAACTTCCTGAAGTTGGTTGAGGAACAACATCGTCAATTGGGGTGGTGGCGAAGTTGCTTGGAGTTGGTTGGGGATCTGGATTGTTGATTATGGGTGCCTAAAGAACACAAGTGGAGAAAATGAGAATGAAATAATAGGCGAAAAATGTCAGCATAATAAATAAAAAATGGTGCCCATACTTGAGTTTGTTCAACAGCAGGACTTGATTTATCACTCCCATGGTCACCAAGAGGGGTTCTCAAGGCCACCTTGGAAGGTTCCTTCTCGACACCACTTGTGGTGGGTGACTTTTCGAGTATTTTGGCCACCTTCGAAGGAGGTGGGCCAGTAGGTCCAGTATCCTTTAGGGGTTTTCTTCTTTTTCTCATGAGAACCTCCTCAGGAGATTCATCTGAGGCCTCTGAAGCTATAACCACAGCTGGGGTATCCTTTTTACCTTTCTTGGAAGGTGTTGGGGGTTTTCGACCAGTCTGAAGAGGCAATGCAGATATGAGAAAGGAATTCATATAGTAAAAGCGTAAGCGGGGGATGTGAAATATACCTGTGTGCTCTCAGGTTCTTTTCCACTTTGTAAGGTAGCAGCCCTAGTCGAAGCAGCTTTCCTAGGCACAGCTGAAAGATAGTACACAATTGTTACAGGTTAATGATTACATGGTTAGTTATGAAGCCATGGACTAAGGATTTCAAACCTTCATATATTTCAGATTCGACACGAACGTCCTGAATTCCTATATGAAGGTGCCCTTTAAAACTGTCTAACGTATGCTTAGTCGAAACCACTCGTTGAGCCTTTGGCTGAGACTGCTGTCGAAGAAGTTTTAAATGCTCCCCACAGACAAACCAATCTGGAAATGGAGGGGCAATCGCCACTCCAAAATCAGCATTAGGCAGTCGAGGGAACTTTGGAGGAAAAAGTTTAAAAGCTACCTCATAACGTTTCTCACGAGGGACGTTGGGAGGAATTTTTAGTTGATCCAGCTTTTCTAGAAATTTTCTCTTTAGAGTGGCAGCAGCCTCATGAATGGTTCGACTAAGATCATCTGGTCGATAGATAGTTTCAAAGTATTTTTGAAAAGCCTGTATTTCTTCGATGTGAGTGAACTTACTCTTTTTTGTCTTGTCCTACACATGGAGAAAAGCTTGGTCAAGTAGCGAAGAAAATGTAGCCACATCAAGAAAGTGCTCACTATAGTGCTTCGACCATCATTGGTGGAATAATGAAGTGCATAGAAAAGAAGGTTCAAAAAACACAGGAGAGAGAATTCTTCTTTTCTCATTCAGGCGGTGTGGAGAATTACTCGGCCCTTTCTCTCATACAAGCACTGAGGGAAGCTCTGGGCCAACCCGAATTGTCGAGAGACAAGGTTGGGTTGATAGGCAATCAATGCTGACAAACCTCTCCCTAAGTTCAGCCTATGAATAAAGAATCTGGGAATCAAGAAGGCTTCCCAGATAGCAACAGATTCTTGATCCAGAGTTTGATGAGGATTTGGAAATGGCCTTTTAAACCACACAGGGCCATAGCTTCGTCGAGCAAAAAGTGCCATGCTAGGAGTGAACTCATAGCGCTTGGCAAACATCATAATATAACTGGTGAAAGCCCTTTGAAGGTTTTCACCATCATCATTGGGAGTGAGTTTAGCCAGACGCGTCCCTTCGACACTCCTTTCCCTTATTTCAGCAGAGGCTTCATCAACCAGGCCTTTTCTGGGGAGGCTAGCCTCAAATGTAGCATTAAGCCACAATTGAAGTAGCCAAAGAGGTCAACTCAAGTGCATAGGACCTTGGGTCTCCATATTTCTAAGTTGAGAAGCCCCTTCACTGATAGACTTGTAAAGGTTCGCCAGAATGAGTTCACTCAAGCAGGTTCCTCTGTTGTGGTGAAGCTGATTCGCCAGGGGCAGGTACTTCTTAGCTACCTGCAAAGACTTGGTACAAAAAACATATCTCGACAGCCAGACTGTGAGAAAAGCAATGTGTTCTTCATCAGACATGTTGTCATCTTCTGGTTTAAAGTGGTGTTTGATGAAGAGAGTGTATGTAAGTTTGGAGCCTGAAATATTGATGGTGTCATCAGCATCAACATCAGGGTTGTAAGTAAGGCCATCTGGGCGAAGCCCTATGATGGCAGCTACGTCGAATAAGGTTGGAGTAACCATTCCACATGGCAGATGGAAGGTATAATGGGTGCTGTCCCAAAAATATAAAGATGCCGCCAACATATTCAGACAATATGGTATGCTGGTCTTCGACAGCATAAGAAGGTCATAAATCCCTATATCCTTCCAGTGGCCAGCTTTGACCTTCTCCATCTTTTCCATCCATTGGTCGAATTCCTTCAGAGGGTTGACAGCTCTCACCAGCCTGGTGCCATCAGTGAGATAGCCAACATTGATTTTGGGCAAGGGGGTTTCTTCAGGAGAAGTTCCAGCAGCAGTGTTGATTTTGGGAAAACTCCTTTGCCCTAACGGCCTTGTTTTCTGGTACGAGGGGAGAAACTCACTTAGCCCCTCGTTAGAAACGTCAACCTCAGCTAAAGGACCAGATATCACATAGGATTTATCAGAAACAACTATAGGAATCATTACCTGAGATTTGTATATGGCTCTTGATTCTTCAGAGGTGGGTTCCGGCATGCAATGGCGGTTATCTACTAGTTGGGGGCCTGGGATATTAGCGAACGGAGGAATGGTTTGCTTAAATGGAGTGGCTTTGCCTCTTTGAGTTTTCTTTGTTTGAAGATTAGCTTGGGAAGACGCCATTGTTGAAGGAGATGAAAAGATGGTGTTTTTGCTAGGTTTGCGTGAGAGAAACTGAAGAGAAGAAGAGGTTGCTTGAGAGTATGAAAAGTGTGGAAAGTTCACAAAGTGGCGGAAAGGGGTATATATAGACATTTGAAAATCCCAAGAGACTTGGATCCACCGTTGAAGCTGAGGGGTTAGTGGGACGCGTGTCTTTCTCCTGGAGACGTGATGAAAAGTAGCAGTTATGTTCAGACTGCCAACGTCTATTTTCAAGAAAGGTGTTATGATGAATACGGCTGAAAGGACGTTTTAAGGATTTGTCATGATGGTATGACGTCAGGAGCGTGGGTCAAAGAAACTGAACAGTTCAGCCATTAAGTAATTAGTGGGATATTCAGTTAAGGCCGTGTAAACAGGCGTCGAAATGGTTATTATATTAAGAAATGGCCTTCCTACCAATTCTGGCGAAAGGACATTCCTTGGGGGCAATTTGTTAACCCTCATTTTCGACGCTAGAAAGAATCAGAGCTATTTTAATTTAAAAAATTATTTTTAATGTAAAGAAGGCTTCGACCCAGTTTTGGTGAAGCCTGAGTCGAATAGAGGTTGTAGGAACCTCAAAAAATGGCTAAGTGCTGGAAAGGTTACGACCATGAGAATATGGAAACAAGCGCTGCAGTTGTTATATTAAGGTTGGAGGGAATTTTCAATGTTTGAAATTTAAATAAGAGCAGTTGTGAACGTGGGAACAGTTGAGACCAAGGAGAAGGCGCCAAAATCCACACGTTCGAAGCCGTAACCACCACTTAGTAGTTATTTCCTAGCACTATAAATAGGAGTGAGTTCTATGTAATAGGGGTGTTCATATTTTTGTACAAGTTACTCAAAGAAACTCAAAGTACCCGCGTGTAGAGAAACGAGTTCGTGAGAATGTACATAATGTAACACCATTTCCTTCATTAATACAATTTATCTTTGTCATGTTTAAGATTCAGCCATTTACTTTCCATGCTTTTACAATTTATTGAACTTTATCTTCCATGCCAAATTTACTTTCAAAGTCATTTAAATTATCTGCATTTACCTTCGACTGCACTGTTACATTCAAGCATTTAATCTTCAAGCATTTACATTTCAAAGTCTTTTATTTTCAAGAACGTGGAGTTCACCTTTAATCCATTGCATTTATTTTTAAAGTCCTTTACTTTCCTGCACTTTACTTTCGACAGCACTTTTATAATTCCAGCCTTTACTTTTCAAGAACGTGGAGTTCGTCGCATTTTACTTTCAAAGCTTTTTACTTCTTGTCCTTTCCTTTCGACGCCTTTAGATTCTGCACCCTTTACTTACAGCTATTTGAATTTCAAGCCTTTACTTTACTTTATTGCAAGTAGTCGAACGTGGAGTTCAGTTAGATTTTATTTCAGCATTGTCGAACGTGGAGTTCAGTTTGCATTCTCTTTAGCTTTTATTTGTCATTTACACTTGTCTCTCGAATTTAGCACATGTTCTAGGATTTGTGTGGTCGATCCTGCAAGTTAATCAATTCTCGTTTAAGATTGATAGACCAGAGGTTGTTTACCAAAATTCACGGTAAACACTCCCCATATTGGTTGTGACCCATGACACCCCACTATCTTTCTAACTTCCCATGTTCTTGGAGTTTTCAACTTTTCCCGCTCAAAGATGTGTTATCCT